>SNVD02009008.1:0-36069 GCA_013180625.2 Boswellia sacra | reverse complement strand
AATCACACAAGTTCAGATTATTTAACCTAGGTTGTATTTTCCAATTGCAATCTCTGATCACAATTTTGCTACTAATGATTGGAAATTCATGACAATTACTGATCAAGATTTCTAATCTAGCAATAGACAACAACCAGATTATATTCAGTTGGCCATTCCAAATACAATCAGTAAGCAATCATAACATTAGATATGGGAAAATACAAGCAACTTCAATTAGAGAATTGGATAACAATTTCTTACACAATCAACTCACAAAATCCATATCAAGGGCTTTGAACTCACCCTCAACCAATTCAGATTTAGTTACACAATTCAATCAGAATAACAAATACAATACAGAGAATTCCAGAATTGAAAAGGAAAGAAAGAACTTAGCAAATTCTTTGAAAATCTTCTTTGTAGATGAATCTTCTTGGAATTGTAGTTCCTACTCTTCAAAATCTTCTTTCTCCTTCAAGACTCCAGGGACTGAGAGAATCCGAAAGTGCGCCTCCTCCACGTTCTCCCCTCTTCAAGTTATGAAATAAAACCCTAAAATGTGGTTAAATACTCTGCTACAGTAACGTGCTACAGTGTCCCGTATTATACATGCTACAGTGATGTGTGGAATTAATTTCTACACTTCTCACACTGTTTTGATTACAACTTTCGGTACACTGAATGGATTCATAAACCGTAAATTTCTCCAAAAAGTAGACTTCGAGAGCTTTTCAACGGTATAGGATATGTCATCGGGTTCATTGTATATCAATACAATTAAATCCAAGAAGATGGTTGACTAGCAGAGGTGAAAATGAAGGGTTTTACTCCATTGTTGTGCAAGTTGCTGCAAAACTCCTACAAACATCAAAACCACACAAAAACATAAAAATACCAAGGAATATAGCAAAGAAACATGGACGAATTGATATGAAAATGATATATAAATAGACACTTATAAAATTCCCCCATACTTAGACTTTGCTAGTCCTTGAGCAACTACGACAATATGAAATAAAACTAAACCGAAATAGAATCAACAAAAAAAATTAAAACACACAAATGCTTCATCTTGCAAATAGGCCTCAAAGATTGTATTTAATTACAGCCCAAGGAAAACTTCAAAATAATGCACTTGATTTATCCGAAAGATTAGTTTCGCTCTACTTCAATTCCTCCAGTGTGTGTGTGTAGAGCCATTCTCACCTAATAATTTGTAACCCGGATGAGTTTATGCATAAAAATGAATCATATTTAATAGTGAAGATGTGCGTATAAATGAACTCCATAGGCTTGCTTTTCAAATCACTCTCCACTAATGTAGACAAGCACAACACTGAGGATCAAGTAGGGCTTTAGTAAGCTTGTAACGTTTGGCTTGGGTGAAGGTATAATAAAGGATAATAATTTGGCTCAAATCACCCACAAACACATAAATCATTCAAGACTATGTAGAGCTCAACCCTATAACACAACTTCATTTCAATTCACCAGGCTACTCCCCCAAACTTATTTAGAACACTCAATCTTTTTTTTTTTTTTTTTGCAGAAAACAAAAGAAAACTACACCCCCACACTTTGTTGTTTCATTCTTTTTAAGAACATTTAAGGGTATAGATCTCTTATTCTTTTTCTTTTGTTCTCTTTTTTTCTTTTTTTCTTTTTTTTTTATTACACTTCCCCTCCCCCACACTTAAACAACACATTGTCCTCAATTTGTAAGTACGTAGACGATAAGTACAGATTGGCTTTTTTTTTCTTTTTTTTCTTTTTTTTCTAAACACAATAGAACTCACTTGTATTGCTCATGACACATCCCAACCTCCTCTAACTTCCCAAAACCAGAACATAGCTCAAAATTTAATTGTGAATGATCTACATGCTCATAGGTAAAGGATAAACTGTTTGGAACAAATTCATTTGAGGTTAGGAAATCTTTTAGTGAGTTAACAAAGAAAAGGCTTACAAAGGCTCAAAGGGGTAACTAGGGATCAATTTCAGTCAAGGTTGTCTATTAAGGCTCAAACGGTCTAAAGATGGCCTAAATCATTTCCCCAATGTTGCACAGTCTAGGATTTCGCCTTGAGTGACCATCAAACAATTCTAGAATTCATTGAAATCTGAAGAAACTTTTAAATTACATAAACTTTCTCTAAGTGAACAAATAACTCAGTGATAATAGCTCAGTGCTCAATGTTGCGCAAGGAATCAAAAGCAAAGCGAAAACCATAAACATTTCAAGCACACAGATCCATGCATCATTTATTATTTTCCAAGAGTTATTCTTAATTCAATCATTATCTTATCATCGACCCACAAAATGCAAGAAAAGAGGTACGTGACGTTGTTACACCTGAGTCAAGATTGTATCTGTCTCTTATACACATCTAGATGTGTATAAGAGACAGCCCGCAGACTTAAGGTTTCCAGCCTATATACCTTTATTATGAAGAACAAAACAAGAAACAAGACACTTCAAACAACATAAAATAAACAAACTACAGATTTATTTAGAGAAAAATGCGTTTCAAGAGTTAAGGAAACCCCATATTCTGCCATTCTCAAGTTTTTCCACTATGTTTTTTTTTTCGAATCTAAACTGATATAGACAAAAACACACAACAACTCTAAATTACACAAAACGAACCTTACTCATAAAATAACAAAGTCCAACAAGCCAGCAAATAAAAACAAGTTAGTTAGAATGGGTCTAAAAAGTTTAGAAGTTAGCCTCCTTATTCAGCCATTATGGATTGAAGAGATCCAGAATGCGTTTCAAGAGGAATTAAACTTTTTAAGCCACCACTCTAAAAGCCATGATTAGAAAATATTACCTGGGGCGAAAGAAATAACCTGAAAAAAAACTCAAAAGAAATGACATGAAAAATCTCAAATAAACACACTAAAAAGAAAGTAAACAAAAACGAAGCAAACCAATAGATAGAGATTACATATGGAGCGTTAAATCCAGTCTACGCCTTTTATTGCCTTCTCCAAACCAATCTATCCGAGCCGTTTTTGGATCAGGCGAATAGACGAATTCTTGTAGTTTGTCAATTAACTCCCCTGCAGTTGAAGCTGTAACCAGGATTTGCCTCGCCGACTGTGAGATGAAGTTTTTTTCTACTGCTTGATCAAGAAAAGACAACAACCCATCAAAAAAATTATTGACATTTAACAAACCAATGGGTTTCCGATGGATGTTTAGCTGTGCCCAAGAGGTGATTTGAAATATCTCCTCTAATGTACCATAACCACCGGGCAATGCTATAAATGCATCAGATTTAATGACCATATGTGCAATATGCTCATGCGTGCTAGAGACCTGTAACTCTTCCCCCATTGTGTTGCCTATGATATCTTGCACAGCTAATGGTTTAGGGATAATACCGAGAACTTTACTTCCTCCCAAGGATGCAGCTGTCGACACACACCCCATTAACCCAAGACTACCCCCTCCATAAATCAAATGAATACCCTCGCAGCTAATGTCCTACCAAGATCAAGAGCTGCTGTTGTAAACTCTCCATCTTTACCAAATTACGATCCACAAAATACGCATATATTTTGGAATCGCTGAATTGGTGCTTTCTCCATTGCTAAAAGTGCTCTAAACTTGTGTAAGACAATGATGTACGTTAGGTATTATGCGATTCAAGTGCAATACAGGTTATGAAATGACATTTCAAATATGCAGCATGGATATATAACTCTTAAATTTGACACATGCGGACATAATTTCGGTGGGAGTTGCTCGATGCAGATTTATCGCCCCAAGATTTGAAAAAATGAGATATGCTTTCGGCGAGGTTTGACAAAACCGACACACTTGTCTCCCACGTGAAGCATGGAAAATGGAGATACACTTTCGGCGGGGGTTGACAAAACCCCCACACTTGTCTCCCACGTGAAGCATAAAAAATAGAGATACACTTTCGATGGAGGTTGACAAAACCTCCACACTTGTCTCCCACGTGTAATTATGCCATAGGGTAGTCATATGGTTTGTCAAAAAGAAAACTTGAAATTAAAACAAACAAAATCAACAAACAACAACAACACAAAAACAACATTGATAATCAGATCAAACGAAACAAGAAAAAAAATTGACAACAACCACACACATTCAAATATACAAGTAGTTGTGATTGTGGCTCACATCTTCCTCTGGTTTTACGTCCAGTAACGGCTGAAACGCCTTCTATGAGTCTGGGATTTGCTTCCCATCCAGTTTTCTTATAAACTGGCAAACAGGGTCGTTTTTAGTCAGATTCCCAAGACTATAACATTGCAAATCATCACGAAATTGTGTCCATAGATTAAGCAATTCACGCTGAACAAGTCCACAAGAATGTGACTCAAGAGTTAATAAAACATTATCCAGCGACTCATTACTCAAACCATTCTTAATAAACGAAAGTTTATCTTCTCTGTTCCTAGACACACAACCTAATGAACGACAAGTCTGGTTACAATTCCATCTAGCACATTTATAACATACTTGTAACCTTTTCGCTCTTCGCCTCTTGGCGTAGTAGCTTTTTCCTAGACCAGTCATGTATTTTGCGAGATTAATGTCCGGCTCACCGGACAATCTCACCTTGGCTTCGATAAGCCATCGGATATCAGCAGGCACATTTAGGAGCATCATTGCCCATAGTCTAGTCATCCGTACTTTATAAATTTTAAACACAGCATTTTGAGGAAGTGAAGGGAAATATTTACGAGGTTCGATAGAAAGATATCCGCATCCATTGAAGAGAAGAAAAGGAGAGATATTACCGATAATGCGATTGAGTTTGTTCTTCTCCCCGATATGCACGTATCAAACCTTCGAACAATGGCTTCAACTCCCGTTTGAATGTTTCCTCAAGCTGTTGCACAACTGAACTCGAAGCACGGAATAATCAAATTAAACACAAGAAAAGAAAAGAAAAGAAAAGAAAATAGAGACACATAAAAGAAATAAAAACACACGAGCAAATGAAAGTCAAAAACAAACAACAAAGCAAATGAGACAAATGGCAAAGAGAGATAAAACCTGATCAATTATAATGGCCCATGAGAGGAATCTCCTCGAAACACAAAAATTGATCGTTACTACCTTTTTTTCTTTGTCTCTTTTTATTTATGTTTCAAAAACATTGGGTTGCCTCCCAATAAGCGCTTGGTTTAATGTCCTCAGCCTGACGTTACTTGCCATCACCCATCAAGATAAGCTGGCTCATAGAGAGGTACCTCATCGATGTCCTACATCACTGAATTCTCATAGTAAGGCTTTAACCTGTGCCCATTCACCTTGAATACTTTGTCAGTTTTTAAGCTCTTGATTTCCACTGCACCATGAGGAAAGACATTAGTAATAACGAAAGGTCCAACCCATCGAGATCGTAATTTATCTGGAAATAACTTGAGGCGGGAATGAAATAAAAGAACTTTCTGTCCCACTTCAAAATTCTTCCTGGAGATCATTTTATCATGAAATGCCTTAGTTCTCTCGTTGTAAATTCTGGAATTCTCATAGGCATCATTTCTAAGTTCTTCCAATTCTTGCAATTAAAGCTTCCTTTGTTCACCAGCAGCATCCATCTCCATGTTACAAATCTTTACTGCCCACCATGCTTTGTATTCGAGCTCTACCGGAAGGTGACATGGCTTACCATAGACTAACCTATACGGAGACATACCAATAGGTGTCTTGTAAGCAGTCCGGTATGCCCAAAGTGCATCATTGAGTCATAGGCTCCAATCTTTTCTATTCGGATTCACTGTCTTCTCGAGAATAGACTTGACTTCCCGATTTGAAACTTTAACTTGACCACTATTTTGTGGATGATATGCAGTAGACACCTTGTGAGTGATGTTGTATTTCTTGAGCAAGGCTTCAAATGATCGGTTGCAGAAGTGTGTCCCTCTATCGCTAATCATGGCTCTTTGTGTTCCAAATCTCGCAAAAATGTTAGATTTCACAAAATCTACAACAACTTTAGAATCATTAGTTCTCGTAGCTTTTGCTTCCACCCATTTAGAAACATAATCCACAGCAAGTATAATGTAACCATTACCAAATGATGAAGGAAAAGGACCCATGAAATCAATACCCCACACATCAAAAATCTCGACAATAAGTATAAGGGTTTGTGGCATTTGATTTTTGGCACTTAAATTACCTGTCCTTTGACAACTATCACAAGCTTTGCAAAATAGATATGCATCTTTGAACAATGATGGCCAGTAGAATCCACAATCAAGAACTTTAAGGGCTGTTCTTTTGGTCCGAAGTGACCTCCACATGCATAAGAATGACAGAAGGTTAAAATTGAATTAAATTCAGATTCAGAAATGCACCTTCTTATCACTTGGTCAGAACAATGCTTCCATAAGTACGGATCATCCCATATGTAATACTTGGAAATGTTCTTGATCTTGTCTCTTTGAGCTCGAGTCAAGTCATGTGGTAGCTTTTTGGTAACTAAGTAGTTGACAATATCTGCATACCAAGGGGCTACTACATTTAGAGACAACAATTGTTCATCTGGAAAACTTTCTTGTAATGGCAGTGCATTCTTATCATGGACAATGCGACTGAGATGTTCTGCAACTAAGTTTTCACTTCCCTTCTTATCTTTGATCTCCAAGTCAAATTCCTGTAAAATAAGATCGAAACTTTTCTAAAGCAAAAATAACCGCTAGCAGCTCTTTCTCAGTGGTAGAATAATTAAGTTGAGCATCATTTAAAGTCTGAGATGCGTAGTAATGGCATGTGGAGATTTGTCCAGTTCCGTTGACCCAAAAACGCACCCACAGCGTAGTCACTTCAGAACTCGCACTGATTCGAATGGATGATTCCAATTCGGAGATTGGATTACTGGAGCCCAAGTCAAGAGTTCCTTCAGTTTCTCAAATGCCTCTTTGCATTTCTCATCAAATTCAAAGGCCACATCATTCTGTAATAATCTGCATAGGGGTAATGCTATCTTCGAGAAATCTTTGATGAATCTACGATAGAAACCTGCATGGCCAAGAAACGAACGAATATCCCGCACACTTGTGGGAGGTGGTAAGGAACATATAAAATCTATCTTGGATTTATCAACCTCTATACCCTTAGCAGAAATAACATGTCCCAAAACTATACCCTGATCTACCATAAAATGACATTTCCCCCAATTCAGAACAAGGTTAGTTTCTATACATCTTTGAAGTATAAGGGTAAGGTTGTCAAGGCATTTATCAAAAGAATCACCAAAAACACTAAAGTCATCCATAAATACCTCTATGATATTCTCAACATAATCAGAGAAAATACTTACCATGCACCTTTGGAAAGTGGCAGGGGCATTGCAAAGACCGAATGGCATGCGTCGATAGGCAAATGTACCGAATGGGCATGTGAATGTATTTTTCTCTTGATCCTCAGGGGCAATGACAATCTGATTATATCCTGAATAGCCATCAAGAAAACAATAATGAGAATGACCTGCTAATCTCTCCAGCATTTGATCAATGAATGGCAAAGGAAAGTGATCCTTGCGAGTTACTGTATTTAGCTTCCGATAATCAATACAAACTCGCCAGCTGGTTTGGATACGAGTGGGAACTATCTCATTATTGTCATTCTTAACCACCGTAACACAAGATTTCTTCGGAACAACTTGGACTGGACTCACCCACTTGCTGTCCGAAATTGGGTAAATCACACCCACATCTAACAATTTCAGGATTTCTTTCTTGACAACTTCCATCATTGGAGGATTCAACCTCCGCTGTGCTTCTCGAGTGGGCTTGGATCCTTCTTCTAATAAGATACGGTGCATGCATATGGCTGGGCTAATACCTTTGATGTCAGCAATTGTCCACCCAATGGCTGTTTTGTGATCTAGAAGCACTCGGATGAGTTTCTCTTCTTGCAATGGTGTAAGGCCCTTGGCTATTATGACTGGCAAAGTATCTTTCTCACCCAAGAATACATGTTTCAAATGATCTGGAAGAGACTTAAGCTCCAAGGCAGGTGCTTTCATCACAGAAGGAAAAAGTTTCTCATCAGACAAAGGCAATTTAATGTACAAAACATCATACCTATTTGTGGTGATAGCTATAGTCTCATCCAAGCTTGCCACAGCTTCCTCCACTTCTTTAGACACTTGATAGGTGTCTATTTATGTATTACTTTTATATCAATTCGTCCATGCTTCTTTGCTATATTCCGTGGTATTTTTATGTTTTTGTGTGTTTTGATGTTTGTAGGAGTTTTGGAGCAACTTGCACAAAAATGGAGTAAAACCCTTCATTTTTACCTCTGCTATTCAGTGATCTTCTCGGATTTAATTGTATTGATATACAATGAACCCGACGACATATTATATACCGTTGGAAAGCTCTCGAAGTCTATTTTCTGGAGAAATTTACGGTTTATAAATCCATCCAGTGTACCAAAAGTTCTAATCAAAACAGTGTGAGATGTATAGAAATATAATTTCACAAGTCACTGTAGCATGTATAATACAGGGCACTGTAGCAATTCACTGTAGCAGAGTATTTAAACACATTTTAGGGTTTTATTTTGATAACTTGAAGAGGGGAGAACGTGGTGGAGGCTGCAGCTCTGGAATTCTTTAATCTCTTGGAGTTCTTGAAGGAGAAAGGAAGCTTGGAAAGAGGAAAAACTACAATCCAAAGAGAATTACATCAAATTTGCTAAGTTTTTCCCTTCCCTTTCATTTTCTGGAATGTCTCCATGTTGTATTATATTTACCACGTTCTTTAACATGTGTAACTGAATCTGAATTGGTTGAGGGTGATTTCAAAGCCCTTGATATGGTTTTTGTGAGTTGATTGTGCAAGAAGTTGTTATCCAATTCTATAATTGAAGTTGCTTGTATTTTCCCATGTCTAATGCTTATGATTGCTTGCTGGATTGTATTTGGGTGGCCAACTGAATATAATCTGGATATTGTCTATTGCTAGACTAGAAATCTTGATCCGTGATTGTCTTGAATTTCTAATCCTTAGTAGCAAAATTGTGATCAGAGATTGCAATTGGAGAATACAACCTAAGTTAAATAATCGAGCTTGTGTGTTTATTGCTTAGATCAACCTATCTTTCTTATCGTAATGCATCCATTGAATTAAATTTAGAGAGCTTGTTGTAGGTTGTTTAATGGATAGAGATTAAGTAAAGAGCCTATTTTATTTAACAACAAAGTAAGGAAAGATTTGGATAACAGAGCTTGTTGTTATCTACGGTTGATAACTTCAATGCTGTAATTGGATGACAATTCTACGATTAATTCCCAAATCCATATCTTGTGGTAGAGAAGGATCCTTTAACCAGCTTTCTCTCATTGATTTTTCATTCGAATTAACTTTCTGTTTTCTTATTCTTCGTTTGCATTATTATTTCACTTAGTTAATCAATCAACAAAACCCCCCATTTACTCTGTTTTTGCTTTCGAATAACAAATTTAATTAGAATCAATCCTCTGGGAACAATATCTTACCCATCACTTTATTACTTATGCGACTAGTATACTTGCTAGTTTCGAACGCATCAAGTTTTTGTGGTGATAGCTATAGTCTCATCCAAGCTTGCCACAGCTTCCTCCACTTCTTTAGACACTTGTATCAACTTCCTCGATTCTCTGGAATTTTTTGCCCCTATGTGCTCACTAATGGCTACTTCCAATGCATCCTTGTGAGTTAACTCAAAAAGTTGTTGTGCCAAAGAATCGATAACATCCACTGCAAAAACAGAATGCAAGTCACTAGGGTACCTCATTTCCTCAAAAATATTGAAACGAATCACCTCGCCATCAAATTCCATGGTTAGAGTGCCATCATGAACATCAATCTTAGTTCGGGCAGTTTTCAAGAATGGTCTACCCAAAAGAATCGGTGTTGGATTGGGAGATGTCTCATCCTCCATTTCAAGAACATAAAAGTCTGCTGGAAATACAAATTGATTCACCTGCCACAAGCACATCTTCCACAACTCCTTGGGATATGCATTAGAAAGGATCAGCAATAAAGTTGAATACATACCAGTTTCGCAAAGAGCGTCCAAGATTCAAAGAAGCATAAATAGATATGCATGAATAATAGATTTGACCTAAATCGAAACATAGCTCTTTCAAACTTGGTATTACCAATGCGTGCATGGGAATGTGAACGTACCTGGAATCTTTGGCATTTCGGCAGCAGAGGAATTTTTCTTTGTAATACAGCGAAAACATTTCAACTTGGGAGTTTTCGGATTAACCTTAGAAGATGATGTTTTATTCATGGTGGAATTGGTGTCATCCCCTTCATCATTTTGTGATTTCTTTGTTGGAATCTCTAATTGCTTCCCACTTCTCAAAGTTACAGCACTAGCATTCTCTCTTGGATTGATCACTGGCTGAGATGGTAATTTTCCTGAGCTTTGACTCTCAAATTTGCTCATGGTAGTGGCCAATTGTCCTATTTGGCTTTCCAGGTTTTGGATACTTGCCCTAGTTTCCTGCTGAAATTGCATTGTGTTAGTGGCAAGTGCTTTAACAATATCCTCGAGAGACGTACCTGAATTTTATGGAGCTGGTTGCGGTGCTGGTTGTGGTGTTGGTGGTGGTTGTGCTTGAAATGGTTGCTGCACCCTTGGTTGATTGAAACCTGGTGGTCGATGTGGTATGGCATTTGGGGCAATTGGTTGATGATTCCCATATCTTAAATTAGGTGATCTCTCCATCCAGCATTGTAAGTATTGGAGAAAGGGTCATACCTTTGCCTTGGTTGTCCTGGAAATCCACCCATGGCATTGGCTTGTTCTGTATCTCCTTCTTGCAAAGTTGGACAATGTCGGTTGGATGGTCCATGGCAGAACATACTCCACATGCATAAGATTGCTGCATATGTCCTACAGCCATTTTTTTTTACAAGAGAGGTGAGTTCACAAAGTTATTGTTCAATGTTTGAAGTACTTACCTCATTTACTCTTTTTGGTAGTTGTGGCTCAAATTGACTGCTGAATTGTTGGGAGTTCGCTGCCATGTCACTAATCAACCGTCTTGCCACTTTCGGTGTTTTATTAACTAGTGCTCCACCACTAGCAGCATCAATGATACTCCTTTCCATTGGTAAGAGACCCTCATAGAAATATTGAATTAGGAGGCCATCACTAATTTGATGGTTTGGACAGCTAGCACATAACCTTTTAAATCTCTCCCAATATTCATGAAATGATTCTCCATTGTGTTGTCGAATGCCACTAATATCTTTTCTAATATTTGTAACTTTCGAGGCTGGAAAGTATTTCTCCAAAAAGAGTTTACTCATCTCATTCCAAGTTGTAATGGTACCTGGTGGTAGGTAGTATAACCAATCTTTTGCCGAATCTGCTAATGAGAATGGGAAAGCTCTCAATTTAATTTGCTCTTTAGAAACGCCAGTTGGCTTCATACTTGAGCATACCACATGAAATTCTTTGAGGTGTTTGTTCGGATCCTCTCCTGCAAAACTATGAAATGTAGGCAAGAGATGAATCAGTCCAGATTTAAGTTCAAAATCTATCTCAAAATTGGTGCTTATGCATAGCGGTTGTTGATCAATAATTGGAGCCGCTAACTCCTTAAGAGTCTGATCGTTTTCCATCACCATTGCTTCCGATTCAGATTTGATTGAACTGCAAGAAGATGGGAGGAAAGTATGTCGTGCAAGGTCAAATTCTGGAGGTGGAGTTGAAATTGACCGATTTAGCCTTAAATTCGAGGATTGAAGAAACTCCTTAATTCTCTTAAGTCATTGATCCGCTTCTCCCTCAGACATAAAAGCCTAAACACAAACAATCAGGAAATAACAATTAAGAATCAGTACTAAAAACAGAATAACAAATTGATTAGAAAATCAATCCCCGGCAACGGCGCCAAAAAACTTGATGCGTTCGAAACTAGCAAGTATACTAGTCGCACAAGTAATAAAGTGATGAGTAAGATATCGTTCCCACGAGGATTGATTCTATTGAATTTGTTATTCGAAAGCAACAATAAACTAAATGAGGGGGGTTTTGTTGATTGATTAACTTGATGAAATATTAATGCAAGTAAAGAATAACACAATACAAATTAAAACAGATTGAAAAATCAATGAGAGACACTTGGTTAAGGGTTCATTCTCTGCCACAAGATATGAATTTGTGAATTAACATAGAATTGTAATCCAATTACAGCATTGAAGTTATCAACCGTAGATAACAACAAGCTCTGTTATCCCAATCTTTCCTTACTTTGTTGTTAAATAAAACAAGCTCTTTATTTAATCTCTATCCATTAAACAACCTAGCACAAGCTCTCTGAGTTTAATTCAATGGAAGCATTACGATGAGAAAGATAGGTTGATCTAAGCAATAATCACACAAGTTCGGATTATTTAACCTAGGTTGCATTTTCCAATTGCAATCTCTGATCACAATTTTGCTACTAATGATTGGAAATTCATGACAATTACGGATCAAGATTTCTAATCTAGCAATAGACAACAACCAGATTATATTCAGTTGGCCATTCCAAATACAATCAGTAAGCAATCATAAGATTAGATATGGGAAAATACAAGCAACTTCAATTAGAGAATTGGATAACAATTTCTTACACAATCAACTCACAAAATCCATATCAAGGCCTTTGAAATCACCCTCAACCAATTCAGATTTAGTTACACATATTCAATCAGAATAACAAATACAATACAGAGAAATTCCAGAATTGAAAAGGAAAGAAAGAACTTAGCAAATTCTTTAAAAATCTTCTTTGTAGATGAATCTTCTTGGAATTGTGGTTCCTCCTCTTTCAAAGTCTTCTTTCTCCTTCAAGAACTCCAAGGGATGAGAGAAATCCAGAAATGCAGCCTCCTCCCACGATTTCCCCACTTCAAGTTATGAAAATAAAACCCTAAAATGTGTTTAAATACTCTGCTACAGTAACTTGCTACAGTGCCCATATTAATAACATGTACAGTGATATGTGGAATTACAAAATATTACACTTCTCATACCATTTTTATCACAACTTTCGGTACACTACATAAATTCGTGAACCGTAAATTTCTCCAGAAAATAGACTTCGAGAGCTTTCAATGGTATATAGCAGATGTTTATCCGTCCTAATTGGACATCTGCGATACATCAACTCGAGAAATTGGCTGATTAGCCGAGGTGAAAAATAAAGGGTTTTTTACTCCATTTTTGTGCAAGTTGCTCCAAACTCCTACAAACATCAAAACCATTAAAAATACCAAGGAAATATAGCAAAGAACATGGGGCCAAATGATATGAAGTAATACATAATAGACACCTATCATTTTCCTCTTTCCAAGCCTTCAATCTCCTTCAAGAACTCCAAGAGATGAGAGAAATCCAAAGATGCAGCCTCTGACATGTTCTCCCCCTCTTCAAGTTATGAAAATAAAACCCTAAAGTGTGTTTATATACTCTGCTACAGTAACTTGCTACAGTGTCCCCGTATTTAATAACATGCTACAGTGATATGTGGAATTACAAATATACACTTCTCATACCATTTTCATCATAACTTTCAGTACACTACATAAATTCGTGAACCGTAAATTTCTCCAGAAAATAGACTTCGGGAGCTTTTCAATGGTATATAGCATGTTATCCGGTTAATTGTATATCGATACAATCAACTCCGAGAAATTGGTTGATTAGCAGAGGTGAAATGAAGGGTTTTACTCCATTTTTGTGCAAGTTGCTCCAAAACTCCTACAAACATCAAAACCACACAAAAACATAAAAATACCAAAGAATATAGCAAAGAAACATAGAAGAATTGATATGAAAATAATATCTAAAAGGACACCTATAGTTATATATTCTCCAATGCAATCTCTGATCACAATTTTGCTACTAATGATTAGAAATTCAAGACAATTACGGATCAAGATTTCTAATCTAGCAATAGACAATATCCAGATTATATTCAGTTGGCCACTCAAATATAATCAGCAGGTAATCATAAGCATTAAACAGGGAAAAATACAAGCAACTTCAATTAGAGAATTGGATAATAATTTCTTGCACAATCAACTTACAAACACCATATCAAGGGCTTTGAAATCACCCTCAACCAAGTCAGATTTAGTTACACATATTCAGATACAATACAAATACAATACAATACATAGCAATTCCAGGAAATGAAAGAGAAATGAAAAACTTAGCAAATCTGATGAAATCTCTTGGGATTTGTAGTTCTTCCTCTTTCCAAGCCTTCAATCTCCTTCAAGAACTCCAAGAGATGGGAGAAATCCAAAGATGCAGCCTCTAACACGTTCTCCCCTTCTTCAAGTTATCAAAACAAAACCCTAAAATATGTTTATATACTCTGCTACAGTAACCTGCTACAGTGCCTCGTATTATACATGCTACAGAGATTTGTGAAATTATATTTCTACACTTCTCACACTGTTTTGATTATAACGTTTGGTACACTGAAGAATTCATGAACCGTAAATTTCTTTAGAAAATAGACTTCGAGAGCTTTCCAACGGTATACAACATGTCATTGGGTTCATTGTATATCAATACAATTAAATCCTAGAAGATGGTTGACTAGCAGAGGTGAAAATGAAAGCGGTTTTACTCCAGTTTGTGCAAGTTGATGCTTCGAAACTAGCAAGTATACTAGTCGCACAAGTAATAAAGTGATAAGTAGATATCGTTCCCACGAGGATTGATTCTAATTGAATTTGTTATTTTCCAGCAATAATAAACTAAACAGGGGGGGGGGGGTTTGTTGATTGATTAACTAAACTTAATACGAAAGCAAATGAAGAATAACACAAAGCAAAGTTAAATGGAGTGAAAATCAATGAGAGACACTTGGTTAAGAGTTCATTCTCTGCCACAAGATATGAATTTGTGAATTAACATAGAATTGTAATCCAATTACAGCATTGAAGTTATCAACCGTAGATAACAACAAGCTCTGTTATCCCAATCTTTCCTTACTATGTTGTTAAATAAAACAAGCTCTTTATTTAATCCTATCCATTAAACAACCTAGAACAAGCTCTCTAAGTTTAATTCAATAGAAGCATTACGATGAGAAAGATAGGTTGATTTAAGCAATAATCACACAAGTTCGGATTATTTAACCTAGGTTGTATTTTCTAATTGCAATCTCTGATCACAATTTTGCTACTTATGATTGGAAATTCATGACAATTACGGATCAAGATTTCTAATCTAGCAATAGACAATAACAGATTATATTCCGTTGGCCATTCCAAATACAATCAGTAAGCAATCATAAGCATTAGATATGGGAAAATACAAGCAACTTCAATTAGAGAATCGGATAACAATTTCTTACACAATCAACTCACAAAATCCATATCAAGGGCTTTGAAATCACCCTCAACCAATTCAGATTTATTTACACATATTCAATCAGAATAACAAATACAATACAGAGAAATTCCAGAATTGAAAAGGAAAGAAAGAACTTAGCAAATTCTTTGAAAATCTTCTTTGTAGATGAATCTTCTTGGAATTTTAGTTCCTCCTCTTTCAAAATCTTCTTTCTCCTTCAAGAACTCCAAGAGATGAGAGAAATCCAAAGATGCAGCCTCCTCCACGTTCTCCCCTCTTTAAGTTATCAAAATAAAACCCTAAAATGTGTTTAAATACTCTGCTACAGTGACTTGCTACAGTGCCCCGTATTATACATGCTACAGTGCTTGTGGAATTATATTTCTATACATCTCACACTGTTTTGATTACAACTTTTGGTACACTGAATGGATTTATAAACAGTAAATTTCTCCAGAAAATAGACTTCGAGAGCTTTCCAACGGTATATAACATGTCATCGGGTTCATTGTATATCAATACAATTAAATCCGAGAAGATCACTGACTAGCAGAGGTGAAAATGACGGGTTTTACTCCATTTTTGTGCAAGTTGCTCCAAAACTCCTACAAACATCAAAACCACACAAAAACATAAAAATACCAACGAATATAGCAAAGAAATATGGACGAATTGATATGAAAAGTAATACTAAATAGACACCCGTAAAAGTTGCACTCCAAAAACTCCTGATATAAATATCAAACCCACACAAAACATAAAAATACAAAGTGAATATCGCAAAGAAAACATGGCCGAAAATTAATATGAAAAAATGCTATCTAAATAGACACTATGAAACAAAAATAAAACGAAACAGAATCAAAGAAAAATTAAAACACACACAAATGCTTCAACTTGCAAATAGGCCTCAAAGATTGTACTTAATTATACCCAAGGAAAACTTCAAAATAATGCACTTGATCAAGAATTTTATCTCAAAGATTAGTTTCGCTTCACTTCAATTCCTCAAGTGTGTGTGTGTAGAGCCATTCTCACTAATCACTTGTAACCCGGATGAGTTTATGCATAAAAATGAATCATATTTAATATTGAAGATGTGTGTATAAATGAACTCCATAGGCTTGCTTTTCAAGTCACTCTCCACTAATGTAGACATGCACAACAACAAGGATCAAGTAGGACTTTATTAAGCTTGTAACGTTTGGCTTGGGTGAAGGTATGATAAAGGATAATAATTTGGCTCAAATCACCCACAAACACATAAATCATTCAAGACTATGTAGAGCTCAACCCTATAAAACAACTTTATTTCAATTCACCAAGTTACTCCCCCAAACTTATTTAGAACACTCAATCTTTTTTTTTTTGGCAGAAAACAAAAGAAAACTACACCCCCACACTTTGTTGTTTCATTCTTTTTTAAGAACACTTAAGGGTATAGATCTCTTATTCTTCTTCTTTTTTTTTTCTTTTTTTTTTATTACACTTCCCCTCCCCTACACTTAAACAACACATTGTCCTCAATGTGTAAGTACGTGGACGATAAGTACAGATTGTTTTTTTTCTCTTTTTTCTTTTTTTTTTTTACAAACATAATAGAACTCACTTGCATTGCTCATGACACATCCCAACCTCCTCTAACTTCCCAAAACCAGAACATAGCTCAAAATTTAATTGTGAAAGATCTACATGCTCATAGGTAAGGGATAAACTGTTTGGAACAAATTCATTTGAGGTTAGGAAATCTTTTAGTGAGTTAATAAAGAAAAAGGCTTACAAAGGCTCAAAGGGGTAACTAGGATCAATTTCAGTCAAGGTTGGCTATTAAGGCTCAAACTGGTCTAAGATGTGGCCCTAAATTCATTTCCCCAATATTGCACCAGTCTAGGATTTCACCTCGAGGAACATCAAACAGGCTTTAGAATTCATGAAATCTGAGAAAACCTTAAATTGAAAAAAAACTTCCTCATAAGTAAACAAAATAACTCAGTGGATAATGGCTCGGTGCTCAATGTGTGCAAGATATCAAAGTTTAAAAGCAAAAAATCAATGACATTTCAAGCACACAGACCATGCATCTTATCATTTTCCAAGAGTTATTCTTAATTCAATCATTATCTTATCATCGACCCATAAAATGCAAGAAAAGAGGTATGTGGCGTTGTTACACCTGAGTCAAGATTGTATATTTCAACAATCCTTAGGACCAGTAGCCCGCAGACTTAAGGTTTCCAGCCTATATACCTTTATTAGAAAGATCAAAACAAGAAACAAGACACTTCAAACAGCATGAAATAAACAAACTACAGATTTATTTCGCGAGAATGCGTTTCAAGGGTTAAAGAAACCCTATATTCTGCCATACTCAAGTTTTTCCACAATTTTTTTTTAAATCGAAGCTGATAAAGACGAAAACACATGACAACTCTAAATTACGTAAAACTAAACTTACTAACAAAATAACAAAGTCCAACAAGTCAGCAAACACAAACAAGTCAGTTAGAATGGGTCTAAAAAGTTTAGAAGTTAGCCTCCTTATTCAGCCATTATGGATTGAAGAGATCCACATGCGTTTCAAGAGGACTTGAACTTTTTAAGCCAGTACTCTAAAATCCAAGATTAGAAAATATAACCTGGAACAAAAGAAATAACCTGAAAAAGCTCAAAAGAAATAACATGAAAAATCTCAAATAAACACAATAAAAAGAAAGCAAACAAAAGTGAAGCAAACCAGCAGATATAGATTACAGATGGAGCGCTAAATCCAGTTTACGCCTTTTATTGCCCTCCGCAAACCAATCTATTCGAGCTATTGTTGGATCAGGCGAATAGACGAATGCTTGCAATTTGTCAATTAACTCCACTGCAGTTGAAGCTGTAACCAGGATTTGCCTCGCCGACTGTGAGATGAAGTTTTTTTCCACTGCTTGATCAAGAAAAGACAACAAACCATCAAAAAAATTACTGACATTTAACAAACCAATGGGTTTCCGATGGATGTTTAGCTGTGCCCAAGAGGTGATTTGAAATATCTCCTCTAATGTACCATAACCACCAGGCAAAGCTATAAATGCATAGGACTTAACAACCATATGTGCAATACGCTCATGCATGCTAGAGACCTGTAACTCTTCCCCGATTGTATTGCCTACGATATCTCGTACAGCTAATGGTTTAGGGATAATGCCGAGAACTTTACTCCCTCCTAGGGATGCAGCTGTCGACACACACCCCATTAACCCAAGACTACCCCATCCATAAATCAAATGAATACCCCTCGTAGCTAATGTCCTACCAAGATCAAGAGCTGCCGTTGTAAACTCTCCATCTTTACCAAATTGCGATCCACAGAATATGCATATATTTTAGAATCGCCGAATTGGTGTTTTCTCCATTTCTACAAGTGCTCTAACCTTGTGTAAGATAATGATGCACGTTAGGTAATATGCTTTTCAAGTGTAAGACAGGTTATAATAATGACATTTGAAAATATGGAGAATGGATATATACACACGTAAACCTCTCAAATTTGACACATGGGGACATAATTTCGGTGGGGGTTGCTCGATGCAGATTTATCGCCCCAAGATTTGAAAAAATGAGATATGCTTTCGGAGAGGTTTGACAAAAACTACACACTTGTCTCCCACGTGAAGCATGGAAAATGGAGATACACTTTCGGCGCGGGTTGACAAAACCCCCACACTTGTCTCCCACGTGAAGCATAAAAAATAGAGATACACTTTCGGTGGAGGTTGACAAAACCTCCACACTTGTCTCCCACGTGTACTTATGCCATAGGGTAGTCATATGGTTTGTCAAAAAGAAAACTTGAAATTAAAACAAACAAAATCAACAAACAACAACAACACAAAAACAATATTGATAATCAGATCAAACGAAACAAGAAAAAAAAAATTTGACAATAACAACACACATTCAAATATACAAGTAGTTGTGATTGTGCTCAAATCTCCTCTGGTTACGTCAAGTAACGCTGATTTGATGATGATGAATGAAGTTGAAACGGCTTTCTATGAGTCGGGGATTTGCTTCCCATCCAGTTTTCTTATAAACTGGCAAACAGGGTCGTTTTTTAGTCAGATTCCCTAGACTATAACACTGCAATTCATCACGAAATTGTGTCCATAGATTAAGCAATTCACGCTGAACAAGTCCACACGAATGTGACTCAAGAGTTAATAAAACATTATCCAGCGACTCATTACTCAGACCATTCTTAATAAATGACAGTTTATCTTCTCTATTACTGGACACAAGACCTAATGAACGACAAGTCTGGTTACAATTCCATCTAGCACATTTATAGCATACTTGTAAACCTTTTCGCTCTTCGCCTCTTGGCGTAGTAGCTTTTCCCTAGACCAGGCATGTATTTTGCGAGATTAACATCAGGCTCACCTGACAATCTCACTTTGGCTTCAATAAGCCAACGGATATCTGCAGGCACATTTAGGAGCATCAACGCCCAAAGTCTAGTCATCCGTACTTTATAAATTTTAAACACAGCATTTTGAGAAAGTGAAGGGAAATATTTACGAAGGTTCGACAGAAAGATATCGGCATCCATTGAAGAGGAGAAAAGAAGAGATATTACCGATAATGCGATCGGGTTTGTTTTCCTCCAAGATATGCACGTTTCAAACCTTTGGCGAATGACTTCAACTTCCGTTTGGATGTTTCCACAAGCTACTGCACAAATGAGCTCAAAGCACAGAGTAATCAAATTAAACAAAAGAAAGGAAAAGAAAAGAGCAGAAACGAACTAAAGACAAATAAAAGGATAACAAACACAATAGCAAACAAAAGTAAAAAAAAACAAGTAAAAAAAATAAAAAAACAAATAAGACAGATGGCAAAGAGAGATAAAACCTGATCAATTTGATGGCCTACGAAAGGAATCTCCTCGTGACACAAAAATCGATCATTATTACCTTATTTTATTTTTCTTTTCTTTTTTTTATTTATTTTTCAAAAACATTGGGTTGCCTCCCAATAAGCGCTTGGTTTAACGTCCTCAACCCAACGTTGATTCCATCATAGGAGGGTCCAATCTCCGCTGTGCTTCACTAATGGGCTTGGATCCTTCTTCTAACAAGATACGGTCCATGCATATGGCTGGGCCTTGGATGTCAGCAATCATCCACCCAATAGCTATTTTATGATCTCTAAGTACTCGGATGCGTTTCTCTTCTTTTAGTGGTGCAAGGCCCATTTCTATTGTAATTGGAAAAGGATCTTTGTCACCCAAGAACACATGCTTCAAATAATCTGGAAGTGGCTTAAGCTCCAAGGTATTGGCTTTTATCACAGAAGGAAGAAGTTTCTCATTAGATAAAGGCAATTCAATGTACGAAACATCATACCTGTTTGTGATTATAGCTATAGTCTCATCTAAGCATGCCATAGCTTCCTCCATTTCTTTGGACACTTGTATAAAAATTCTTGGTTCCTTAGAATTTTCTGTCCCTATGTGCTCACTAATAGCTACATCCAATCCATTCTTGCGAGTTAACTCAAAACATTGTTGTGGCAAAGAATCAATAACGTCAACTGCAAAAACAGAATGTAAGTTACTAGGGTAACTCATTGCCTCAAAAATATTGAAACGAATCACCTCGCCATCAAACTCCATGGTGAGAGTGCCATCATGAACATCAATCTTGGTTCTAGCAGTTTTCGAGAATGGTCTCCCTAAAAGAATTGGAGTTGGATTAGGGGATGTCTCATCCTCTATTTCAAGGACATAGAAGTTTGCTGGGAAAACCAATTGATTCACCTGCACAAGCACATCTTCCACAACTCTTTTGGATATGCATTAAAATGATCAGCAAGTTGAATGGTAATACCAGTTTTCGCAAAAGGTCCAAGATTTAAAGAAGCAAAAAAATAGAATATGCGCCCATGACAATTATAGATGATCCTAATCTAACATAGCTCTTTCAAACTTGGTTTTTTACCAAATCGGTGCTATGGAATGGTGACCGACCTGGATCTTTGCATTCGGAGGAATTTTTCTTTGTAAGAATAGCTGTGAAACATTTTCCCCCACACTGCTTTCTCATTTCCTCTTTAACTTTCTCTTGCTGGTGCATAACTCCTTGAGACATTTTATATAACGAGGTACTTACTCGATAGTATCCAGAAGTGGTATATTTACCTCGATTTTGTGAGAAGTTTCTAGGATTTTTTGTTCTTGTTCCTCCTTCTTCGATTTTGCAAATCTACTAGGAAAAAGTGGAGGAGTAACATATGAAGGAATGGGAGTTTTAAGACTTACCTTAGAGGATGATGTCTTGTTCATGGCGGAAGTGGTGTCATCTGCTTCATCAGTTTGTGATTTCTTTGGCAGGACATCTAATTGCTCTCCATTTTGCAAAGTTATCACACAAGCATTCTCTCTTGGATTGATCACCGTTTAAGAAGATAATTTTTCTAAGCCTTGGCCCTCGAATTTGCTCATGCTAGTAGCCAATTGTCCCATTTGATTTACCAGGTTTTGGATACTTGCCCCAATTTCCTATTGGAATTGCATTGTGTTAGTGGCAAGTTCATTAACAATATCCTGGAGTGACATACCTGAGTTTTTTGGAGCTGGTTGTGGTACTGGTTGTGGGCATTGGGGGTGGTTGCATGAAATGGTTTGCTGCACTCTAGGTTGATTAAAACCTTGTGGCCGATTTGGTTGTAGGCATTTGGGCGATTGGTGCTGATCCAGTAATTAAAATTAGGGTGAATCTCCCATCCGGCATGGTAAAGTATTAGAGAAGGGGATCATACCATGCCTTGGTTGTCCTGGAAATCCACCCATGGCATTCGGCTCGTTCCCTATATTCTTCTTGTAAAGTTGGATACATGTCGATTGGATGCCTCCATGTGAATAACCCCACAGCATAAGATTCTGCATTGTCTCAGCCATGTTTCCACAAGAGAGGTTAGCTCAGAAAGTTGCTCAAATGTTCGTAGTTGCTTCTGAGAATTTAATCCCCATGTAGTTGTGGCTCAAATCGGCTACTGAATTGATAGAAGTTTACTGCCATGTTGTCTAAACACAAACAATCAGAAAAGAAAAACAAAGAAAATATGAATCAACAATGAAAACAAAAATAACAAATCGATTAGAAAATCAATCCCCGGCAACGGCGCCAAAAACTTGATGCGTTCGAAACTAGCAAGTATACTAGTCGCACAAGTAATAAAGTGATAAGTAAGATACGTTCCCACGAGGATTGATTCTAATTGAATTTGTTATTTCCAGCAACAATAAACTAAACAGGGGGGATTTTTGTTGAATGCTTTACTAAATGAATCTTAATGCAAGTAGGGATGATGTTTCGTACAACGTTGCAAATTAAAACAGAATTGAAAAACAATGTAGAGAAACCTGGTTAAGGGATCCTTCTCTACCAACAAGATATGGATTTGTAAATAAGTATAGAAAATGGTCATCAATTACACCATTGAAATTATCAACCGTAGATAACAACAAGCTCGTTACCCAATCTTTTACTTACTGTTGTCGTGAAATAAAAACAGGCTCTTATTTAATCTCTATTCCATTAAACAAAAACCTAGAAAAAGCTCTCTAAATTTAATTCAATGGATGCATTACGATAAGAAAGATAGGTTGATCTAAGCAAAAAACACACAAGCTCGGATTATTTAACTTAGGTTGTATTCTCCAATTGCAATCTCTGATCACAATTTTGCTACTAAGGATTAGAAATTCAAGACAATTACGGATTAAGATTTCTAGTCTAGAAATAGACAACAACCAGATTATATTCAGTTGGCCATTTGAAATACAATCCAGCAAGCAATCATAAGCATTAGATATAGGAAAATACAAGCAACTTCAATTAGAGAATTGGATAACAACGTCTTGCACAACAACTTACAAAAATCATATCAGGGGCTTTGAAATCACCCTCAACCAATTCAGATTCAGTTACACATGTTTAAGAACGAGGTAAATATAATACAACATGGAGACATTCCAGAAAATGAAAGGGAAGGGAAAAACTTAGCAAATTTGATGTAATTCTTTTGGATTGTAGTTCTTCCTCTTTCCAAGCTTCCTTTCTCCTTCAAGAACTCCAAGAGATGAAAGAATTCCAGAGCTGCAGCCTCCACCACCTTCTCCCCTCTTCAAGTTATGAAAATAAAACCCTAAAATGTGTTTAAATACTCTGCTACAGTGACTTGCTACAGTGCCCCGTATTATACATGCTACAGGGACTTGTGGAATTATATTTCTATACATCTCACACTGTTTTGATTACAACTTTTGGTACACTGAATGGATTTATAAACCGTAAATTTCTCCAGAAAATAGACTTCGAGCTGTCTCTTATACACATCTAGATGTGTATAAGAGACAGATATAATATGTCGTCAGGTTCATTGTATATCAATACAATTAAATCCGAGAAGATGGTTGACTAGCAGAGGTGAAAATGAAGGGTTTTACTCCATTTTTGTGCAAAGTTGCTCCAAAACTCCTACAAACTTCAAAACCACACAAAAACATAAAAATACCAAGGAATATAGCAAAGAAACATGGACGAATTGATATAAAAGTAATACATAAATAGAAACCTATCAAATTCCCCCACACTTAGACTGTGCTAGTCCTCGAGCAACTAAAATGATACGAAACAAAACTAAACCGAAACAGAATCAAAGAAAAATTAAAACACACAAATGCTTCAACTTGCAAATAGGCCTCAAAGATTGTACTTAATTATAACCCAAGGAAAACTTCAAAATAATGCACTTGATCAACAGTTTTATCTCATTAGTTTCGCTTCACTTCAATTCCTCAAGTGTGTGTGTGTAGAGCCATTCTCACCTAATCACTTGGAACCCGGATGAGTTTATGCATAAAAATGAATCATATTTAATTTTGAAGATGTGTGTATAAATGAACTCCATAGGCCTGCTTTTCAAGTCACTCTCCACTAATGTAGACATGCACAACACCAAGGATCAAGTAGGACTTTATTTAGCTTGTAACGTTTGGCTTGGGTGAAGGTATGATCAAGGATAATAATTTGGCTCAAATCACCCACAAACACATAAATCATTCAAGAGTATGTAGAGCTCACCCCTATAACACAACTTTATTTTAATTCACCAGGTTACTCCCCCAAACTTATTTAGAACACTCAATCTTCTTTTTTTTTTTTTTCTCTTCTCTTCTTCTTCTTTTTTTTTGTAGAAAACAAAAGAAACTACACCCCCACACTTTGTTGTTTCATTCTTTGTAAGAACACCCAAGGGTATAGAACTCTTTTTCTTTTCTTTTTCTTTTCTTTTTTTTTTAACTGCAATTCCACTCCCCCACACTTAAACAATACATTGTCCTCAATGTTTAAGTACGTGGAAGATAAGTACAGATTTTTTCTCTTTTTTTTTTTTTACAAACATAATAAAACTCACTTGCATTGCTCATGGCACAATCCAACCTCCTCTAACTTCCCAAAACCAGAACATGGCTCAAAATGTAATTGCGAATGATTTACATGCTCATAGGTAAGGGATAAATTGTTTGGAACAAATTCAATTGAGATTAGGAAATCTTTTAGTGAGTTAACAAAGAAAAAGGTTTACAGAGGCTCAAAGGGGAAACTAGGGATCAATTTTAGTCAAGGTTGGCTCTTAAGGCTCAAACGATCCAAAGATGGCCTAAATCAGTTCCCTAATGTTGCACAGTCTAGGATTTCGCCTCGAGTGACCATCAAACAAGTTCTAGAATTCATTGAAATCTGACGAAACATTTAAATTACATAAACTTTCTCTAAGTAAACAAATAACTCAGTGATAATGGCTCGGTGCTCAATTTTGTGCAAGGAATCAAATGTAAAGCAAAAGCTAATTAACATTTCAAGCACACAGATCTATGCATCATTTATCATTTTCCAAGAGTTATTCTCAATTCAATCATTACCTTATCATTGGCCCATAAAATGCAAGAGAAGAGGTACGTGGCGTTGTTACACCTGAGTCAAGATTGTATATTTCAACAATCCTTAGGACCAGTAGCCCGCAGACTTAAGGTTTCCAGCCTATATACCTTTATTATGAAAGAACAAAACAAGATACAAGACACTTCAAACAAAATGAAATAAAAAAAATACAGATTTATGTCGAGAGAATGCGTTTCAAGGGTTAAAGAAAACCCCATATTCTGCCATTCTCAACTTTTTTTCCACAATTTTTTTTAATCGAAACTGATAAAGACAAAAAACACATAACAACTTCTAAATTACATAAAACTAAACTTACTCATAAAAGAACAAAGTCCAACAAGCCAGCAAACAAAAACAAGTCAGTTAGAATGGGTCTAAAAAGTTAGAAGTTAGCCTCCTTATTCAGCCATTATGGATTGAAGAGATTCAGAATGCGTTTCAAGAGAACTTGAACTTTTTAAGCCACCACTCTAAAAGCCAAGATTAGAAAAATATTACCTGGGGTGAAAAAAATAACCTGAAAAAAAAAACTCAAAAGAAATGACATGAAAAATCTCAAATAAACACACTAAAAAGAAAGCAAACAAAAACGAAGCAAACCAGCAAATAGAGATTACAGAGGGAGGGTTAAATCTAGTTGACGCCTTTTGTTGCCTTCTCCAAACCAATTTATCCGAGCTGTGTGGGATCAGGCGATAGACGAAAGTCTTGTAGTTGTCAATGTGATCCCCGGCCGTTGAAGCTTGTAACAAGGATTTGCCTCGCTGATGGTGAGATAAAATTTTTTTCTACAGCTTGATCAAGAAAAGACAACAAACCATCAAAAAAGTTATGACATTTAACAAACCAATGGGTTTTTTATGGATGTTTAGCTGTGCCCAAGAGGTGATTTGAAATATCTCCTCTAATGTGCCATAAACACCGGGTAAAGCTCTATAACATGCACAGACCTTAACAACCATTAATGTGCAACTTGATAGGTGTTCTATTTATTTTAGTTATTATCAATGTCCATGTTTCTTGCTATATTCTTGTATTTTATGTTTTTTGTGTGGTTTGATGTTTTGTAGGAGTTTTGGAGCAACTTGACCCAAAAATGGAGGTAAAACCCTTCATTTTTTAACCTCTGCTAGTCCGTGATCTTCCGGATGTAATTGTTGGAAGCTCTCGGAAGGTTCTATTTTCTGGAGAATTTACGGTTTTATAAATCCATTCAGTGTACCAAAAGTTTGTAATCAAAAAAACAGTGTGAGATGTATAGAAATATATTCCACAAGTCACTGTAGCAGGAGATTTAAAAACATTTTTTAGGGTTTTATTCATTAAACTGAAGAGGCAAGAACTGTGGTGGGTGGGAGGGCTGAAGCCCTCCCCCCCTCGTGATGATGATTGAAAGCTCTGGAATTCTTTCATCTCTTGGAGTTCTGAAGGAGAAAGGAAGCTTGGAAAGAGGAAGAACTACAATCCAAAGAGAATTACATCAAATTTGATAAGTTTTTCCCGTCCCTTTCATTTTCTGGAATGTCTCCATGTTGTATTGTATTTACCACGTTCTTAAACATGTGTAACTGAATCTGAATTGGTTGAGGGTGATTCAAAGCCCCTGATATGGTTTTTGTAAGTTGATTGTGTAAGGAATTGTTATCCAATTCTCTAATTGAAGTTGCTTGTATTCTCCCATATTTAATGCTATGATTGCTTGCTGATTGTATTTGAGTGGCCAACCGAATATAATCTGGTTGTGATTTATTGCTAGACTAGAAATCTTGATCCGTAATTGTCTTGAATTTCTAATCATTAGTAGCAAAATTGTGATCAGAGATTGCAATTGGAGAATATAACCTAAGTTAAATAATCCGAGCTTGTGTGTGTATTGCTTAGATCAACCTGTCTTTCTTTTCATAATGCATCCATTGAATTAAATTTAGAGAGCTTATTCTAGGGTGTTTAATGGATAGAGATTAAATAAAGAGCCTGTTTTATTTAACAACAAAGTAAGGAAAGATTGGGGTAACAGAGCTTGTTGTTATCTACGATTGATAACTTCAATACTGTAATTGGATGACAATTCTACGATTAATTCGCAAATCCATATCTTGTGGTAGAGAGGATCCCTTAACCAGATTTCCCTCATTGGTCTTTTATTCAAATTTACTTTCTATTTTGTTATTCTTTACTTGCATTCTTATTTCATTTAGTAAAGCATTCAACAAAAATCCCCCCCTGTTTAGTTTATTGTTGCCGGAAATAACAAATTCAATTAGAATCAATCCTCGTGGGAACGATATCTTACTTATCACTTTATTACTTGTGCGACTAGTATACTTGCTAGTTTCGAACGCACCAAGTTTTTGGCGCCATTGCCGAGGATTGATTTTCTAATCGATTTGTTATTTTGTTTTCATTGTTGATTCATATTTTCTTTGTTTTTCGTTTCTGATTGTTTGTGTTTAGACGACATGGCAGTAAACTTCTATCAATTCAGTAGCGGATTTGAGCCACAAGTACCATGGAGAGTAAATGAGGTAAGCACTCCGACCATTGAACAACAACTTTCTGAGCTAACCTCTCTTGTGGAAAACATGGCTGTAGGAGATATGCAAAAATCTTATGAATGTGGGATATATTCTACGATGGAGCATCTAATCGACATGTATCAAACTTTACAAGAAGAATATATGGAACAAGCCAATGCCATGGGTGGATTTCCAGGACAAACGAGGCAATGGTATGATCCTTTCTCTAGCACTTACATGCTGGATGGGAAGATCAACATAATTTCAGTTACTGGAATCATCAACCAATCACTCCAAATGTGATACCAAATCGGCCACAAGGTTTCAATCAACCTAGAGTGCAGCACCCTTTTCAAATGCAACCACCACCAATGCCACATCCAGCACCGCAACCAGCTTCACAAAACTCAGGTATGTCTCTCCAGGACATTGTTAATGCACTTGCCACTAACACAATGCAATTCCAATAGGAAACTGGGGCAAGTATCCAAAACCTGGCAAATCAAATGGGACAATTGGCCACTAGCATGAGCAAATTCGGGGGCCAAGGCTCAGAAGAATTATCTTGTCAAACGGTGATCAATCCAAGAGAGAATTCTTATGCAATAACTTTGCAAAATGAAGAGCAATTAGATGTCCTGCCAAAGAAATCACAAACTGATGAAGGTGATGACACCACTTCCACCATGAACAAAACACTGACTTCTCAGGTAAATCCTATAACTCCCATTCCTTCATATGTTTCTCCTCCACTTTTTCATAGTAGATTTGCAAAATCGAAGGAGGAACAAGAACAAGAAATCCTGGAAACTTCTCACAAAATCGAGGTAAATATACCACTTCTGGATGCTATTGAGAAAGTACCTCGCTGTACAAAATTTCTCAAGGAGTTATGCACCAACAAGAGAAAGTTGAAGGGAAATGAGAAAGTAAGTGTGGGGAAAAATGTTTCAGCTGTATTGCAAAGAAAAATTCCTCCCAAATGCAAAGATCCAGGTACGTTCACCATTCTATGCACCATTGATAATGCCAAGTTTGAAAGAGCTATGTTAGATTTAGGAGCATCTATTAATGTCATGCCATATTCTATTTATGCTTCTTTTTATTAAAAAATCGTGGACCTTTTGGCGGAAAAAAACTGGGTATTACCATTAGTTTGTGGATCATTTTAATGCATATCGCAAAAGAGTTATGGAAAATGTGCTTGTGTGCAGGTGAAATCAATTGGTTTTTCCAGCAGGGACTTCTATGTCCTAAAATAGAGGATGAGACATCTCCTAATCCAACACCGAATTCTTTAGGGAGGCCATTCTCGAAAATTGCTAGAATCAAGATTGATGTTCATTATGGCACTTTGACCATAGAGTTTGATGGCAAGGTGATATGTTTTAATATTTTTGAGGAAATGAGGGACTCTAATGACTTACATTCTGTTTTTGCAGTTGACGTTATTGATTATTTGCCACAACAATGTTTTGAGTTAACTCGCAAGAATGGAGTGGATGTTGCTATTAGTGAGCACATAAGGATAGAAAGTTTCAAAGAACCAAGAAAGCTGATACAAGTGTCTAAAGAAGTGGAGGAAGCTTTGACAAGCTTGGATGAGACTATAGCTATCACCACAAATAGGTATGATGTTTCGTACATTGAATTGCCTTTATCTAATGAAAAACTTCTTTCTTCTGTGATGAAAGCCAATACCTTGGAGCTTAAGTCACTTCCAGATCATTTGAATCATGGATTCTTGGGTGAGAATGATACTTTTCGAGTTACAATGGAAATGGGCCTTGCACGAATACAAGAAGAGAAACTCATCCGAATACTTACAGATCACAAAATAGCTATTGAGTGGACAATTGTTGACATCCAAGGCCCATCTATATGCCTGTCTCTTATACACATCTAGATGTGTATAAGAGACAGGATCCAAGCCCATTAGAGAAGCACAATAGAAATTGGATCCTCCCATGATGGAACCAACGTCGGGCTGAGGACGTTAAACCAAGCGCTTATTGGGAGGCAACCCAATGTTTTTGAAAAATAAAAAAAAAAAGAAGAAAAGAAAAATAAAATAAGGTAATAATGATCGATTTTTATGTCTCGAGGAGATTCCTTTCGTAGGCATCAAATTGATCAGGTTTTATCTCTCTTTGCCATCTGTCTTATTTGTTTTTATATTTCTTTTACTTATTTTTGACTTTTGTTTGCTATTGTGTTGTTATCTCTTTTATGTGTCTTTAGTTTCGTTTCTGCTCTTTTCTTTTCCTTTCTTTTGTTCAATTTGATTACTCTGTGCTTTGAGCTCATTTGTGCAGCAGCTTGTGAAAACATCCAAACGGAAGTTGAAGTCATTCGCCAAAGGTTTGAAACGTGCATATCTTGGAGAAAAACAAAACCGATCGCATTATCGGTAATATCTCTTCTTTTCTCCTCTTCAATGGATGCCGATATCTTTCTATCGAACCTTCGTAAATATTTCCCTTCACTTCCTCAAAATGCTGTGTTTAAAATTTATAAAGTACGGATGACTAGACTTTGGGCGTTGATGTTCCTAAATGTGTCTGCTGATATCCGATGGCTTATCGAAGCCAAGGTGAGATTGTCCGGTGAGCCGAACATTAATCTCGCAAAAATACATGCCTGGTCTAGGAAAGAGCTACTACGCCAAGAGGCGAAGAGCAAAAAGGTTACAAGTATGTTATAAATGTGCTAGATGGAATTGTAACCAGACTTGTCGTTCATTAGGTTTTGTATCCAAAAATAGAGAGGATAAATTGTCATTTATTAAGAATGGCCTGTGTAATGAGTCGCTGGATAATGTTTTATTAAATCTTGAGTCACATTCTTGTGGACTTGTTCAGCGTGAATTGCTTAATCTATGGACACAATTTCGTGATGAATTGCAGTTTTATAGTATAGGGAATCTGACTAAAAACGACCCTGTTTGCCAGTTTATAAGAAAACTGGATGGGAAGCAAATACCCAACTCATAGAAGGCGTTTCAGCCGTTACTGGACGTAAAACCAGAGGAAGATGTGGGCCACAATCACAACTACTTTTATATTTGAATGTGTGTTGTTGCGTTTCGAAACTAGCAAGTATACTAGCGCACAAGAAATAAAGTGATAAGTAGATATCTTTCCCACGAGGATTGATTCTAATTGAATTCGTTATTTCCAGCAACGATAAACTAAACAGGGGGGGTTTTGTTGAATGATTAACTAAATGAAATAAGAATGCAAATTAAGAATAACAAAACAGAAGTTAAATTTGAATGAAAAATCAATGAGAGACACTTGGTTTAAGGGTTCTTTCTCTGCCACAAGATATGAATTTGTGAATTAACATAGAATTGTAATCCAATTACAGCATTGAAGTTATCAACCGTAGATAACAACAAGCTCTGTTATCCCAATCTTTCCTTACTTTGTTGTTAAATAAAACATGCTCTTTATTTAATCTCTATCCATTAAACAACCTAGAACAAGCTCTCTAAGTTTAATTCGATGGAAGCAATTACGATGAGAAAGCATAGGTTGATCTAATAATAAAACACACCCAAGCTCGATTATTTAACTTAGGTTGTATTCTACAATTGTAAATCTGACTCACCATTTTGCTACTAATGTATTAGAAATTAAGACAATTACGTGAATCAAGAGTTCTAATCTAGCAATAGACAATATCCAGATTATATTCAGTTGGCCATTCCAAATACAATCAGCAAGTAATCATAAGCATTAGACATGGGAAAATACAAGCAACTTCAATTAGAGAATTGGATAACAATTTTGATGCGTTCGAAACTAGCAAGTATACTAGTCGCACAAGTAATAAAGTGATAAGTAAGATATCGTTCCCACGAGGATTGATTCTAATTGAATTTGTTACTTCCAGCAACAATAAACTAAACAGGGGGGGGATTTTTGTTGAATGCTTTACTAAATGAAATAAAAATGCAAGTAAAGAATAACAAAACAGAAAGTAAATTTGAATGAAAAATCAATGGGAGGGGGGAGGGGGAGAAGGAGAAAGCTGGAAAAGGGATCCTTCTCTACCACAAGATATGGATTTGCGAATTAATTGTAGAATTGTCATCTAATTACAGCATTGAAGTTATCAACCGTAGATAATAACAAGCTCTATTACCCCAATCTTTCCTTACTTTGTTGTTAAATAAAACAAGCTCTTATTTAATCTCTATCCATTAAACAACCTAGAACAAGCTCTCTGAGTTTATTTCAATGGATGCATTAGGATAAGAAAGATAGGTTGATCTAAGCAATAAACACACAAGCTCGGATTATTTAACTTAGGTTATATTCTCAAATTGTAATCTCTGATCACAATTTTGCTACTAATGATTAGAAATTCAAGACAATTACGGATCAAGATTTCTAGTCTAGCAATAGACAATATCCAGATTATATTCAGTTGGCCACCCAAATGCAATCCAGCAAGCAATCATAAGCATTAAACATGGGAAAATATCTGTCTCTTATACACATCTAGATGTGTATAAGAGACAGCAATTCCTTGCACAATCAATTCACAAAAAACCATATCAAGGGCTTTGAAATCACCCTCAACCAATTCAGATTCAGTTACACATGTTTGAGAACGTGGTAAATACAATACAACATGGAGACATTCCAGAAAATGAAAGGGAAGGGAAAAACTTAGCAAATTTTGATGAAAAAAAAAAAAAAAAAAAAAAAAAGAAAAATTTTCTAATTAGGATTTGTAGTTCTTCTTCTTTCCAAGCCTTCAATCTCCTTCAAGAACTCTAAGAGATGAGAGAAATCCAAAGATGCAGCCTCCTCCACGTTCTCCCCTCCTCAAGTTATGAAAAAAAAACCCTAAAATGTGTTTAAATACTCTGCTACAGTGACTTGCTACAGTGCCCCATATTATACATGCTACAGTGATTGTGGAATTATATTTCTATACATCTCACACTGTTTTGATTACAACTTTTGGTACACTGAATGGATTTATAAACCGTAAATTTCTCCAGAAAATAGACTTCGAGAGCTTTCCAACGGTATATAACATGTCATCGGGTTCATTGTATAACAATAAAATTAAATCCGAGAAGATCACTGACTAGCAGAGGTGAAAATGAAGGGTTTTACTCCATTTTTTGTGCAAGTTGCTCTAAAACTCCTACAAACATCAAAACCACACAAAAACATAAAAATACCAAGGAATATAGCAAAAAAACATGGACGAATTGATATAAAAGTAATACATAAATAGACACCTATCAAATTCCCCCACAGTTAGACTTTGCTAGTCCTCGAGCAACTAAAATGACACGAAACAAAACTAAACCGAAACAGAATCAAAGAAAAATTAAAACACACAAATGCTTCAACTTGCAAATAGGCCTCAAAGATTGTACTTAATTATAACCCAAGGAAAAATTCAAAATAATGCACTTGATCAAGAATTTTATCTTAAAGATTAGTTTCGCTTCATTTCAATTCCTCAAGTGTGTGTGTGTAGAGCCATTCTCACCTAATCACTTGTAACACGGATGAGTTTATGCATAAAAATGAATCATATTTAATATTGAAGATGTGTGTATAAATGAACTCTATAGGCATGCTTTTCAAGTCACTCTCCACTAATGTAGACATGCACAACACCAAGGATCAAGTAGGACTTTATTAAGCTTGTAACTTTTGGCTTGGGTGAAGGTATGATAAAGGATAATAATTTGGCTCAAATCACCCACAAACACATAAATCATTCAAGATTATGTAGAGCTCAACCCTATAACACAACTTTATTTTACTTCACCAGGTTACTCCCCCAAACTTATTTAGAATACTCAATCTTCTTTTTTTTTTCTTTTTTTTTTTGTAGAAAACAAAAGAAACTACACCCCCACACTTCGTTGTTTCATTCTTTTTAAGAACACCCAAGGGTATAGAACTCTTTTTCTTTTCTTTTTTTTTTTTTAACTGCGATTCCACTCCCCCACACTTAAACAATACATTGTCCTCAATGTTTAACTACGTGGAAGATAAGTACATATTTTTTTCTTTTTTTTTTTTTTACAAACATAATAAAACTCACTTGCATTGCTCATGGCACAATCCAACCTACTCTAACTTCCCAAAACCAGAACATAGCTCAAAATGTAATTGCGAATGATTTACATGCTCATAGGTAAGGGATAAACTGTTTGGAACAAATTCAATTGAGATTAGGAAATCTTTTAGTGAGTTAACAAAGAAAAAGTTTTACAGAGGCTCAAAGGGGTAACTAGGGATCAATTTTAGTCAAGGTTGGCTCTTAAGGCTCAAACGGTCCAAAGATGGCCTAAATCATTTCCCTAATGTTGCACAATCTAGGATTTTCGCCTCGAGTGACCATCAAACAAGTTCTAGAATTCATTGAAATCTGGAGAAGGAGAGGAGAAGAAACACTTTTTAAATTACATAAACTTTCTCTAAGTAAACAAATAACTCAGTGATAATGGCTCGGTGCTCAATTTTGTGCAAGGAATCAAAGGTAAAGCAAAAACTAATTAACATTTCAAGCACAAAGATCCGTGCATCATTTATCATTTTCCAAGAGTTATTCTTAATTCAATCATTATCTTATCATCGACCCACAAACTGCAAGAAAGAGGTACGTGGCGTTGTTACACCTGAGTCAAGATTGTATATTTCAACAATCCTTAGGACCAGTAGCCCGCAAACTTAAGGTTTCCAGCCTATATACCTTTATTATGAAAGAACAAAACGAGAAACAAGACACTTCAAACAACATGAAATAAACAAACTACAGATTTATTTGGAGAGAATGCGTTTCAAGAGTTAAGGAAACCCCATATTCTGCCATTCTCAGGTTTTTCAACAATGTTTTTTTTTTCCGAATCGAAACTGATATAGACAAAAACACACAACAACTCTAAATTACACAAAACTAAACTTACCCATAAAATAACAAAGTTCAACAAGCCAGCAAACAAAAAAAAGTCAGTTAGAATGGGTCTAAAAAGTTTAGAAGTTAGCCTCCTTATTCAGCCATTATGGATTGAAGAGATCCAGAATGCGTTTCAAGATAACTTGAACTTTTTAAGCCACCATTCTAAAAACCGAGATTAGAAAATATTACCTAGGACGAAAGAAATAACTTGAAAAAGCTCAAAAGAAATAAAATGAAAAATCTCAAATAAACACAATAAAAAGAAAGCAAACAAAATAAGTTAAACCAGCAAAGCTAGAGATTACCAGATGGAGCGTTTTAAATCCAGTTACGACCTTATGGCCTTTCAAAAACCAATCAATCCGCGCTAGCTGTTGTTGATCAGGCGAATAGACGAATTCTTTTGTTAGTGTGTAATTAATTAACTCCAATCTTGCAGTTGTGATCAAGCTGGCGGCTGTTGTCCAAACTCTATGGTTAACCAGCATTTTCCTCGCTGACGGTGAGATGAAGTTTTTTTCTACAGCCTGATCAAGAAAAGACAACAAACCATCAAAAAAATTATTGACATTTAACAAACCAATGGGTTTCCGATGGATGTTTAGCTGTGCACAAGAGGTGATTTGAAATATCTCCTCTAATGTACCATAACCCCCGGGCAAAGCTATAAATGCATCAGATTTAATGACCATATGTGCAATACGCTCATGCATGCTAGAGACCTGTAACTCTTCCCCGATTGTGTCGCCTACGATATCTCGCACACAGATAATGGTTTCTAGGGATAATGCCGAGAACTTTGCTTCCTCCTAAGGATGCAGCTGTCGACACACAACCCATTAACCCAAGACTACCCCCTCCGTAAATCAAATGAATACCCCTCGCAGCTAATGTCCTACCAAGATCAAGAGCTGCTGTGGTAAACTCTCCATCTCTACCAAATTGCGATCCGCAAAATACGCATATATTGCGGAATCGCCGAATTGGTGTTTTCTCCATTTATACAAGTGCTCTAATCTTGTGTAAGACACGTTAGATATTATGCTTTTCAATTGCAAGACAGGTTATGGAATGACATATGAAAATATGCAGAATGTATATATACACCCATAAAACTCTCAAAATTTGACACATGGGGACATACTTTCGGTGGGGGTTGCTCGATGCAGATTTATCGCCCCAAGATTTGAAAAATGAGATATGCTTTCGGCGAGGTTTGACAAAACCTACACACATGTCTCCCACGTGAAGCATAGAAAATGGAGATACACTT
>SNVD02009007.1:0-36327 GCA_013180625.2 Boswellia sacra | reverse complement strand
TGTTCTTGAAATAGAGGATGAAACATCTCCTAATCCAACACCGATTCTTATGGGGAGACCATTCTCGAAAACTGTTAGAACCAAGATTGATGTTCGTGATGACACTCTCATCATAGAGTTTGATGGCAAGGTGATATGTTTCAATATTTTTGAGGCAATGAGGTACTCTAGTGACTTACATTCTGTTCTTGCAGTTGACGTTGTTGATTCTCTGCCACAACAATGTTTTGAGTTAACTCGCAAGAATGGATTGGATATAGCGATTAATGAGCACATAGGAACAGAAAATTCTAAGGAGTCAAAAATTTTGATACAAGTGTCCAAAGAAATGGAGAAAGTTGTGGCAAGCTTAGATGAGACCATAGTTATAACCATAAATAGGTATGATGTTTTGTGCATTCAATTTCCTTTATCTAATGAGAAAATTCTTCCTTCTGTGATGACAGCCCCTGCCTTGGAGCTTAAGTCACTTCCAGATCATTTGAGTCATGGATTCTTGGGTGAGAATGATACTTTGCGAATTACAATGGAAATGGGCCTTGCACGAATACAAGAAGAGAAACTCGTCCGAATACTTATAGAGCACAAAATATCTATTGGGTGGACGATTGCTAACATCCAAGGCCCAACCATATGCATGCACCAATTCTTGTTGGAAGAAGGATCCAAGCCCACCAGAGAAGCACAGCAGAGATTGGACCCTCCCATGATGAAACCAATGTCGGGCTGAGGACGTTAAACCAAGCGCTTATTGGGAGGCAACCCAATGTTTTTGAAAAATAAAAAAAGAAGAAAAGAAAAATAAAATGAGGTAATAATGATCGATTTTTTTCTCAAGGGAGATTCTCTTTCGTTAGGCACAAATGATCAAGTTTATCTCTCTTTGCCATCTGTCTCATTTGTTTTTATATTTTTTTTACTTGTTTTTGACTTTTGTTTGTTATTGTGTTGTTATCTCTTTTATGTGTCTTTAGTTTCGTTTCTGCTCTTTTCTTTTCCTTTCTTTGTTCAATTTGATTACTCTGTGCTTTGAGCTCATTTGTGCAGCAGCTTGTGGAAACATCCAAACGGAAGTTGAAGTCATTCGTCAAAGGTTTGAAACGTGCATATCTTGGAGAAAAATAAACTCGATCGCATTATCGGTAATATCTCTTCTTTTCTCCTCTTCAATGGATGCTGATATCTTTCTATCGAACCTTCGTAAATATTTCCCTTCACTTCCTCAAAATGCTGTGTTTAAAATTTATAAAGTACGGATGACTAGAATTTGGGCATTGATGCTCCTAAATGTGCCTGCTAACATCCGATGGCTTATCGAAGCCAAGGTGAGATTGTCCGGTGAGCCGGACATTAATCTCGCAAAATACATGCCTGGTCTAGGAAAGAGCTACTACGCCAAGAGGCGAGAGCGAAAAGGTTACAAGTATGTTATAAATGTGCTAGATGGAATTGTAAACAGACTTGTCGTTCATTAGGTTTTGTGTCCAGAAATAGAGAAGATAAACTGTCATTTATTAAGAATGGTCTGAGTAATGAGTCGCTGGATAATGTTTTATTAACTCTTGAGTCACATTCTTGTGGACTTGTTCAGCGTGAATTGCTTAATCTAATGGACACAATTTCGTGATGAATTGCAGTGTTATAGTCTAGGGAATCTGACTAAAAACGACCCTGTTTGCCAGTTTATAAAAAAACTGGATGGGAAGCAAATCCCCGACTCATAGAAGGCATTTCAGCCGTTACTGGACGTAAAACCAGAGGAAGATGTGAGCCACAATCATAACTACTTGTATATTTGAATGTGTGTTGTTGTTGTCGAATTTTATTTCTTTCTTGTTTCGTTTGATCTGATTATCAATGTTGTTTTTGTGTTGTTGGTGTTTGTTGATTTTGTTTGTTTTAATTTCAAGTTTTCTTTTTGACAAACCATATGACTACCCTATGGCATAAGTACACGTGGGAGACAAGTGTGGAGGTTTTGTAAACCTCCACCGAAAGTGTATCTCTATTTTTTATGCTTCACGTGGGAGACAAGTGTGGGGGTTTGTCAACCCCCGCCGAAAGTGTATCTCCATTTTTCATGCTTCACGTGGGAGACAAGTGTGTAGGTTTTGTCAAACCTCGCCGAAAGCATATCTCATTTTTTCAAATCTTAGGGCGATAAATCTGCATCGAGCAACCCCCACCGAAAGTATGTCCCCATGTTTCAAAATTTGAGAGTTTTATGGGTGTATATATACATTCTGCATATTTTCATATGTCATTCCATAACTTGTCTTGCAATTGAAAAGCATAATATCTAACGTGTCTTACACAAGATTAGAGCACTTGTAGAAATGGAGAAAACACCAATTCGGCGATTCCGTACTATATGCGTATTTTGCGGATCGCAATTTGGTAAAGATGGAGAGTTTACCACAGCAGCTCTTGATCTTGGTAGGACATTAGCTTCGAGTGGTATTAATTTGATTTATGGAGGGGGTAGTCTTGGGTTAATGGGGTGTGTGTCAACAGCTGCATCCATAGGAGGGAGCAAAGTTCTCGGTATTATCCCTAAACCATTAGCTGTACGAGATATCGTAGGCAACACAATCGGGGAAGAGTTACAAGTCTCTAGCATGCATGAGCGTATTGCACATATGGTTGTTAAATCCGATGCATTTATAGCTTTACCCGGTGGTTATGGCACATTAGAGGAGATATTTCAAATCACCTCTTGGGCACAGCTAAACATCCATAAAAAAACCCATTGGTTTGTTAAATGTCAATAACTTTTTTGATGGTTTGTTGTCTTTTCTTGATCAAGCTGTAGAAAAAAATTTTATATCACCGTCAGCAAGGCAAATGCTGGTTACAGCTTCAACTGCAGGAGAGTTAATTGACAAACTACAAGAATTCGTCTATTCACCTGATCCAACAATGGCTCGGATAAATTGGTTTGGAGAAGGCAACAAAAGGCGTCAACTGGATTTAACCCTCCATCTGTAATCTCTATTTGCTGGTTTGCTTTGTTTTTATTTGCTTTCTTTTTAGTGTGTTTATTTGAGATTTTTCATGTCGTTTCTTTTGAGCTTTTTCAGGTTATTTCTTTCCTCCCAGGTAATATTTTCTAATCTCGGTTTTTAGAGTGGTGGCTTAAAAAGTTCAAGTTCTCTTGAAACGCATTCTGGATCTCTTCAATCCATAATGGCTGAATAAAGAGGCTAACTTCTAAACTTTTTAGACCCATTCTAACTGACTTGTTTGTGTTTGCTGATTTGTTGGACTTTATTATTTTCTGAATAAGTTTAGTTTTATGTAATTTCGAGTTGTTGTGTGTTTTTGTCTTTATCAGTTTCGATTCGAAAAAAAAAAACATTGTGGAAAAACCTGATAATGGCAGAATATGGGGTTTCCTTAACTCTTGAAACGCATTCTCTCTAAATAAATCTGTAGTTTGTTTATTTCATGTGTTTGAAGTGTCTTGTTTCTTGTTTTGTTCTTTCATAATAAAGGTATATAGGCTGGAAACCTTAAGTCTGCGGGCTACTGGTCCTAAGGATTGTTGACATATACACTCTTGACTCAGGTGTAACAACGCCACGTACCTCTTTTCTTGCATTTTGTGGGTCGATGATAAGATAATGATTGAATTAAGAATAACTCTTGGAAAATGATAAATGATGCATGGATCTGTGTGCTTGAAATGTTTATGGGTTTTCGCTTTGCTTTTGATTCCTTGCGCAACATTGAGCACTGAGCTATTATCACTGAGGTATTTGTTCACTTAGAGAAAGGTTATGTAATTTAAATGTTTCTTCAGATTTCAATGAATTCTAGAACTTGTTTGATGGTCACTCGAGGCGAAATCCTAGACTGTGCAACATTGGGGAAATGATTTAGGCCATCTTTGGACCGTTTGAGCCTTAATAGCAAACCTTGACTGAAATTGATCCCTAGTTACCCCTTTGAGCCTCTGTAAGCCTTTTTCTTTGTTAACTCACTAAAAGATTTCCTAACCTCAAATGAATTTGTTCCAAACAGTTTATCCCTTACCTATGAGCATGTAGATCATTCGCAATTAAATTTTGAGCTATGTTCTTGTTTTGGGAAGTTAGAGGAGGTTGGATTATGCCATGAGCAATGCAAGTGAGTTTTATTATGTTTGTAAAAAAAAAAAAAAAGAAAAAAGAGAAAAAAAAATCTGTACTTATCTTCCACGTACTTAAACATTGAGGACAATGTATTGTTTAAGTGTGGGGAGTGGAATTGCAGTTAAAAAAAAGAAAAAAAAGAGTTCTATACCCTTGGGCGTTCTTAAAAAGAATGAAACAACAAAGTGTGGGGGTGTAGTTTCTTTTGCTTTCTACAAAAAAAAAAAAAAAGAAAAAAAGGAAAAAAAAGAAAAAAGAAAAAAAAGAGAGTTCGAGTGTTCTGAATAAGTTTGGGAGAGTCATTTGATGAATAAGAATGAATTTTTTATGTCATCGGCTTGAGCTCCACATAATATTGAATGATTTTATGTGTTTGTGGGTGATTTGAGCCTAATTATTATCCTTTATCATACCTTCACCCAAGCCAAACGTTACAAGCTTAATAAAGTCCTACTTGATCCTTGGTATTGTGCATGTCAACATTAGTGGAGAGTGACTTGAAAAGCAGGCCTATGGAGTTCATTAATACACACATCTTTAATATTAAATATGATTCATTTTTATGCATAAACTCATCCGGGTTACAAGTGATTAGGTGAGAATGGCTCTACACACACACACTTGAGGAATTGAAGTGAAGCGAAAATAATCTTTGTGATGAAATTCTTGATCAAGTGCATTATTTTGAAGTTTTCCTTGGGTTATAATTAAGTACAATCTTTGAGGCCTATTTCCAAGATGAAGCATTTGTGTGTTTTAATTTTTTGTTGATTCTGTTTCGGTTTAGTTTTATTTCATATTGTCGTAGTTGCTCGAGGACTAGCAAAGTTAAGTGTGGGGGAATTTGATAAGTGTCTATTTATATATCATTTTCATATCAATTCGTCCATGTTTCTTTGCTATATTCCTTGGTATTTTTATGTTTTTGTGTGGTTTTGATGTTTGTAGGAGTTTTGGAGCAACTTGCACAAAAATGGAGTAAAACCCTGCATTTTCACCTCTGCTAGTCAACCATCTTCTCGGATTTAATTGTATTGATATACAATGAACCCGATGATATATTATATACCGTTGGAAAGCTCTCGAAGTCTATTTTCTGGAGAAATTTACGGTTTATAAATCCATTCAGTGTACCAAAAGTTGTAATCAGAACAGTGTGAGAAGTATAGAAATGTAATTCCACAAATCACTGTAGCATGTATAATACGGGACACTGTAGCAGGTTACTGTAGCAGAGTATTTAAACACATTTTAGGGTTTTATTTTCATCACTTGAAGAGGGGAGAACGTGGTGGAGGTTTCAGCTCTGGAATTCTTTCATCTCTTGGAGTTCTTGAAGGAGAAAGGAAGCTTGGAAAGAGGAAGAACGACAATCCAAAGAGAATTACATCAAATTTGCTAAGTTTTTCCCTTCCCTTTCATTTTCTGGAATGTCTCCATGTTGTATTGTATTTACCACGTTCTTAAACATGTGTAACTGAATCTGAATTGGTTGAGGGTGATTTCAAAGCCCCTGATATGGTTTTGTAAGTTGATTGTGTAAGGAATTGTTATCCAATTCTCTAATTGAAGTTGCTTGTATTCTCCCATAATTAATGCTTATGATTGCTTGCTGATTGTATTTGAGTGGCCAACTGAATATAATCTGGTTGTGATTTATGCTAGACTAGAAATCTTGATCCGTAATTGTCTTGAATTTCTAATCATTAGTAGCAAAATTGTGATCAGAGATTACAATTGGAGAATAAAACCTAAGTTAAATAATCCGAGCTTGTGGGTTTATTGCTTAGATCAACCTATCTTTCTTATCATAATGCATCCATTGAATTAAACTCAGAGAGCTTGTTCTAGGTTGTTTAATGGATAGAGATTAAATAAAGAGCTTGTTTTATTTAACAACAAAGTAAGGAAAGATTGGGGTAATAGAGCTTGTAATTATCTACGGTTGATAATTTCAATGCTGTAATTGGATGACAATTCTACGATTAATTCGCAAATCCATATATTGTGGTAGAGAAGGATCCCTTAACCAGGTTTTTCTCATTGATTTTTCATTCAAATTAACTTTCTGTTTTGTTATTCTTTATTTGCATTCTTATTTCATTTAGTTAATCATTCAACAAAACCCCCCCATTTAGTTAATTGTGGTTGGAAAATAACAAATTCAGTTAGAATCAATCCTCGTGGGAACGATATCTTACTTATCACTTTATTACTTGTGCGACTAGTATACTTGCTAGTTTCGAACGCATCAGGTCTTATCAAGGATGGCCAGCTACAGGAATACATTTATCAGCCCCCTGAACCATCCAACAAGAATGACAAAGGGAAGGAACCATTAGAAGAAGTAGCCACAATTTTTGGGGGAGTGGTGGCTGGTTCGAGCTCCCAAGCTCGAAGGCACCTAGCCAGGCGAGCGAGATATGACCTCCCTCGCTACGAAGTCAACTTGACAGCCTCCTCCACTAATGTTGGGAATCACGGTGTTATCTCTTTTTCACCTCAAGATGCGCAAGGTATCCATCATCCTCATTGTGATGCCTTGGTCCTCACGATAATAGTGGCCAATAAAAGGCTACGGAGAGTCTTGATTGACAACGGGAGCTCAGCTGACATTATGTCATTGGATGCATTTGACCGATTGGGTCTCAACCGTAGAGACATGAGAGGCATCCAAACTTCTCTGATGAGATTCGCTGGAGGGAAGGTTATTCCTGAAGGAGTAATCTCGTTACCTGTAACCTTGGGAGAAGGATCCCTACAGACAACCAAGATGGTGAATTTTCTCGTGGTAGATCATCCAGGAGTTTATAACGCCATCCTTGGTCGGCCGTCACTTTACGACTTTAAGGCCGTTATGGGTATCTATCATCATGTCCTGAAATTTCTAACACCCGCCGGGATAGGGGAAGTTAGAGGTGAACAACGAACTTCTCGAGAGTGCTACAACATGGCCTCTAAAGAGAAGGCACATAAGCTGATGATAATTCGAGGAGAACCTTCCGTGGGTATAAGCTAAGTGGGCAAGTACTACGAAGTACCCAAGATCCCATCGACGGAGCATTGGGGCCCAACTGGGAAGGTCCATACCAAGTCAAAGCAGTCATCCGACCAGACACCTACAGACTGGTCACCATGGATGGGAGGTCGCTCCGGAATCCATGGAATATTGAGCACTTGAAGAAGTACTACCCGTAATCTCTCTATATATGCAGTAACTCCGCCCAGGAGCTTATGCATATGTAACAACTCCCATAAGAGGACCAATAAAGAGATTATCAATAAAGTGTTCAGTTCATTCAGAATTTTGTGATTGCACATCTTTAAAGCATATGTACGGTCAAATTGCAATAAGGTGGAAAGAGTAAAAGAATACAACACTAAAAAAAAAAATTAAAGTTCTTGGAGTTCTTGTTATTTCAAAATTGGTTGAGGGATGCCACACATCCTCACCTAGTACATTGAACTGAAAGTAAAGACAGTAAAAGGCAAAGTCAAGGCCTGGAGAGCAGCCTTGATATGATTATTCCCTATGAATGAGCATCTACCTAGTTGGAAGAATTCCAATTAACTCTAAGAAGTGGCCTCGTCATCTCCTTCCTCGTCTGAAGACGATGAGGTGGAGTCTCCTTGCTTGGCCTCCCAGGCTGCTGTGTCCAAAGTCGACTCATAATCCTCATCTTTAAGGCTGCTGTGTTCGCTGTAGGGATAGACTCTTCCACCAAGTTTAACTCCTCAGCTATGGGTGACTGATCAATCTCTGGGTGGCGGTCATGGAACCATCTACGCACCCCATTGACTCCCTCAATATAAGAGCGTTCCATAGCTTGCTGGTAGATACGACCCGTACGGAAGCGAGCGACTGCTCTGTCAATCCTACTTTGCTCAGCAACCGCCCTCTCCCGAAGCTCTTGGCCAAGATCATTGGCCCTCTTATGTTGGATAGCTGCCTCCTTCTTGGCTTCGGACAAGTCTGCCTTCATTCTGCCCATCTGCTCCTTCATTTCTGCCATCTTTCTTTCCGTCTTGGTTAAGTTGTCGAGACAGACTAGATGTTTCGCCTTCCAGTCGTCAACCTCAGAAGTGAGATGGTTAACTTCCTTGAGGAGGTTGGTGTTGGTAGACTCCCCTTGAGCTAAGGGTCCTATCGCCTACAGAAAGAAAGGCAAAGAAAGGGAAGGAGTTAAGGCATGACTTTCAAAAGTATAAAAAAAAAAAAAGGAGGTGGAGAAAGGGTCTCAGTAAAACCTAACCTGGAGTATGATGCCCATCCCGACAGCGATCGCATCGAAGTATGTGAGTTTTACATTCTCTGGAAAGACATTGGTAGGCATGAGACGTGCAGCACTTTGAGACAATTCACGAAGGTAGTCTCCACATGTTGAGCCACTCTGAAAGCCCGTACTGTCAAAGGTAAAACATTTGGGTAGTTGAGAGGCTGAGGGTAACTTGCTCCCAGTCGGCTTCGAGGCTGCCACTTCATCCGCAGGCTGAATGGAGGTTGACCTATCAGGAACCGGCTTCCGTACAGGAGTCTCCTTGTGACCATTGGCTTTCCTCTTCGAAGGTCCAAGAGTTGGGGGACTTCCGCTCCGTTTCTTCTGGGAAGAACTAGGTCTGTCATGGGTGAAGGGCTTAAGCGGCATCTTGGCTACAAGTTGAGCGAACTGCTTCTTGGTAGGATGTAAAGGAAATAGTCTTGCGCGAAAATAAAACTAGTAAGACAACAAGCACATGTTTGATGAAGTAAGATTGGAAAGTAATGATCGAGCTTACCTTCCGGAGGAATGGGAGGTGATAAGCCAAGACGGACCAACTGCTCCCGATCAGTGAGGCTATGCACGTTCTTCGAGTCCACAGGTAGCTTGAGTACCACTTGCAAGTCGTCTCTCTCTTTCTGAGATAACAGCGGACGTTTGGTCCAAGAAGCTGCAATGAAAACAGAAAAGAATGTCAGTTGATCAAGAATTGTCATAACAAAGACGGATAAGGAGTCATTATAATATGGTACCACAAAAACCAAAACGCCTCCTGATCCTCAACTTCTCCCCCTTTGGGCGAGCACCTTCTTGATACTTCCAACCGCCACCACACCAGAATTGCTTATACTTCCATTCTTTCACATGGGAGGGAATGCCAAAAAGGCGGTTGGGGTCATCCGTCTTCCCTTGCTGGGATATATAGTAGTAACCCGTTTTCTCTCCATTCGGTGGGTGAATGGCAAAAATGTGCTTAACATGGTTGGTGGTAGGGTCACCAAGGCCTGCGCTTCTGAATAAACTTTGGAAAGCTATCAGAAACCTCCACCCATTGGCCGATAGTTGGGTAGGGGCAATGCCCATGGCATCAAGCATACGACAAACATAGTTATTAAAAGGCACTCGGAGACCAGCTCTTAATAGCTCTAGGCTTAAACCAATGACACCTCGTGGTGGCCTACTCCACCGGTCGCCTTTCCTTGGAAGAAATAGAATGACTGAAGCCGGGATAAGGAAATGGGCTCTATATATCTTTAATCGATCGTCCAGGAGTTGATTATCAATATGGTCAGCCTCCCACCACTTTTCAACCTCCGGTTCACTATCTGAGGTAGCAGAGGACGACCAGTCGCTATCCCCTTCAGTGTCTACCACCTTATGGTTGACAGAATTCTGTCCCAGCTCCCGATCCGGACTGAAGAAGTTTTGATAAAACTCATTAACTTTTTTACGGTTGGTCACCGGATCCTTGTCCCTGGAAGACTGGGTTTGATGACTCGATTCCCCCCGTAGCACTTTCACAGTGGTTTTTACTCTAGCCATCTGCACAGTCAAAGAGGGGTCGTTAGTCATCAAACCAAGTCTACTGAAGGAGAGAAGAGGTGAAAAAAAAAATGCTGGGGGGATTGTATTGAAAGTCCGCGGAAACACCCCCGCGGAGAAAAAATAAAAGTTTGAAAATTCGCGGAAACATCCCCACGGAGAAAAAATAAAGTTTGAAAATTCGCGGAAACACCCCCGCGAATAAAAAATAAAGGTTTGAAAATTCGCGAAAACACCCCCGCGAATTAAATAAAGGTTTGAAATTTCGCAAAAACGCCCCCACGATTTTAAATAAAAGTTTTGAAATTTTTCAGCAACACCCCCAAAGTTATAAAATGAAATTTCAAAAATTGCTGGCACGCCCCCGCACTTATTCGAATTTTCTCCAAGACGTCCTTGGGCGTATAACGCTGAATGCCGCATGCAGCGCAACCCCATCTCCGGGTCTCGCCGACCTGGCGCCCCCAGCGCCTCGAAGGCTCACCCCCCGCGCGCCCAGCGCCACGAGAGCTCGCCACCCCCCAGCGCCCAGCGTGCACGCGAGCAGCCCAGCGCCCAGCGCGCACGCGAGCAGCCCAGGCGCCCAGCACGCACGCGAGCAGCCCAGGCGCCCAGCCCTCGCCTCACTCGCCCCTGCGCACACCAGGCTCACCCCTCGCCTCGCTCGCCCCTGCGCACACCAGGCCCTTGCCCAGCAGCTCGCCCCGCATGCAGCTGGCCTCTCCCTGCGCGCAGCACACCTCGCATGCGCACCCAGTAGCTCGCCCGCGCGCCCAGGACCTTGCAAGACTACGCCCGCACGCCCAGGCCTTCGCTTGCACGACCAGGGCTTCGCAGGATGGCGCCCGCACGCCCAGGCCCTCGCCTGCTCGACCTTGCGTACACGAGACCTCGCCTGCTCGCCCTCGCGCACACAAGGCCTCACGGCTTGGCCAGGCCCTCGCCTGCTCGCCCGTGCACGCACAAGGTCTCGCGGGATCGATTCCACGCGCCCAGGACGCAAGGTCACCCCGCGTGCATGAAGCCTCGCAACGCGCCCAGGCCATAACAGCACGCCCAAATACACCCCTTCCCTCATGCATTCTCACTTTTCTTCCATCATGTCCGAACACACACTCATATTTCTTCTTCTTTCACACACAAACCCGCAAGGGAACACATGCAAACGTTTTCACATTCTCACACAAATCACATACACATACACATAGAGCATAATCCATACAAAATTTTTGCATTGAAAAATTAAACCTAATCCATGCATTCTGGAGTATATACGCAAGAAAAAAGTACTTACTTGTGACGGTTGGGAAATTCTGGCTCAGATTGAAGAGTTCTGTTTACTGAGATCACTTGCACTGCTTGCCTCCTAGGTGCTCTCCCCTATTTTTGAGTAAACCCTACTCCCCAACACTTGTGTCTTATATAGAGCACCAATTTAGGGTTTAATGAATCACATCTTTGGGCTGGCCCCCTCAACACATTTAATTTATAGCCTAGAACAACTAAATAGTCCCTACGCCGACCCATTGGTCAGCTTGGGCCTGGGGGGACTACTGTTATGGCCATAACAATATTGGGCCTCAATTATTTCTAATACAGTAAGCCCATTACTGTAACCCATTATTTGGGCCCATTGTCTGGGTCCCACAATGACCCATCCTATCTCAATTATTTCTAATACAGTAAGCCCATTACTGTAGCCCATTATCTGGGCCCGTTATCTGGGTCCCACAATGACCCATCCTGACTCCTATATAAACCCTCCGAATTATTACTTAAGGTATGCACACTTTTCTGAACTTATTCTCTCTCTAGGAAATTCTCCCAGAAAATTCCAGAGTGCCGGAAACTGACTTGAGCGTCGGAGGGTTCTCGCCGGCACCACCGCCGGCACCCCTGACTGTTTTCCTTTGCTCGCAGGACTGGACCCGACATACGACGCGAGCTCCGACCCGCTTCCCGGCTGTCCAGAAATCGTGCATCAACAAGTAATAAAATTTTGTTTCCATTTAACTTGAAATTAACAAATTATATGCCTATATTGATATAAGTTATTGCAACAAAGAAAATGACTCAGTTTGGTGTTGTTTTTGCTATGGAAAAAAACAGCTTCTGTTTTATTTTAGAAAAAAATCAGCTTTAAAAAAGAGTGAGAGGGTATTTGATAAATCAACTTTTAAAAAGTGTTTAACTTTTCAAAAGCAAAATAAGGGTGCTTGGAATTGCTATGTTATTATATACAAATCATCAAAATAGACATGTGTATTATTACTTTATAGAATATTTAAATATTTAGAACAAATTTTATACAATTTTTTTTAATAAATATAAAATTTTTATAATATTTTAAAAGTATAAATCATTTTTTAATTTATGTAAAAGTATGGCTGTATAACTTATATCAAAGTTTAAATTTAATTTTTAATTTATATCATAATCAACTTAATTTAAAAATTAACATTTAACATGAAAAATCCACATATTAAATTATAAAATAATTTAAAACTTAAAATAAATTGATAAATGATTTTATATTTTCTTAATTAATAATTTAAATTAAAATTAAAATTATATTCATTTAAGTTTTAGTAATTAAATTTATTTAAGAAAATCAAAGAATAAAAAATTGAATTACTAATATATTTAATAATTTTTATAAATTTTATTATTAATTGAAGGTATTTTAGTAATTATATATTTTCAAAAATATTTTATGAAAATAAATAATTATATATTTTAATTATAAGTATAGAATTAATAAATAAGGATACGTTTATATTTTTCTTTTTTATTAAGGGTAATTTTGATATTTTAATTTTTAAAATCAGGCGTTGATCTGTAAAAGCAAGTAGTCCCCTATTAAAACTGATTTTTTATTTAGTAACTTCCTTTTAAAGTAAGTTGAGAAGCAATTCTAAACGTCTTAATTGGCTATTACTATAGAAAAAAGTAATTTTTCTTTTTAAACAAAAGCAACCCCAAACTAGGCCAATAACTGGTAGCTAGTCATCTTGTATATATGCTAATGGTGCACATCAAAATTGCCCAATTCATGGCATGTGAATTCACGTGATTGTTTTACTACATGGAGGATCTTTATTTGAGTTTCAAATTAACGCTGAAAAGTGTGCCCAAACATTATTGTTTATAATTCTAAATTAGGCTGACCATTCTTTTGCCGCATTTGGTCGAGAAAGATTCTGATGATCATCACATAAATGTAGTCATTAATTGCACTCCATTTGCTTAATTGTTTAATTGATCTCAGATCTGCTTGACCTTGTACAAAAGTTGACGTTGACAAATTTGGTATAATCAAACAAACGTTACTGTGTCATAGGTTTGATAAATATAAATATGTACACATATTATTCTTCTTATCAATACGTTGGAGCTAATAATTAATTTATTCCATCAATTCTGATTACCAAAAGGATTAATTTCCAGATAGTTACCGATAATAGATAATCTTGGATATGAAGCAAAAGAAGTAATAGATACTTAGAGTGCAATTCTTTCGAAGTATGTACGGATTAGATTAGAGGAGTTGTTTTAACGCCAAAAAACTATTTTAACATTAATTTTATTTGTGGTTTGGTTGCCTGTTAAAAAGGACATCAAGTAATTAGATAAACTCTTTTGTTTGTCTATTTGACAAAAGAAGCTCAAAACAATCGTTTTTTATCAGCGTTTTTAAGTTTTAAAAACTGGACCTTATTCTTCTTATATATACCATCCAAAACCATTTATTCACTAATTTAAACCAACATTAAAGAGCATGTTAACCAAATTTCTCTATTTTACAAGCTCTACTCCATGAAGATATAATTGGTCTCACAAACTTTGCATATATAATGAAGCTAAATTACAAAGACAACCTAAATTAAGCCAAAATTAAGTAAATTAAAAGACAATTAATACATGCATTTCAATATATATATTCACCAATATATCAAAGGCATTAATCTGGTGGTGACAAATAATCTATGTATGCATAACTAATAATCTATGTAATGCTAATTTGCTTAGCGTCGATCATAATTTATGTGCTACATTACATATATTCCAAAACAAACCATAAACTTAACTTATAATTAGCGAGAATCTTTAAGCAATAGCTTGATTATAGATGGATAGAAGCTCCTTGACCTACCAAAACAGTTCAAAGATGCTGAAACAGGAGATTCTTCCTCATGATCATGAACCGCCCTTGACTGATGATCAAATGATAATCTTGGATTGCTTGGCATTTCGTATCCAAAGTTTGATGGCCTAATCGGAGACGAGGGCACGGAGTACGACGTCGTCGACCAAGGTGAAAATGAGTGTGAAGAAAATGCTGATGATGATGAAGAATATGATGAGGAATAATGAGCAGATGATGATGATGAGGGCGTTTTCTTTGTAGCTGAACGCTTAGGGAAGAGGGTTCCTAGAAGATTATTATTGTTAGACTTAGACACTTTTGGGTGGTGCTTTTTGGTGGAATATTTGGGGGAATTAATGAAAGAGTAAGAAGGTGGAGGTGTGAGAGGAGGAAGGGGCTTTTCTCTGAACCTGATTTTAGGGGTTCCTGGCTGGGATTCCCATATGAATGGAACTGAAACAGATACTGATCCTCCATGCTCATGATCTTCAATTGAGAAGTTAGAACTCATGGAAACCTCTCTCGTTAACACCTTCGACAACTTGTTATCCTTGCTCTTGATTTGCAATTGCAGGGTCTTTTTGGCAGCAGGATCCGCAGTACTTGTTAGCATTTTTAGTGTAAGCACTGCACCGCACTGCACTGCACTCTAGGTACTTGGATATGCTAGGTTTGATGATAAGAGTAGAAAATAAGTAATGGTGTGTCTATATATATATACACCGAGTTTGGTGTTTTTTCCCCCTCTTTTTACTCCATGCATACATTGTGGTTAAATATTGAAAATGACTCAAATTAGAGGGGTATTTGAAAATGTCTAAATACCAAAAAAAATTTAGATATCATAACTAAATCCGAATTAATAAATATTTTTTATTATCTTTTCTAATGTTTTACAATTTGATGAGTCTTTTTAGTGCATCTGATTGTTGATTTGTATTGCTCAATACCTATTAGTCTATCAGTATTTAGCATTTAACAGGAGAAAAAAAAAGATTCGTCGATCTATATGAGGTAATCATAACATTTAAATTTTTGTAGCGCATGATCATTTTCTAAACATATAGTTTTGGCCATCTTGTATAGTTGTTTCCATATTTTCGTCATAAGTGTTAAATAGCACTGGATTTCTCATTTATTCATGGATATGGATTTGCAATGCTGAGTCAAGTAAATTACTGTATCTCACAAGTGATGTGATATATTATGTATATATTATTATTAACCTTGATCTTTAATATGCTTCAGCGCAATTTGTTAATAACTAGGGATTTTGATGTTGTCTTGAAATTACTGAACGAAAAGTAGATCAGAAACAGCAACAAAAAGGTATGAAATTATCTATATATATGCAGTTAAACGAACAGCTCATGTGCTGAAGTCAATAACATGTGTATATATAATTAAACGAATGAAATGGATCTCTCATGTGATAGATTGCTGAATTAACTCCAAATTGAGGATTGCACCATGTTACACCGAACCAGCAGACGGATTATTTAGTAGTATAATAATTAAACCGGGGATGTGACATCAATTAAGTACTTAATTAATAAAACCAAAGTTAATTTAAATAAATTAATTCAAAATAATCAATGGAGAGGCTACAACAACCCGCTTCATCTAAAACTAGGGACTCATCACATTGAACACAACATTGGGTACTGGGGTTTGGCTTTAATGCCACTTGTATAAAATTATAAGGAAGTATATTTGACGTCAAGATTGGTAATTAGTTAAAAAAAATTACCACATAGAAGTATTTAACGCGATTCGACATTATTTGCTTGTATCCACGAAAGAGAAAATAAATTCACAAGATTATAAATATACAAAAGTATAAGAGATGACACAGCAAAAGACTTGATATACTGCCCAATACCTAAAACTAATAGAGCATTCCCCCTTCAACCTACTCAATCTGTATAAGAGTATTTCCCTTGGTTAATCCTTTATGTCTAATCTTCTCTCATGTCAAGAGTTGATTATTATCAACCCCTATATTTTATAAGTCTATTTGAAGTTGTTCCATTCCTAATAGGAGTAGGGTTCCTATAAATTATACAACTCTAATTTCCTATTTTTCTACTTTTTCTATGATTCGTAGAACTCAATTTAAATTAGAAAACACGCCACAGATGCCAACAATATGCTAATGTTGCAAGATTTATTATTTTAGTGTTTTGATTTGTTTTCTTTTAAAATAAGTTTGATTTGTATAAATAAAAGTCATCATGGAAGGCTCATATATAAAAAAAAAAAATTTAATAAAAAGACGTATCAACACTCGTTTTCCATTGTTTGGGTTTTGTGTGTAAATCAACAAATTCTGAAGTTTTACGAGTGCCGGGCGGATTGTTGATTTGATGCATTCCGGTATTAGAATAAACAGGGCAACTAATTGGGATCAATATTGAAATATTTTGTTATTATATATCTTCCAGAAACACCGCGAGATACATGCTCACATACATACATATATATATATAGATATATAGATATATATAGTGATTTTGTTTTAATCGAGTCATATTTTATATTTATTTCATTCATATATAACTCCTAGTTGTAGAATATATTTGTTTATAGTTAACCGGTTGTTGTCACTTATCATAGTAAACGACCGAGTCATGCCTTGATAAAATAAAATAAAAAATCAGATATAAATTAACAATATAAACATCTTCATCGTAGTTTACTTAATCCTGATTTTGCGATATCAAAATTTATTAAGAATTGCTTGACATGCACACCGTGATTAAGTCTTTGTAACGTATAAATTAATCGAAGTCTCTCCCACTGGGTGTGGAAAAGTAAACCACAAATGTACGACAAATGAAGTATGCACAGTGAAATCGTGCGCACACGGTTTAGAAGACGGCATTTGATTCCATTGTGATTTCAACTTTCGTTAACTAATCAAATTAATGTTTGTCAGAAAGCCCAAGAGAAACCTGGGATATGCGGCCTGAAAGAGGCCCAAAACAAGGAAGCCCACTGAATAACCTCCCGGGAAGTTGGGCTTAACAAAGAATAGAAAAGTGTTCACAGTGTCCTAGCCGAAAAGTGATTCTCAATGGCTGCTCAAGTGAGAATCAAGGGCGCGTTGGGAATGGGCCAGGCATCCCATGCTGGGCTCTGATCTTGGATTAGTCCAAACTCAGTCCCAGCTCTCCCTTATGCGTCATTTTAATGGGATTGTCAGTCGCACATTGCAGCATGGGACTATACCAGGATAACCTTTTTTTAGTTAAAATTAAATTAAATTAAATAATTAATATAATAATATAATACTTTTTAATTATATTTAAATATCTAAAAATAATTTTTGATTGTATTATTAAATTAATATTTATTATATAATCTAATAATTCTTAAATATAAAATATTAATAAATTATTATATTTAATTATATTTAAATTTATATAATAATTAATTTTAATATAAAATATATTTTATATTATTATTTATATAAAAATATCAACAAATATTTAATATTTAATTTTTATCCAAGTTCAATTTGAGTAAAAATTAAATTAGTTTATTTTTTAAATTATTTTCTTAAAAATCGTCATCTATATTAATAGTCTATTCTTATATTGCACCAAACAATAGGCAGTATTAACATAAGACAGTATTATGTCGTCGAGTCCAGTCAATACCAATCCTAACTCAATTCAGTTCAGTCCAATCTAATCCCAACTCCCAAACACACCTCAAGAGTTAACACTATAACCGAAGAAGGAAAGAAGAATGAACAGTATTACTTTTACAAACTTATTCATATAAATTTATATAATATTATTAAATAATTATCACATCACTATATTAATTAATATAATTAAAATTTAAAATTTATTCTTTCAATCAAAATATAACATATTAATATATATAGTTTATAAAAATAGTATTACTTAAAGAGAATATACTTTTATTTTCATTTTATTTCCAAACGAAGAACTACCAACCAACGGTGATGGTGGTCCAAATGTCTTATCCAACACCAATTGAGCAAATTTCAGGGAACATAGGGAATCAAGCCGGCCACGAAAACTCTCTCAAGTTGAAAGTTAGCTCATAAATATTCATTCTGTCTTTTTTAGGCATTTTAACCAAAGCACAAAGTCTCCTAAAAACCGGCCAAACATTCATGGAGAGATATTGAAAAAAAAAAAGTTTTAATTGAAAACATGCCTGGAGAATGAAGCCAATAGTCTAAAAAAATGTTGTATTCAAATTAATTTGCGAATAAAGTAATCTATTTCAAATAGTGCTCAAGCGATGCAAAGCAAGAAGAGAAAAAGTTGAAATTAATTAGCGTGGAATATTTTATCTTATATATTTAAAAAATTATACAAAAATATATTTAATATCAAGATTAATAATTAGTAAAAAACTAAATCATATAACAAAGATACACATTATTTAACGTGATTCAATATTATTTGTCTAGCTACATACACGAATGAGAAGATAAATTTTATTAGAGCATAAATATATAAGAGATCACACACCAAACTTAATATTCTGTCTGATATCTAAAACTAATAGAGCCTTAAAACTATTTTCTATTCCACGTACTTAATCCCAGTATTGTTTAATCATCTCTTTCTATCTCTTACCACATTCTTACAAAGTTGTTTATCTTAGTTAACCCTTTATGTCTATTCCCTTTAACCATCGATATCAACAATGCTTTCCTTGAATGAGACTCTTTTAATGGAGAGGCAACACCAACCCTCCTCAACAAAAACCAGCAGCTCATCATGTTGGGCAATGGAGTTTCACTCTAATACCACCTGTAAGAAATTATAAGTGAAAACTAAATCACACATATAAAGAGACACAATATTTAACTTAGTTCTGCATCATTTGCTTACATCGATGAGAAAATAAATTCACTAAATTATAAATATACAAAAGTCTAAAAGATCACACACCAAGCTAATAGAGAAATTTACTAGATTATAAATATACAAAAGTCTAAGAGATCAAACACCAAATTACTAGGGCCTTCTCTGTTCCACCTTTTCAAAATGTATAAGGGTGTTTACCTTGGTTACATACCTAATCCCTCTCTCATGTCAACAATTGATTATTATTAACCCCTATATTTATGGGTCTACGTGAAGTAGTTCTATTCCTATTAAGGTTAGAGTTCCTATTTATCATACAAATCTAATTTTTTACTATTTCTATTGTTTGTAGATCTCAATTTGAATTAGGAAATAAGCCGCAAATCCCAAAATATATTAATGTTGTAAGATTTATTTATTTTAGTGTTTTGATTTGTTTTCTTTTAAAATAAGTTTGCATTTATGAAGAACGAGTTTATTTAATTTAATTTCTATGGAATTGGACCGAGGGCTAGTTTTTTTTATTATAAGTGAGTAATAATGGTAGGTTTATACATACATACATATATATATATACACATACATACATACATATCTATATATACATACATACATACATACATATATATATATATATCTATGTATGTATGTATAAAGACTAATCTACACTCCTTTCCATGGTTTGGTTTTTGTATGTAAATCAATTAATTTCTTATTTGATGCATAATTATCTATTTTTTGAAGAACTAACAAATTTGTTAATTTTTTTTAATTGAGTCGATCATATTTTATATTTTATTTCATTCATATATATCTCGTAGTTGTAGAATGTAATTGTTTATAGTTAACTTGTTGTTGTCACTTATTATAGTAAATGACCTAGTCATGCCTTGATAAAACATAAAGAAAGAATCAGAAATAATTGATAATATAAACATCTTCATCGTAGTTTACTTAATCCTGATTTTGCGAATCGCGATGTGAACAAAATAAAACCCAAATCATCAAAAATTATTAAGAATTGCTTGACCTGCACGCAGTTATTAAGTCTATGAATCGAAGTTAATTTTTTCAGTAGCATCTGGACAACTAAACCACAAATATACGACAAATGAAGCATGAACAGTGAAAGAAGACGGCATTTGATTCCTTGAGGAATACAATTTATACAAATATCCAACAATAATATTCCCTTAACGCCAACCACTTTCCTTAACTTAGCCAAATTAATGTTTGTTAGAAAGCCCAAGGGGAAACCTAGGACATGCGGCCCGAAGGAGGCCCAAGATATGAAGCCCATTGAATAACCTCCACCGAGAGATTGGGCTTGACAAAGGATAGAAAAGTGTCCACGTTGTCACAGCCCAAAAGTGATTCTCAACAGCTGCTCAACGTGAGAAGAACTATCAACCAATGGCAATGACCGTCCAAATGTCTCATCAAACACCAATTGAACAAATTTCAGGGGACATAAAGTAGGAATCAAGCCGTTCACCAAAACTCTTGGTATACGGAGTTGTCCGCGCGGGAATGGGAAACTTAAGCCAACTCCTTGTTTGGTTTTCTTATTATATTTTTAATCTCCGGAATCTATCATTCCCACGGGTTTTAAATTACATCGAAATAGGGTAATATGAAACCCATTCAACGCAAGGGTTTCACATTACAGGGAATTCTAATCCCATCACTGCGAGAATAATTCAACATCAAAAAATAAATCTCATCTCTAAAATCAGAATATCACCACCAACAAAAACTTCTTCCTTCTCTTCCCAAATCCGATTTCAACTCATTAAACCAAAATCATAAATTCAAAACCATAAAAAATCAAATAATAAAACATAAATTAAAAAAAATTGAGACAACTGGATGGTCGTGGGTCATTGTGGCGGTTGTGGGTGGCGAAAAAATGTGATGGTGGTGGATTATGCAGCAACGATTTATGGTGATGGTGGTTGTGGATGACGGAGGTGTTGGATGTGGTTGATGGTGCTAGGCTGCTGCTACTGTGGGTGATGGCAACGACAACGGCTGGCTGTGAGGGGCGATGACAAGACGCCGACGATGAAGGGCTACTGCTAGTCAGTGATGGCAGCGATGAGGAGGCGACGTTGAGAGCTGGCTGTTGCCGGCGATGGAGTGACAAGGCATGGCGATGAAGAAGAAGAGAAGAAGAAAAGGGGGAAAAATGGGTTTGCTTGAAACCGTTCCTAAGGCAATAAATAAATAAGGAAAAAATAAATTTGCTTTCCTTTTTAATAACATAACATTTATAATAACATATATATAATTAACGTAAAAATTTTCAAAATTAGTACATTAAAAAAATTAAAAATAATTTTATATTAAATTATGTTATTTTATATTATAATATAAAAATAAAATAAATATTTTTGAAATATAAAAAAATTAATTATAAAATTTATTAATATATTATTAATAAAATTAACACATTCATATTCCTGTGTATAACCAAACACAGTCATCTGATTCCCGTAATAATCAAAGAAAAGATTCTATAAGCAATCAAATACAATAATATTAGTTTTTCAGGTATCAGATTTTCATAATCACTTTCCTAGTAATCTGAATTCCATTCCCATAAAAATAAACCCGCGTACCAATCGTCCCTAAGTATACAAGTTAAATGTTACCTCATAAATATTCATTCCGTCTTTTAGGCAATTAAACCAAGGCACTACAATATCCTAAAAGCCCCGCAAGTTCGTGGAGAGAGATTTGGAAAAAAAAAAAGTTTTGAGTTGACATCATATCTAAAGAAGAAAGCTACTAGTTTAAAAAAAAAAAAGGCTGCACTCCAATGAATTTGCGAGATATCTGATTGCAAATCTCAAAATTATAACTCATTAGAATCCTAATATTGATATTCTAAATAGATTTTTTGTTATAATATTAACAATAAGATGATTTCTACAATAATTTCAATACACAAAACTCGTTGTAGACAATTATGACTGTGTATTTATCAATAAAATTATCAAATATTAACATTTTATATTTGCATTTTAATTTATTATTTTATGAATATAGGTATATACTTTTTATTTAAAAAAATTTTAACAAATTTATTTGTACTATCAAGATTTATTGAGAAAATTATTAATATTAAAAAAATTAAGGTGTCCTCTCTTAGATAAAATCCTGTCACTTGTATATACAATGTCATTTATTTATTAAGTGTTATTTTAGTAGTATTTGACATGTAAAACTAAAATTTTTTAGTTTCGCTGATTTAGTTTATATAGATACTTAAAATGTACTATATTTTTATGAATATTAAAATTAATCATATCTAAGTTATCCCCTGACCATGGCAACCCTGGCACAACCTTATATCAATCATCCACCACAACATCATGACAATTGGACATATTCAATGACTCGTTAAATCTAATTATTGTACTACACATATGTTAGTGTTATAGTGTCGAGCTGGTGACGAGCTTTATCGAGTGTTGGTGTATAGCTTGTGTCTAGTGTCACATTGTTGTTTTGTCCAGTGTCGAGACTATTGTTGAGAGGTGTCGAGTTGATGAGTGAGTTGCTTGTCGAGTGTCGAGTTGTTACTGTGTCGAGATTGTCGCGTGACGAGATAATGTCGAGTTGTCGAGCTTATATCGTGTGTCGAGCTTGTATGTGTATGGAGCTTGTATGCATCGCGTGTCGAGAGTGTCAAGTGTCGAGAGTTGACTGTCGAGTGTCAATACTATCGCGTGTCGAGACTGTTGTGGCAAACTTGTTGAGTGTCGAGCATCACGTGTCGAGTGTCGAGCGTTGTTTGTCAAGCATTTATACCGAGAGCGTTGATGATGAGTTTTTTTGGTGTCAACATGCATGTGTCATACACATATTATATTTTGATCAACTTGATAAAACAAGAATGTTATTTTGATTATTATTTTACTATCTCTAGAATTATTTTTTAGGAAGTATTTGATTTATAATAAATATCTTTTTAGATTAGGATATAGTATCTTGTATCCTAATAAAAGAATATTTATTTATCCTAATCTCTTTAGGAATTTAATTATATCACTTTCTATTTTATTTCTCCTAATCCTAATGTAATTTTGATTTAGATCTTTTACAGGATTTCTAGGAGATTTCGTCCAAGCCTCCCATTATATATACTAAGTTATTTTTACATAACTTAGGTGCGAAGAAATTCATTTGTTAGGAAGTGTTCTGTGTTTCGGCATTCCAAGATTTGAGAGAGGAGATTCAACGCAAATTGGGATGTCTTCTTTATTTGATTCTTTGAATCTTTGTTTCATGTATGAGAGATAAAAATCGTACATGAGTTGTTGATTAAGTCTATGTGAGTTAGTAGACACTTGGGATAACTTGCAGGTTGAGTGTTTGTATAATTCAGCGTCAGACATTGGTGTTATGTATAACTTAGCAGCGTATTGTTAAGTTATCTGCGATAGAGAGTGGGTAGTGTCACTAGAGTTTAAGATCTTTACGAACATTTTGTTTTAAAAAGATTAGGTTAGTATGTGAGAGTGAGTCAACACTATAAAAGGTCCTACAGATTGTACAAAAAAGAACTTAGTGAATTGCAGCTCTATAGCTGTCCGTGGACATAGGTTTTATAACTGAACCATATAAAAATCCTCCTGTGCCAATTTATATTACAGTTCAGTGTTATATTTCTTATAACTGCATACTTCTAGAACTACCAATTAGTATCAGAGCCAGGTTCACTGATAGATAAGTGAAGAAAACGATCACAGTAATTTGGAAGGACGGAGTTTATTCGCAATGGAGGATCCGGAACACAACCACCTATCCTTGATGATGGTAATTATTCATATTGGAAGGTAAGAATGATGATGTCTATCAAATCTCTTGATGACAGGGTATGGACTAGTGTACTTAAAGGATAGACACCGCCAACAAAGTTGAATGCTTTTGGTGATTTTGAACCAAAACCTGAGGATGAATGGACTGATGAAGAATACCGACGCTTCAGCTAGAATTCAAAGGCTCTTAACACAATCTTTGCTGCAGTGGACTTGAACAACTTCGGACCAATTTCAAGGTGCAAAGTAGCCAAAGAAGCATGGGACATACTTGAGGTAAAACATGAAGGTATTGCATCTGTCAAAATATCAAATTGATGAGATTTAATTCTCAATTTGAAAATTTAATGATGCATGATGATGAGTCAATTTTGAAATTTTACTCTAAGATATGTCACATCACAAATTCTGCATACATGCTTGGAAAAACTTTCACTGATGTAGAAGTTATTAGCAAGATAATTAGGTCTGTTCCAGATAAATTTCAACTAAAATTTCAGCCATTGAGGAAGTTAAAAACACTGATGAGATGAGGGTTGATGAACTGATTGGCATTCTCCAAAACTTTAAAATTAATCAGAGTACTAGAAAGCAAAAAGGAAAAAGCATTGCATTTAATGTGAAAACTGAAAAATCTGATAATGAAAGTAGTGATGAGCTTGATGAAACTAATTCTAAATAGATTGCTTTTCTAACAAGAAATTATGTTAAGTTCATAAAAAGAAATTTTAGGAAAAAGAATCAAGGAAAGCCATCAAACTCAAGTACAAAAAAATTCAGAAAGTTCAACAAGGATAATGACAAGAAGCCAAAAAATCTGAAAAGAAAGGGCAGATTCAGTGTATGAATGTTCTGGTTATGGGCATATTCAATCTGAATGTGCTAATCTCAAGAAGAAGAACAAAGGACTGATAGTAACCTGGAGTGATGAATCAGAATCAGAGTAAGAAGATCAAGATTGCATGAGCAATTTTGTTGCAGTAAGAAGATCAAGATTGCATGAGCAATTTTGTTGCATTTACTGCATCTATAGCTGACAAAGGAAAGGCTATTATGTCTGACAAACAGAAAATTACAAAACCAGTATTGATCATTCGGATGAAGAAGAAGGACCATAATACTATAAAGAGCTGCAAGAAACCTACAATGCACTCTGTGGTGAATGGCTGAATCAAAAGGAAGAAATCAAAACCTTAAAGAAGAAGATTGAGATGCTGGAATGTGAAAAATTTCTTGCTGAAAACCATATCACAGAACTGGAGTCTGTTTTGACAGACAAAACAACACATATTGAGAAAATCACAACAGAATTGATTGAAAGCAAGAGGTGTGTTGACCAACTCAAAATTAGAGCAGCCAAACTTGATCAGGTCTTGAGTCTTGGAAGAGACAACTCCAACAAACATGGTTTGGGGTATACAGAAGGTAATGTTGCTTCTTTATCAAAAACAGTCTTTGTGAAAGCTTCAACATCAGGTAAAAATTCTAAACTTAACTTTTTAAAGTCGAGTTCTAACACCAAGAGCAATAAGACATTTGTTTCTTCTCTGAGTTCCTTCAAATCCAGTCCTGAAAAGGTAAGGAAATTCATTCCTACTTGTTATTTTTGTGGTAAAAAGGGACACATTAGGCCTAGATGCTTTAAATTGTTGAATCTTTTGCATACAAGATCAAAACAGTTCAAACTGTTACCAAAATCACAACTGCAGTGGATTAAGAAAGATAAAATAGTATGCCATGTTACTTTTACTCCACTTAATCAGGCATCTAACGATCTGTGGCATTTTGACAGCGGTTGTTCCAGGCACATGACTGGAAATAAATAGTTTTTAACAGATTTTAAAGCATGCAGGGATGGTAATGTCACCTTTGGAGATGGAGCAAAGAGTGAGATCATTGGTAAAGGCACTTTGAATGTCAAAGGTTTATCCAATTTTTAAAATGTCTTGTTGGATGACGATTTGAAAGCTAATCTTATTAGTGTTAGTCAGATATGTGATGATAAGTATGTTGTTAATTTCACACAAAACAAGTGTATGGTCTTAGATAATTTTGGTAAATGCATTCTTGAAGATAATAGATCTTCGGATAATTGTCATTTGGCTAAGATTGCATTTCAACCCAGGATTTCGGATTTAGAATTTTGGCATCAAAAATTAGGATACTTAAATTACAAAGACTTGGTTAAGTTAACTAAGTTAGGTGCTGTAAAAGGAGTTCCTAAACTTGATGACAAAGTTAATGAAATTTGTGGACCATGTCAAATGGGAAAACAAATTAGAAGTTCACACAAATCAAATCCACATCTTAGCACATCCAAAATACTTGATTTGCTTCACATGGATCTTATGGGTCCAATGCAAATTGAAAGCATTACAGGTAAGAGATATATATTTGTTTGTGTGGATGATTTTTCTAGGTATACATGGGTTGACTTCATTAAAGAAAAATCTAACACTTTTGAGGCTTTCAGGAATCTTTGTGTTAAGCTTGAAAATGAGCAAAATAGGAACATTGGAATGATTGTGAGAATAAGAAGTGATCATGGAAAAGAATTTGAAAATGTTAGCTATGTTGACTTTTGCAAATACCATGGAATTGATCATGAATTTTCAGCTCCCAAAACCCCTGAACATAATGAAATTGTGGAAAGGAAGAATAGAACTCTTCAAGAGATGGAAAGAATGATGCTCAATAGCAAAAAGTTAACAAAAAGGCTATGGGCTGAAGCAATAAGCACTGCTTGTTATATTTTAAATAGAGTTTTTCTTATACCTGGCACTAACCAGACACCTTATAAAATTTTGAAAGGTAGAAAACCTAATTTGAAATATTTTCATGTCTTTGGATGCAGGTGTTACATCTTAAATGACAGAGAGCAGTTAGGAAAATTGGATCCAAGGAGTGATGAAGGAGTCTTTGTCGGAGATGCTCAAAACAGCAAAGCATTTCGAGTTTACAATCTGAGAACTGAAGCAGTCATTGAATCTGCAAACGTAGTATTTGATGATCTTGATGATTATGCAAAGTACTCACAAGAGGAAAGGATAACCAGCTTCACAGAAGATACAGAAAAATCAGATTTAGACAGCAACAAAAAGGAAGATGCTGTTAGGAAAGAGAAAATAGCTGCTGTTACACCAGACATAATAGTAACATTTGACAACTCAGATTTGAACAAAAATTCAATTCGGAATGATGATGATAGAAAAGATCCAACCACATGGATTCAGAAGGCACATTCAACAAGTTTTATCATTGGAACACCAGATGGCATAATGAAAACTCGGAGCAAAGTAAGAAATCAGACAATGTAGGAAAAGATGTTGATGTAAGTTTGTATAGAAGTATCATTGGTAGCCTGCTATACCTCACAGCAAGCAGACCAGATTTGTGCTTTAGTGTAGGACTTTGTGCAAGATTTCAAGCAAATCCAAGGGAATCACATCTTGCAGCAACTAAGAGAATCATCAGGTATGTTTATGGAACATATGATTATGGAATATGGTATTCTAAAGATACAAATGATTACCTTGTAGGGTTCAGTGATGTTGATTGGGTAGAAAATGTAGATGATCGAAAAAGTACCTCAGGAGGTTGTTTTTATCTTGGTACTAACTTGGTTTCATGGCACAACAAAAAGCAGAATTCAATTTCTTTGTCTATTGCTGAAGCCGAATACATAACAGTAGGGAGTTGTTGCACGCAACTATTGTGGATGAAGCAAATGTTGAGTGATTATGGTATTGAACAAAAGCCTATAACTGTGTTTTGTGATAATACTAGTGCTATAAATATTTCTAAAAATCTTGTTCAACATTCTAGAACAAAACACATTGATATTATATACCATTTTATAAGAAAACTAGTAGAATCTAAGGTGACACACATTGAACAAATCTTTACTGATAGATAATTGGCTGACTTGTTCACTAACGCATTGGATACTACAAAGTTTGAAAACTAAGAAAAGCCTTAGGCATCTGTCAGTTATATGAATGAACACAGTGTGCTGTTATGTTATTCATATCTGTAGTATCATAAGTTTTCTTCTAAATTAGCATGTGTGAGCTGTGATATAAAATTTGTGTGTATAATAAGATACTGATTTAAAATGAAAAATATAGAGAGGGCTACCAATATATGATGTGTGAAAGCCATCATTGAGAGTAACCTCAGGGTATCTAGGAAATATACTGAGGTCACCTACTCACATGGAAAGGGCTACCTCTATATTGAGTGAAAGCTACTGTATTAATCTAGAAAAATTCACATTGAAATCAACTTTTGTGTGTGTAAGAAGCATGCTCAAGTTGATCACTCAATTGAATCAAGAAGAAAAATAGCTTTTATGTGAAATTACACAGCTTTGAAATATGCTTTCTTAGAATGATTCATATGATAATTCAGATATTACTGTTATGTTATTGTTAACTATATTCTGTTACGTTTTTCATAACAATGTCCTTTTTGCTTATCCAAAATTTAAGTTACTTGTGTGTCCATATGTCAAAAATGCTATGTCAGTATTATTGAATTGAGGGGAAGAAGTCTCAGTGGCAGAAATCCTAATTCTATTAGAATTCCTTATTCAAATTGGAATCAAATTTGAATTGCTGTCTTTTAATGAAAGTTATGAAACGGTTTTGGAAATGGATTTCACACTAAATTTTGTTAAAAACAAAATTATTTTTAAAAAGCCGAGTATATTTCAAAATCGGTTTAGGGCTTTTATTAGTCATACCATACTTCAACAGCAGCTTCTCTACTATCCCTCATCTTCTTTTTCTCTTTCTCTGTTTTTTTGAGAATTTGTTGCAGACTAAATACCCTATCAATGGCGACCTCATCTAACTCAACAAAGATAGCCAGTTCTTCATCTTCCCCCAGTGGCTCCAGTTACAACAGGAGTGACAGTATTAAGTCATCTTCGACGCAGCATACACATGCAGAGATTACTGTCGATCCCGCCATTAGTGAGGATGAGCAAGTGCCGGTGAGGAAAATAAAGGATAAAATCAAGCCGAAGTACAAAAAATTTCTCACAGCGGCTATCAAACAGAAGTTTATGAAGTACACTTCCAAGAGGAATCTGCAGATGGAAAGGCCAGTGAAACTATCGGATTTCAACACATATGGCCTCAGTGAGATGATTGAGTCTATTTACTGGACTCGAATGGTATCAAACTTTCTACCTCCTGTGAAAACTTTGATTCAGGAATTTTATGCTAATATCTCTACTGTCATTGACGATCCTAAAAGTTTTCATTATCACAAAGTTTATTGTCGAGGAAAGTCTGTGAAATTCTCTCCGAATGTCATAAACACTTTTCTGGACATTCCAATAGGCAGTCTGCATTCTTTAGATGAGGAATATAATATGGCTGAAGTGGTTAAGGAATTAACTGGTCGAACAGACATTGAATGGAAACCAAGTGATGGTATCGACCAACAATACCTTAGGTAGAAATATCGAGTGTTGCATAAGATAGCACAGTTTAATTAGCTTCCTTCTTCCCAGCAAAATCAGGTTTGGGAAGACAGAGTGAAACTTCTATTTTGTTTAGGCACCAATCGACCAATTAAGTTTGGTTTGTTAGCCTATAGATCAATTGTACAGATTGGATCCTATCACTCTGATTATTACTTATTTATGTTTCCCTGTTTGATTCAAGGGATTCTTGCACAGAACAACATTCCTATGAGTTCAAATGAACAAACAGAAATTCTATCTAAATCCATTACCAAGGGATTTCTTCAAAGATTGCATGACAAATCTGACTTACCTGCACCTGAACCGAAACCAAAGAGAGTCAGGAAAAATCAGATGAAAATTGTTGAAGAACAGCTTGTGTTGACAACTCTACTTTAACAGAAATTGTGCAAGATTTGAAGGAAATTAAACTCAAGCAATCTGTTTTGGAAGCGAAGTTTGTAGGACATCCTGGTACTAACACAGCACCAGAACCCATGGAAACTGAACTTGTGGTTCCTAAGAAACCAACTGAAGAGATACCTGCGGATGATGAACCACTGACTGAGGAAGCTGAACAAATACAAGCAGCAAGTCATGCTGCACAGTCTACTATTAAGACAGACAGAACAGCAAAACAGAAGTAGAAGGACAGGACAATCAAGTCTTCTGCCAAGGGTTCTAGCAGGAAGGGAAAGAAGAAAATTGAAGTGGTAAAGAAACCATCTAACTAGAAGAAGAGGCAGAAAATCGAAACATCAGCTCTAGCTTTGAGAGATGAATCTGTGTCAGATGAACCAACACAAGTAGAATCCGGACTGAAACGGTCTTCACCACTTGCTGAGGAAGCACCTCAGGATGTTCCTCTCCCTGAAGCAGCAGCAGCAGAGCCTCGTATATCTCTCTACCACCAACTCAAACAACCAGTGCAAAACTCTGTGAGAAGGAGATTCGAAGAATTGTAGCTGAAGTAACTGCTACTTCTTCTGACAATACAGATGCACATCCAGCTCCTGTAACTTCTGAACAGCCTATCCCCACTCTTAGGCGTAGGTTCAAATCTGTTGCTTGCAGAACCATAAAGCACCCTGGTAGTTCCACTTCTCCACCAGTTTGCAAGTCTCCCAGACTTACTTAATTTTGGCCACTTGTGCTAAATTCAAGGGGGAGATAAGGCGAGGAGTGAGGAGTTGTTGCTCTTATTGCTGAACTTTTTTCTTCTTGCAGGACTTTTTCTGATCTTATTTCTTTGTTCTTTCTATTATCTCTTTAACTGTGTTTCTTTCTGGCTACTATTTTTTGTTGCTTATCCCTTAAAGGTATAAGTAAGAAGTGAGGGGGAGAAAAGACTAAACTTCTTATGTTGTATGTGCATTTGACTTTTTTGATTGGTGGTATTATCTGCATACTTCATTTGATGGTTGTTTTCATTTTCTCTGAATTGCCTTGAAAGGTTAAATATACCGTAACAGTGTTCTGTTATGCGATTGAAAACAGTTTGGTGTTTTCATCACAAGCTGCCAAAAAGGAGGATTGTTAGCGTTAGAGTGTCGAGCTTTGTCGAGTGTTGGTGTAGAGCTTGTGTCGAGTGTCACATTGTTGTTTTGTCTAGTGTCGAGACTATTGTCGAGAGGTGTCGAGTTGATGAGTCGAGTTGCTTGTCGAGTGTAGAGTTGTTGCTGCGTCGAGATTGTTGCGTGACGAGATAATGTCGAGTTGTCGAGCTTATGTCGTCTGTCGAGTGTTTGTCATGTGTTGAGCTTGTATGCATTGCGTGTTGAGAGTGTCGAGTGTCGAGATTTGACTGTCAAGTGTCGATACTATTGCGTGTCGAGCATCACGTGTCGAGTGTCGAGCATTGTTTGTTGATGAACACTTAAATATGCATGTTTAATAAGAGTTTAGTTCATCATATTGCATTAATAGTGTCATTAAATTCCTCAACTTAAGCATATTTGTAGCATTTGCATCTTTGGAATTAATTCCTCTTAATTTTGGTTTTGTTACAGGTTCGGTAAAATGGGCATAACTCTCTATTTATAGATCAGAATGGTGCAATTCTTAATGTTTTCGAAAGCTGATTCAATTGTCTACAAGATTGCATTTCACAAGCATCATCAAATTCGGGCTCTTAGTGGACCAAAATTGGGCTTGAAATGAACCCATCTACAGTCTCGGCCCAGTCTGACCAGGCCTCAGTATTTGGACCATATCTCTCAAAATACGTATCCAAATTGTGTAAATCAATATGTTCTAGAAATCTCAGAGAAATATCTACAACTTCCATGAAGACATGTGATTAAAATTCTCGACATTTCAATGTCAAAATTGATGGTCAAAGTCAGTGCCTAATGATCCCAATTGTCAAAGATATTTATAACTAATATTTGACAATTATGCCCTTGTAATTTAACAAGTTTGCCCCTGGATGTATCTATAAATAGAGGTGCCTTGTGACCCATTAGGGCATCTTGGCCTTGGCTGAACATTTTGGCTTTGGCTAGGATCTTGTATTGTGTTTTGTGTGTTTATGTTATTAATGAATTTCCTTTTTCTTACATTTTATTTTCTTTCTATTATAATGTTCTTCTAATTTTTCTCTTGCTAAGGTGAAAGGGTGAAACCCTTGATATGAGAATAAGGATTCTCTAACCCTTAAGATGTGCTTAATAATCTTAATCTTATAATGTTTATTCAATATGATTTATATTTAATTTTTTAATCAATCTTGACACCACTCGTAAAGTGGAGGTCTTGATCCATTGTCGACAATCCTTGGCACATCAAATGCTTGGATCCTTTCTAGATGATGTATGGTTCTTCCTTACCGACACGAATCTAGTTAGGAACCTTGATTTGTTGTAGACATATGGTGATTGGCACATTGGATGCTTGAACCCATTTACAAGAAGTGGTATAAATATTGGTAATGAAACTAATATAATTCATATAACTAAAATGGGTTAATTATCCTTATTTGAAATATCAAGGGCGGATCCCCTAACCTTAGCCTTCATTGTTATTGTGTTAATTCCTCTTGTATTTTAATTATTCTATTGTTTATGAACTTTTTATTTTATTTACTATAGTAGGTTCTACCACCTTATGAAATTGTTCTTTAATTTACTATGGTTGGTTATACCACCTATTTCCATGGATAGTTTTACCTCCTCTTGCTTTTTGTTTTATATTTGAATGGTCGGTAATACCGCCTACCATCTTACATATTTATTGATATTATCTTGTCATTTCTTCAAATCATCCATATAACATTTGCTTAGCTTATAATTTGTAACGCTAAAATCCCCTTCCTCGTGGATCACCTCGGTCTCACCGGGATTATTACTTCGACACTCCTATACTTGGGAGACAATCCTTTTTTAGATGTGTCAAGTTTTTGGCGCCGTTGCCGGGGAAGGTAAAAATTGGCGTGCAAAATTGTAGGTATTCTCTCATCTTAGATCTAAATATTTTTTTTTTGTGTTCATTTTTTGCTCTCTTTTCTTCTCTCTTTCTTGCATGAAAATTTGGTCACGAACATCTAGTGGTAGACTTGTTAGAAAAACATCATCTTCCTTAGAAAACATGGCCAACAATCATGAGAAAATATTCACGGATGAAGGAGACAACCGTTCGCAACAAAATGATCAAAACCAACGAAGAACCTTCAGAAACTACATGAATCCGGTAAGGACTAGTGCACCATCTTGTGTAGTTTCTCCTCCAGATTCAATCCATTTCAATTTCAAACCAAGTTTTGTTCGACTTTTACCCACTTTTCATGGCCTTGACATGGAGAACCCATATTCCCACTTGAAACTCTTTGAAGAGGTATGTAGCTCCTACACTGACCCAAATTGTAGCATAAACACCATTAGATTAAAGCTTTTTTCTTTTTCTTTAAAAGATAAAGCTAGAACATGGCTACAAAATTTGAGGTCGAATTCCATTAGTTCATGGGATGAGATGAAACAACAATTTTTGAAAAAATTTTTTTCCTACCCATAGAACAAATTCTCTTAAAAGACAAATTTCTGATTTCTCTCAGAAACAAGGGAAAACCCTTTACCAATGTTGGGATAGATATAAGGAACTACTTAATACCTGTCCTCACCATGGTTTCGAGACTTGGAGAATAGTTGCACACTTCTATGAAGGGTTAACACCTCAAGATAGGCAATTAGTAGAATTAATGTGTAGAGGAGAATTTAAAGAAAAAGACCCTGAGGAAGCACTTGACTTCCTAGATTCCTTGGCAGAAAAAGCACAAAATTGGGACACTGCTGGCACCTAGGAGGTACCAAGCAAGGCCCCAACCTCGACATCCAATAGAGGCATTTACAACCTTAGGGAAGACCATGACCTTCAAGCCAAATTTGCATCCCTAGCTAGAAAAGTCGAGGCTTTAGAGATGAAAAAGAGTGGTCAATTGAATCTATTCAAGAAAATGTCTGTAACATTTGTGATGACAATGACCATTCTACTGATAATTGTCCAACTTTGCCTGCCTTTAGGGAATGTCTCCATGAAGAAGCCAATGCCTTGAACACTTTCAAAAGGCCAAATCACAATCCATATTCACAAACCTACAATCCTGGTTGGAGAAATCATCAAAATTTTAGCTGGAAAAATGATAATCATGCATAATCTTCACAAGTCCCTTTTCAAACACGACAAAATTTTCAAAATTCTCATGATCATGCATATGCTCCTCCTCCTAGGAATGACCTTCAAGAAACATTGCATTCATTCATTACAAAGCAAGAGACTTTCAATAGCCAAACTGCTCAAACATTAGCAAATTTGTCAGAAACTCTTGCAAAATTTGCATCTACATTTAGCATCCAAGAGAAGGGAAAATTTTCTTCTCAAACATTGCAAAACCCCAAAGATCAATCTAACTCAAATGCAGGGAATTCAAATAACCATTATTTTGGTCAAGCCAAGTCAGTCATGACCCTTCGCAATGGTAAGGTTGTTGAAAAACACATTCCTAATCCTTGTGAGAAAGAAGAAGAATCGATCTCTAAAGGACAGGAAGAGGTTGCCAACCCAACACCTAGCGAAGAAGAAACCAAATCCTCATCTGTGCCTCCATTTCCTCAAGCATTAGCTACACCAAAGAAGCCAACTCACAATTCTGAAATCTTTGAAATTTTCAAACAGGTAAAGGTCAACATTCCCTTGCTTGATGTGATCAAACAGGTACCTTCTTATGCAAAGTTTTTGAAAGACTTGTGCCCTGTGAAAAGAAAACTAAATGTGAAAAAGAAGGCCTTTCTAGCCGAGCAAGTAAGTGCTATTCTTCAAAATAATAATACAGTGAAATATAAGGATCCAGGTTGTCCTACAATTTCATGTGTTATTGGAGACCATAAAATTGAACAAGCTTTACTTGATCTTGGTGCTAGTGTGAATTTGCTTCCATACTCGATTTTTCAAAAACTCAATCTAGGTGAGTTAAAACCGACTTCTGTGACTCTTTTGCTTGCTGATAGATCAATTAAAGTACCAAGAGGAGTAGTAGAAGATGTGTTAGTTCAAGTCGATAAATTCATTTACCCAGTGGATTTTATTGTCTTGGACACACAACCAGTGGAAGTAAGCAATTCAATTCCTGTCATTTTAGGGCGTCCATTTCTAGCTACCTCTAATGCTTTGATTAATTGCAGGAATGGAGTCATGAAGCTATCATTTGGGAACATGACATTAGAACTTAATGTTTTTAATATGTGCAAAAACCAAATGAAGAAGAAGATGAAGTTGATGAAGCCAATGTAATTGAATCTATTGTGGAAGATCACATCCAAAAAGGGAGTTCTTCTGACCCTTTGGAAACTTCTCTAGTGAATTCATTAGAATCAAGCATGGAACTAGAGTCTGATCTTTCTGATATATGCTCTTTATTGGATTGTGCACAGGTGATGGAAAAAGGCTCAAAATCAAGATTTGAAGAATTGGGGCAAATGAATGAAAGCAAGGAAGATGAAGCTCCCAAGCTAGAATTGAAGCCCTTACCTGAAGGACTGAAATATGCATATCTTGGGGAGAATCAGACATATCCGGTGGTAATTTCTTCATCCCTCACATGCGAGCAACAAGGTAAGTTGATAGAAGTGCTTAAAAGGCATAAAAATGCAATTGGGTGGACTTTTAAAAGATATAAAAGGCATTAACCTTTAATTTGCACACATAGAATACATTTAGGGAGGAAAAATGTCAAAAAACATCCAACAACCCAAAGGAGATTAAATCCACACATGAAAGAGGTCAATTAGGGCTGAGTTCTCAACTACTATGATGTGAAGAATTAATCTATCCTATTTTCGATAGTAAGTGGGTAGCCCTCCAAGAAGTACGCTAAGAATCTGGGCATTACAGTAGTTAAAAATGAAAAGGGTGAATTATTGCCAACTCGTGTCTCATCTAGTTGGAGGATGTGCATTAATTATAGAAAATTAAATGCTATCACTAGAAAAGACCATTTTCCCTTACCCTTCCTTGACCAAATTCTTGAAAGAGTAGCAGGAAACCTCTACTACTGCTTTCTTGATGGATACTCAGGCTACTATCAAATCCCCATTGCACTTGAAGACCAAGAAAAGACCACATTCACGTGCCCTTTTGGCACTTTTGCATTTAGGAGAATGCCTTTTGGACTTTGTAATGCCCCAGCCACTTTCAAAGATGCATGTTAAGCATTTTCAGTGATATGGTTGAGCATTATTTAGAAGTTTTCATGGATGATTTAACTGTCTTTGAAAATTCTTTTGAGAATTGTCTTGAAAGGTGTGTAGAAAAAAAGGTCTTATTTTGAATTGGGAAAAATGTCCAGTATATGGTACTTCATGAATTGTTTAGGTCATGTGGTGTCTTCTAAAGGAATCGAAGTGGATAAAGCAAAAGTGGAATTAATTTCCCATTTGCCTCCACCCAAAACAGTTAAAGAGGTTTGTTCATTCTTAGGGCATGCCGGATTTTATAGGAGGTTCATAAGAAATTTCAGTGCTATATCTAAACCTTTTTGTAACCTCTTAATAAAAGATACTTCCTTTGAATGGACTCAAGAATGTCAAAATGCCTTTGATACA
>SNVD02009005.1:0-363181 GCA_013180625.2 Boswellia sacra | reverse complement strand
CAGAAGCTGAGAATGAGCACATAGAGAATGTGGTTGAAAAGGCCAAAGAAGTTGCTATCAAGACCAATGTAGCAAAGGTTTCAACTTCAACAAAGTCAAAACCATCTACTAACAAGGCAAAGATACCTACAACAAAAGTGAAAGATCAACCAAAATTGCAAAATCTATAGCTAGAACTTCTACAGCAAAGCAATTAGAAAAAGCTAAAGGAAAGAGACCAGTGCCATCCACTCCACCCTAATTGGTTGATGAGAGTAAAGATGATAGTGATGCCACACCAAACCCTCCTTTACCAACAAAACCACCAAAGAGTGAAGCATAATGCTACAAAGAAACAACCAGAGCCCAAGATATCTGCTTGGACAGTCAAAAGATCAAACAAGAGACTTTAATTTTTTATGACTTGTTCTGGGCTCCTTGTGAGCAAACAAGGGAGAGAATTGAACTATGTGTGTTTTATGTGACATGTTTTTTCTCCTAGTGTTTTCTTAAGATTTCTATAGATGTTAAATACCTACTATTTACAGTCTCATATTGCTTCATATGTTGTACATGTAGTTGCATTGTATTTGGTTTTAGGATTGTTTAGGATTTTTGCATATGTCAAATACTTGCAATTTTATAGTCTAATATTGCTTAGTCTCATATCACTTCATATGGATAACTTTTTGCAGATCATGATGGATTTGCTTTGAATGATGATTTTATTTTTATAGCTTATGATGAATCTAATGAATTATTTTGGTTCCTGATTTGTTTGTTTGCTTATAGAGCTTGTTAAGTGCATTAACTAACTACTGTTGCACTATAAGGAATGTGTTACGTTACAACAATTGTAACAGAGCAATGCTTCAGGGTAAAAACACTTGGTGATGATTTCCTCACGATATGCCAAAAAAGGGGAGATTGCTAGCTTGAGGTTAGCTTGCTCATGTGGCATGACCTGATATGGTTTTATTTAGTTTTGATATCTTGTGATAAAACTTTAGTTTAAGATAATCACCTCACTTTATTTATAAAACCTTAGCTTAAGATAATCACCTCGCTTATTTTATATTTATCTTATTAACTTTGTTATATAGATTAGAAAAGCTATCTGACTTCTTTATTCTTATCAAATTAATGTGATAAGTGCAACAAACAAACAAAAACTAATCTGCAAAGCCTTGGACGTATATAAAGAAATTCACAACTAAGCATGGCAAAAGCCAACTACAAAGCTAGGGAGAGTGGTATCCAACCCCGGATACAGACGAGAAAATCTTCCCTGCATCTAGTCAATTCCTTAGAATTGGATAATGCGAAACTAGAGCAAATTTTCCTTGCATAGATCCGAATTATCCAATTACCCAGGATTAAATCTGTAAGCTAAATTGCAGGTTGCAATGTTCCAACACCTACTTATGCAGATGTAACATAAACATAGCAGAGTAGTTATCACAAACCATAAACACAGCAAACAAATGAACTTATACCAAGTTATACGTTCAAAGAAGAAAAACACAGTAAAAACAAACAGAGCAGATGACAAACCATAAACTACAACCAACAAATCAATTAGAGAGAAAGATAGAAGACATAAAAACACTGTAGGATAAGAGAGGAAAGGAAGGACAGTAGCTGAGATATGTAGATGATGAATCATAAAACTTTCAATTAGGTTTTCATTTGAATTAAAACTAAATTTGGGCCTTGAAAAGGTTGGGATGGGCTCTTAGAAGGTTAAGCTTAGAGAAATTGGGCTTCTACATATAGGATTTACAATTAAGCTTGCATAATTATAAAATAATTTAATTTAGAAATTAAAAATGCGGAGCAGATTGCTAACTCCCTAGATTCGTTCTGGATTGCATTCCATGGGCAAATTTTCTCTTGGGATCCCCGGTCCACAAATCCTGGATTATGAGTAATAATCTACATTTGCTAATGCAGATTTTATGGATATATACATCCGTGTTGGGCGAATTGCCATGCCTATTCACAACACTTGGTGAATTGTGTGGAAGATACAATTAAGGATTTTGAGAGCTAGTGTGTTTTAATTTTAGTGCATTTATTCTTTGTTTAAACTCTTAAAGTTTTTGTTTGGTTGAGATCATATGAAGTTCTTATCTGTCTGAGTGTTCACTATAAGAGAAAAGAAAGTTGGAGTTTTTAAGAATAATATTGAATATGATTTTCTGTTATATATGATTCTGTTGCAAACGAATGAATTTATACAAGAATGACAAGTAACTACTATAGAAAGAATCCTACAATTAAGTATACAATAATTGACAGCTATAATCAAGTCATAATTGAGAATAATTATCTCAATTCAAATTTTCTTGATCTTGTCTGATCTTCTTTAATGTCTTGGATATGCTTAGTTGTTTTGTGATCATTTCCTTTGATGGATATGCTAGGCCGTGATGTAATTATCTCCTTTGATTGTCTTTCCTTCAATTCTTCTAAAGATTGATTCTTTCCTTTAGCATCCCCCCTCAAACTTGGCCGAGGGAGAAGCCATAGACCAAGTTTGTTGCAAAGTTCTTGAAATGGAGTTCGTGCAAGGGGTTTTGTGAGAATATCAGCAACCTATTCCTTCGAGCTAACAAAACGAGTTATGAGCTGACCTTGAGCTACTTTTTCACGTACAAAATGGTAGTCAATTTCTATATGTTTTGTACGAGCATGAAACACTGGATTAATGGTCAAGTGTAGTGCAGAGATATTACCACTGTATAATGTAGGTGGCTGAGAAGGATTGAAACCAATATCCTTGAGCAGATAAGTAATCCATGTACGTTCAGCAGCGGTTGAAGCTAGAGCCCTATATTCAGCTTCAGTGCTTGATCTAGCAACCGTGGGTTGTTTCTTAGCTGACCAAGAGATACAATTTGATCCTAAAAATGTGCAAAAACCAGCAATAGATCTTCGTGTAACAGGACAACCTCCCCAATCAAAATCTGCGAAAGCATAAAGATTGGTTATGGTGTAGGAGAATAATACAAGGCCATAATCTAAAGTCCCATGAATGTATCTTAGAATTCTTTTAACAAGTTGAAAATGATGATTAGTAGGTTGATGCATATGTTGACACAAAAAATTAACACTATATGCAATGTCAAGGCGAGTGAAAGTTAAGTATTGTAAACCTCCTACAATGCTTCTATAGAATGTTGGATCAAAAAATAAAGAATCATCAATGTGAGTTGCATGAGGAACCATAGGTGTCGAAAGTGGCTTGCTAGTGTTCATTTTGGCACGATGAAGTAAACCAGCAGCATATTTGCATTGATTTAAAATGAGACCATGAGAGAATTAGCTACCTCTACACCTAAAAAATAGTGAATGTATCCGAGATCCTTCATGGCAAATTCATTGTTAAGAGAAGAGATAAAAGAAATAATAAGTTTAGGATTACTCCCTATAAGGATAAGGTCATCGACATACATAAGCACAATTAGAATTCCCTGCGTTCCCTGAAAAACAAAAAGTGAAGAATCGACAATACTACATTTAAAACTAGAATTAAGCAAGAACATACTAAACCTGTCAAACCAAGCTCTTGGAGCTTGTTTAAGGCCATATAAGGCCTTATGGAGCTTGCCAACATATCTTGGGTTGGTTTTATCTACAAAACTTGGTGGCTACTCCATAAATACTGGTTTATCCAAAGTTCCATGGAGGAAAGCATTTTTAACATCTAGTTGTCTGATGTCCCAGTTATGAGACAAGGCAATAGAGAGAATAATCCTAATGGTTGCAGGTTTTACAACTGGTGAGAAAGTCTCCATAAAGTCAATTCGAGGTATTTGGTTAAACCCTTTGGCTACTAACCTAGCCTTGAGTCTTTCAAGGGTGCCATCAGATTTAAGTCTGGGTTTATAAACCCATTTACAGCTTATGACATTCATTTTATCTGTCCTTAGGACAAGTGACCATGTTTTGTTATGATCCAAGGCCAAAATTTCTTCTTGCATTACTTTGAACCATCTTGGATGCTTAAGAGCATCTTTAACATTTTTTGGTTCTGCAGGAATATCATAGCAAAACAAAGCATATTCAGAAGAGTGATACCTACTGGTGGGTTTGTTAATACCTGCCTTTGACCTAGTGATCATAGAGTGAATGTTATCAGATGACTGTATAAGAGATGAAGCATTTATGTTCTCAGAAGAAGGTGCAGTAACCAAATTATGCGTGTCTGTTTCTACTGGAGATGATGCAATGTTCAAAGATTCTTGAATAGGTTGCATATCTTACCATTGAACAACTGGATTTTATACTTCTGATATGGAGTTAGATTGGTCTAAACTATTAGAAGAAGAATCATCATAACTAATTTGTGGAAAAGCTTGCATAGGCTCAGTTGTTGTTGATTCAAAAGGTTCTAAAATCCACTCATTAAAACTGATCAAATTTGTGTTGTCATCACAACCACTATAGAGAATACCAAGTTGATTGAATGGGAAAGTCTTCTCATCAAATACAACATCTCTAGAGTTGTAAACCTTTCCAGAGGGTGGATGAAAGCATCTATACCCTTTATAAAATTCACTATACCCCAAAAACACATATGGAAGAGACTTTGGATCAAACTTGTTTTGTGCTATTCTTTTCAAGAATGGAAAACATCGTGAGCCCAAAGACTCTAAGAGAAGAGTAATCAGGTGTCTTACCAAGAAGTTTTTCCATTGGACTTTTCATAGATAAAATGCCTGTTGGAAGTCTATTAATTAGCCAAGTTGTAGTGCCAAAAGCCTCAACCCAAAATTGTTTAGGCATTCCTACATGAAACAACATTGTTAATCCAAGTTTAGTTATGTTTTTGTGTCTCCTTTTAGCTACTCCGTTCTGCTGAGGGGTGCCAGGACATGACTTTTGAAATTTAATTCCATTATCAATTAAATATTTCTAGAACTCTGCATCTTCAAATTCTCCTCCTCCATCTGCTTGGAAAACTTTGATATTTCTTTCAAATTAATTTTTTAAAAATTTATGGAAGATAATAAAATAGTTAAAGAAATCATATTTCCTTCTTAAAGGAAAAAACCATGTAAATCTAGTGCACTCATCAATGAAGATAACATAAAATTTAAATTTTTGAAAAGATCCAACAGGGGCAGGACCCCGTAAGTCACAATGAATTTTAGAAATAGGCTCCAATGAATAATCATCAACATTCAAAAAAGGAAGTCTACAAGATTTGCCTAGTTGGCAACTTTCACATAAAAAATCTATTCCATTGCTTTTATTAATAGAAATGAGTTTATTATTCTTTAAAAAATTAACTATCTTCATATGAGGGTGTCCAAGCCTGTGATGCCAACTCGTCTCAATTGTAGCTCGAAGTCTTGTGGAGTATAATGCCATTTTCTGATCTGATTCCAAGCTGTAGAGACTCCCATTCTTATTCCCTTTGGCTATCACCATCCCTGTTTTTCTGTTCTTTATCACAAAACCATCTCCAGTGAATTCAAATAAATAAGGTAACTGAGAAGTTAATTGACTTACTAAAATAAGATTCTTTTTTATATTTGGAACAACTAGAACATTTTTTAAGTTGATAGCATTGCTTCCAGTGCGTAGAGTGGTGTCTCCTATGTGAGTTATATTCAGTTTGTGCCCATTACCTACCATAATCTTGTCATTGCCAACATACGGTTTGTAAGTAATCAACTTACCATTATTAGAAGTCATGTGCTGAGTTGCTCCAGTATCTAGAAACCACCCTTCATCATGGTTGTCAGAGATTGACATGGCAGCAAGGGCCTGAACCGTATCTTCAGGTTGGAAACCTTAGTTAAACCGATTCCAGCAATTTAAGGTTATGTGGCGAGGCTTTCCACATATTTGGCAGCTCACTTCACTCTCGCTTTGCTCTATTTTATTTTTCTTGTTGGCTTGTGGTGAGTTTGGGGCTTTTGTTCTGATTGTGAAAATCCTCTCCCTTTTGAGTTGAAAAATTTTTGTCCTCCTTGCCTGTCATTCTTAAATTGTTTGCTACCATATTTTTGAGCAAAAAAAGCAAAATGTTCACTAGTAGCAACTGCTAAACTATATAAAGTTTTCATATTTTCATGGCTTTGGAGCAAACTAACCATAACAGTATAAGAGGGAATAGGAGGTTTCATCATTGGAGCAACAAAAGACTCATATCCATTACCTAGTCCTCTTAGTAAACCAAATACCTTTTGCTGATCATCAAGTGTTCTGCCTATGGCTTCAAGTTCATCACAAGTCCTTTTAAAGGCTCGGATGTGATCATTTATAGTTTTGAAATTCTCTCTGTTCAGTAAATGCATTTTCTGTAACAGAAAAAATTCCCTATCTTGTGTACTTCGAGCAAAATGTTCAGCAAGAGAAAAAGCCTGGGCCCGCTTACGAAAAGTTGAAATGGAGGCAGATGATTTCCATAACTCTGCTGAAGTTTCAAGACTTACAGCAAGACCGAGGACTTCTTCTTAAAAAGTTGCAACGATCCAGCCATGGAGAAGTCGATCCAATCTCCTCCACAAAACAAATTGAGGATTCATCATTTGCTTCTTGGTTTAGAACCTTCAGATTCTTCAGAAACAGTGATGAACTCATCTGGTTTGGGATAACTCCCATTTAAAAAGCCTCTCATATTTTGGCTCTCAATGCTTATTTGCGTCTTCCATAGATGTAGTTATTTGAGAGTTTTAAGGAGACAAAGTTCCCTATGTTAAGATTGGAAGGGTAAGGATATTGAATAGTTGAAGAAGACATGATTTATGCACTTCTAGGAAGATGCTCTGATACCATGTAAGAGAAAAGAAAGTTGGAGTTTTTAAGAATAATATTGAATATGATTTTTTGTTATATATGATTCTGTTGCAAACGAATGAATTTATACAAGAATGACAAGTAACTATTATAGAAAGAATCCTACAATTAAGTATACAATAATTGACAGGTATAATCAAGTCATAATTGAGAATAATTATCTCAATTCAATTTTCCTTGATCTTGTCTGATCTTCTTTAATGTCTTGGATATGATTAGTTGTTTTGTGATCATTTCCTTTGATGGATATGCTAGGCTGTGATGTAATTATCTCCTTTGATTGTCTTTCCTTCAATTCTTCTAGAGATTGATTCTTTCCTTTAGCATTCACATGTGTTTTTAATGGTTTTTTTTTTTTTTTTTTTGTTAAGGATAACTTAACAGCTGGTGAGAGTGCAGAAAGAAAAACTAGATCACTAGTACAGTTCTCGAGGATGAGTAGCTTTTTACAGAATAGGTTAGTGAGTTTGTGAGAGATAAATCACTATAAAAGTCTCCTATGTCTTGTAAGCCAAAATACTATATAGTGGATTGCAGTTTATACTACCTGTGGATGTAGGTTTGATTGATAAACCGAAGCACGTAAAATTACTGTGCCAATTTTGTAATTATGTTATTGTGGCCTCTGTTATTCAAGCCTTAATAGATCTGTCTTCTTCAAAATTTTAGTTTTTAATATCATCTATTTGATAGACAACTCTTACTAGTTATTCTTCGTTTATATATATATATATATAGACACTCACACACACACTTCCCATTTAAAAATTCTTACAATATTTTGATTTCAATTTTACCTATGTTGTAAGAATAATTTGCTTAAACACGAGGATACGAAATGCTCAGTAAATTTGATTTTAAAGGGTTATTATGTTAACAAAGCACTTTGAGTAGGACTGTAACCAAGAAAAACACATCGAGGAAAGCAAGGAGCAAGTTTATGGGCAGAGTATGGACACAACCATGGATAACATAAAACATCAAAGACACAAAGTTTGAAATAATTAGGCGATAATTGAAAAAGTTTGTCACAAACAGAGAAAAGGTTAAGTTTGGGAGTGGGCATATGGTTAACAAGATAGATTATAGTGGCCAAAGCTTATCACCAATATGACAGGGCATGGAGGCATCTGAGAGCAGAGATAAACCAGTTTCAACAACATGGTGATGATGATGTTTAGAATATCCATTGTGTTTCAAAGTACGTGGGAGTGAAATGAGATGTGAAATCCCCTGAGATGCAATGTAGGATGAAAGTGCTTGATATACCCCCCATTATTAGAATGTAATGTTATAATTTTTTTAATTAGGAAATTTTCAACAATTGACTTAAGTTGGATGAAAACATCATAAACCTGGGATTTATGTTTAAGAGGATAAAACAAGATATATTTAGTAAAGCGGTCTATAGAGCAACATAATATTTGAAATTATCAATGGAATGAATTGGTAAAGCCCACACATCAGAGAAAATAATTTGGAGAGGTGAAGAAGATGTAATTATAGAAATTGAAAAAGGTAACTTATGACTTTTATTTTATTGACAGGCATCACAATTAAAAGACAATGATAAAGGACTTGATAAATCTAAATTAAAACTAGAAATGACAATCCTAAGAATAGAAGATGATGGATGGCCTAATCTATGATGCCATTCTGACAAAGTGGTTTTGAGACTTGAAAACACAACTAAGGAAGACAATTTAGAGGAGATTGGCCACTCGTACACACCATCTTTAGTCCAACCTTGCAGCAGGATTGTCCCCATGCCTAGATCCTTTAAAAAAAGGGGGGGGGGGGGGGTGGGGTGGGGGGGGTTAAGAACTCAACAGTGGAATTATTCGATTTACAAAACTAAGAGATAAAAATAAGATTCGTATGCATGTTACGGACACAAAGCACATTTTGTAAAAAGAAGGTATGAGAAGGAGAAGAGAGAGATGCGGAACCGGTGTGGGTGATAGGAAGACCTAAGCCATCAACGATCATTACGCCATCAAAACCGTCATATGGAGTACGAATAGATAGATTGTTTAAGTTAGTGGTGACATGAGGCGATGTGCCACTATCAAGAAGCCAACCAGAGTTTACGAGAGCAGTGATAGTGGCAAGATTTGCTCTTGGTTGCCATTATTGTGGGGGTCAGGACTACCATTTTTGTTGGGGACGAGGTTGCCACTATTGTGGTCGAGAGGCCGAACTGGAATGCGGAGTTAATAGCATTAACCAATAAAGAAGACCTTGTTGAGCTGTAAGTCCTTGTGCTCTGCAAGCTTGACATTTACTCAAATAAAGGTGAGGGGGAGGACGATCACCACGAGGAATGGCAGGGGAACCATAGGGCCCAGAAGAGGGGGACTTAGGAAAGGATTTCTACGGTGGCTCTGAGATGCCTGGTTAGTTGTTTTAGAAATAAAGATGGGTGTTTGCTAGGTTTGCAGAAGGAGGTAATGGCAAGAGATTGACTGATTGATGATTAATGAAAGCTTTTATTAATCAATTTTTCATGAAGCTCATCAAAGGAGATTAGAGTCTGACCGCCTCCAATAGCATGAACAATAGATTTGTATTCATCATCAAGGCTATTGAGAATCTTTTCAATAATATCTTCTTATCCATGGGTTTGCCTAAAAGAGCAAGTTCGTTGGCACGTGTCATTATAACCAGTTGAGAACCTTTGGTAGCATGCTTGAGTTGTTCATTGATCTGTTTAATGTGATCTCGAGAATGACGAGCATAGGTATTGGCAAGAATAGTCTATGCTTCACAAGACTTTTTGGCCTGTTGGATGACCAAAAAATCGATTGGAGTGAGAGAGCCAACCAGGGCACCAAAATTTAATTTATCTTAACGAGTCTAAATGTGATATGTCGATTGGATGCAGAAGTATTATTTGCTGTGATAGTGGTTGGTGGGCATGGATGAGATCCATCAATAAAATTTTGGAGATCATAACCAATGAGAAGTACTTCAATTTGGAGTTTCCACGAAAGATAATTGGTGGAGGTAAGTTTAATTATGTTGGGTAAGGGGTTTATTTGGTTCTTGGTCATTTGGTATGGCAATCTGGACGTTTTCAACCATGATGTGGTGATGATAGGTTTGGACGTAGACTAGTGCTGGGCAGATGGTAGTGGTTGATGACAGAAATTGAGGGGAATGATTTTGGGAAAAATAAAAGGAAGACAAGAAGAGAGAGACCCAGAAAAATTACAGAAAAACTAAGAGATAAAAATAAGATTCGTATGCATGTTACGGACACAAAGCACATTTTGTAAAAAGAAGGTATGAGAAGGAGAAGAGAGAGATGCGGAACCGGTGTGGGTGATAGGAAGACCTAAGCCATCAACGATCATTACGTCATCAAAACCGTCATATGGAGTACGAATAGATAGATTGTTTAAGTTAGTGGTGACATGAGGCGATGTGCCACTATCAAGAAGCCAACCAGAGTTTACGAGAGCAGTGATAGTGGCAAGATTTGCTCTTGGTTGCCATTATTGTGGGGGTCAGGACTACCATTTTTGTTGGGGACGAGGTTGCCACTATTGTGGTCGAGAGGCCGAACTGGAATGCGGAGTTAATAGCATTAACCAATAAAGAAGACATTGTTGAGCTGTAAGTCCTTGTGCTCTGCAAGCTTGACATTTACTCAAATAAAGGTGAGGGGGAGGACGATCACCACGAGGAATGGCAGGGGAACCATAGGGCCCAGAAGAGGGGGACTTAGGAAAGGATTTCTACGGTGGCTCTGAGATGCCTGGTTAGTTGTTTTGAAATAAAGATGGGTGTTTGCTAGGTTTGCAGAAGGAGGTAATGGCAAGAGATTGACTGATTGATGATTAATGAAAGCTTTTATTAATCAATTTTTCATGAAGCTCATCAAAGGAGATTAGAGTCTGACCGCCTCCAATAGCATGAACAATATATTTGTATTCATCATCAAGGCTATTGAGAATCTTTTCAATAATATCTTCTTATCCATGGGTTTGCCTAAAAGAGCAAGTTCGTTGGCACGTGTCGTTATAACCAGTTGAGAACCTTTGGTAGCATGCTTGAGTTGTTCATTGATCTGTTTAATGTGATCTCGAGAATGACGAGCACAGGTATTGGCAAGAATAGTCTATGCTTCACTAGACTTTTTGGCCTGTTGGATGACCAAAAAATCGATTGGAGTGAGAGAGCCAACCAGGACACCAAAATTTAATTTATCCTGACGAGTCTAAATGTGATATGTCGATTGGATGCAGGAGTATTATTTGCTGTGATAGTGGTTGGTGGGCATGGATGAGATCCATCAATAAAATTTTGGAGATCATAACCAATGAGAAGTACTTCAATTTGGAGTTTCCACGAAAGATAATTGGTGGAGGTAAGTTTAATTATGTTGGGTAAGGGGTTTATTTGGTTCTTGGTCATTTGGTATGGCAATCTGGACGTTTTCAACCATGATGTGGTGATGATAGGTTTGGACGTAGACTAGTGCTGGGCAGATGGTAGTGGTTGATGACAGAAATTGAGGGGAATGATTTTGGGAAAAATAAAAGGAAGACAAGAAGAGAGAGACCCAGAAAAATTACAGAAAAAATAATAAATAGGAAAACGTGGCGTGATTTTTTTCCATTGAGAAACTAAATATATATAATGTTTATAGAAGTAATCCTAATCTTAGAAAACTAAATAGATAACCTTGATTAAATCAAATCTTAAGGCTAGAAAATTACAAATTCAAAAAATTAAAAGATAAACTAAAGGATTACTTAGCTATTTCCTTCATTAAAAATCTGTTCTTTTTAGATAGTGAATGGAGGTCATCCATTCTCTTTGATTAACTGATACTAATCATTAATTCTAAAAACATTATTTTCTTTCTTTTATTTTGTCTCAGCCCATGTTTTAAATGAGTCGCACGTATACCCTTATACATGTTCCTTTACATCGAGGACATCCCCGAAGAGCATAAGAGTTTGTGACATTTTTGATTGGCTATCTTGCATTTCTAATAAGTTATTTAATACTTGGCATGCTGAATTATACATTATGGACAAGTTTGGATCGATCCTAATAGGATGATTATGAATTTCTTCTAGTTAATATATTAATAGAAGCTGCCAAACAAACGTGGAAAATTTTCAAAACGATTAACGATACGAAATGAACGTTCAGGCATAACTAGAACAAATGAAACAAAGATGGCAAACCATAGCGAACGATTTGAAGTTTGGTTGCTTTGGTGAATACATGAGAGGCTTGTTTATATTAATTTAAGTGGAGTAGTGGGAAAGGTAAGACATGGTAATAGCCTAAGTCGATTCCTGAGGTTGCTTTCTAGGGTAATTGTTTGAAGTATAAGAGTGGTGCTTGGTAATTAATCTCCTATTTTATATGAAAAATGTATGTATTGATAGTCACTCCTTAATTCATTGAATATATATATGCCTCCAATGCAAAGAGTTTGCGACGTATATTCAATAAAATAGAAATGAGTGATAGTTACGTAAATGAAATATAAATGAATTTTATTTGTATACATCCTATATAAAAGTTCTTTCATGTCCCAAACGAGAATTGCTATATAATTTAAAATTTGTTAATTTACAGAAAATTTAATGGAGAAGATAATTTTAATAAAGTGTTTTGTCGTCTTGAATATAGTAATTATTATTTTTAAATTTTTATTATAAATTATTTTTTTAAGCTATGTTTAGGCAAGGTTATTTGAACTATATTACCCCCGAAAGTCAAAAGAGTTAGATTACTATTCATAATTTCATTATAATTTACTACTATAATGAATGAAGCTTTCTTAAGTTTTTTGGGAACTTTTATTATAGGGATTTTATTATTCATATCCACCATATTCTCTTTTCCCCTTTTAATCACCAATTATTTCTTTACATTTTGCTCAAATGAAAATTGAGAATGTATAAAGAGAAATGAAAGAGAAGTAAAATGTCGTAGGGCCAGGAGAGTGAGAGAAGCATACACTATTGCCTAGGAGCTCATAGTTGCGTGCTATAATCTATCATTGCACCTCAGCTTAGCATACTGTCACGCCCCGCGTAACATGAGCACGATTTCGCGCCAAGGTTGCACCAAATCACACCAAGGGATGGGATTCCGGGGCAAGTATTATGGTGATTTGGGATCCTTATGTCAAGAGGATTCCAATGGCGTGAAGAATAGGCGTTGTGTTCCAGAAGCTTTTAGAAGGTTCTGCAACATTCTGGGACATTCCGAAAGATCACACTACAAGAATTTTTGAGATATTTGTCACTTTTAGTTTTTTAAAATTTCTCGGTTTTTAAAAAATTAGTCAAATATAAGCACATTCCCAAAGTCAAACCCACCCTCAATCCATACTTGTCACCTAATATGTTTCCCTTAATTACAGATTTGCCACTTATATATATGCAGGTAATTTTTCGTCGTTCTCATTTTGCTTGCCCTAGTCGAATACATCATCATCTCAAAGGGCCGAAGATCAAAGCACTTCATCTTCATCATTGTCGTTCGATCTCTGAACTCCAATCGCCTCTCCATCAGGCTTCCCTCCACCGTCGTAGTGTCATCGTTCCTCATATCCACGCTTGACTCACCGCGCTTGCACACTCGACTCGCCGCACTTGCATGCTCGATTACCACACGCTTCTTTGCCTCCACGCTCGACTGGTCGCACACTTGACTTGCCGTGCTTGTAGATCTGAGTTCGAAATTGTTTGTAGGATGTTGATAATGTGATGTTATGTGTAATTTTGGTGCTTGGTTGGGTAATTTGACAAGTTTGTGACTTGCTGATGTATGTGTTTTTTTGTAGAAATCTTATAAAACTACTTTGATTCTAGCACACCAGAGTTTTGGTGTTGATGCCTCTTGGGACAAGGTAACTTACGATCCTTCCTTCTCTCAATCAGTTTGCTTTAACTAACCGATTGCAGTGCATGCTCAGTTGTAATACTTCAGTTTGCTTTAATGCTTAAGCGAATTTGCGATGAAATTGAGTTGGATTGTTTTGTTTGATCGATTTAAAGGTGAGTTGCAGTGAAATTAAGGGTTTGTTTGATCGATTATAGAATGGATTGATGAATTTTTGTTGTGTGTTTGACAAGCTTGGAATTGTGTTGAAGTTATTGATTGTTTGTTATTGAAATAGGATCAATTGGGGATGTGTTACATTGGATTCGACAAGTGGTGGCCATTGTGTCTTATGTACAAAACTGAGCCGGGCATCACATGCACTTTCTGCCAACAAGCATGCTACTTAAAACTGAGCCGGCAAGCATTAATCAAATCAGCAAATGCCTTAGGCAGATGCTGATTTGACAAGGTATGTATCTTACGTACAAAATCCCCCCAAAATTTTCTTGTTTTTTGTTGTTAAAATAACTTTCTTGGATCAATTTTGGCTTTGTTTGTTAGAGTTAATTGGTTTTCTTTATCAACATTCAAGACTGTGTCATTGTTTTTGCTTTCTTGCTTGCTGTCTGTAATGGCTTTTGACCCTTAATTTTTTGAATCAATTGTGTTCTTATTATTTTTCGGGAAAGTAACCAGAGTTTCCTTGGTGATTAAAGACCTTTTTTGTCTTGACGTTTCTGCCTCTATATTCTTTTTCTTACTCTCAATTCTTGGTTTATACTGAGTTCTTTTTTATTGGTAGATTTTGCCTTTTATTAGCTCCTTTAGTCTATATGAAACATGTTATGATAATCTGGATGTCGCTTATGATGTTGATTAATAAAGTGATTTCTAGCTTCAAATAGTTCTCTGTAGTATTTCTAAGAGGGAATGTTCATGGTAATCAGTTGACATGAAACAATCTCAGCTTTCTAATAATATCTGTAATGCCTAGTTGCATAGATCAGTACAATGATATTGAACTCTTAGCCTTGGGCATGGGTACATACAATTGCTTGAATCTTTTTTTTTCTCATTTTTATTTATTTGTTTTTCTTGCTTCTTCCCCATTTCTTTAATGGTTTTTTTTATTATCCAAGCTTATAGTTATCCTTTTTCCTGAGTACTTCTAACAACAGAAAGCTTGTTTCTACCTTATTCTTGCCAAGGTAAAAGTTGTTATTGCCTTTTGACTTTCTGGGATCGATTGTGGCTTGCTCTTTAATATCGGTTTTGAGAGTCTCTGAAAGTTTAATTGACACTCCATTTTAGAAAAAGAAGAGTAGTAGGAAGAACATGGGGATTAGTAATTGATTCAACCCTGAAATTGTCAACAGATCAAACAGATTAAGAAAACTGTTTACTGTTGCAGTTACATTAATATTATACTCGTTAGCCTAATTTTCGATAAACCTTTCAGGCAGGATTATTAAACCTATTGGTCTTCTATTAGAAATTAACTCAAACAATGCTATAACAATGTCAAAGCTGGAATGACTTGTCTGTTTCTTTATATTCATGCTATCATGTATGCTGTTGATTCAAGTGATTTGTAACTTCAGATATAGACATTTAAGTAAATTTAGTGGAAATTTAAAATTGAATGGGGCAAATCCAATTTAAAATCAAAAACAATTTTGTAGACACTTTATATTTTTTTCAATGGTGTATAGAGTCTTCTATGTTCTCAAATTTTTACTTACCGAAACTGTGTTTGCTTTCTCTTTCTCTCTCTCATTTTTTCTAATTATGATGGATTGGATTTGAGATTCATTTAGGTTATTATGTAAACTCCACCATGATGCACAACCTACATTGAAGAATTGATTAAATTTGAGAGATCAAAACCATTATTCAGATAGTTGGTTTAAGAAAAAAAAGGTTTAATGACTCTTGATTAAAGGATTATATGTTGATCATACGTAATCTGATGCTTTAAAATTCGAAGTAAAATTTATCGAGTATCTAAGTCTGATGAGACTTTTTTCTGGAAGTTTCAAGTTTAGTTTCTCAATCTGAGCCTGTGAAATCCTTACTTCACAAGCAATTATTTATTTAAGAATCAAAATCATGCAATTGCTTCATCCTCTGTGCAATCTTGTTTTGGATGAGCTGGTGTTTGTTGATAGCACAAATAAGGATTTTGCTTCATCTTCTGTGCAACCTTGTTTCCACTGTGGATTTTGCTTTGGATGTATTTGCATCTGCATATGTGTTAACTCATGATAGTTTATTCTGGTTTTAAATAAAATGGTTAGGTGTCATCACAAAATTCAGCTCTATTGAAGGTAATATAACTGCATAACAAAGGTTGACAACATTGAATTAGCTATGTGATCTTAATCTAAGTCAATATATTGAATTTGGAAATCAAGTTTATATTAATGAAAACTTAGGAGTACAATTGCCAAAACTTCTCGTCTTTTCTGGTCAATATTATGACTAAAGTGACTTTGCAATCTTTTTCGTTTCAAGGATTGGCAATTTATGGTTTAATTGGGAATGTTCTTGTATAAATGATTGAAGGTCTTTTGTATTTCATACAGCTGGTGGTTTCATTTTAGGATAAAGTAGCATCATAGTTGTAACTAGTGAAACAAGAATATAATGCTGTTATATTTGTTTCATGTTTGGTATTTGATAAGATTATATTTTCCAAATCCTCGGAGATGCTCTGCATGTTGGGTTTCGAAGATAATGATACACTTTTTTTTTCCCTTTTAAGTTCTTTTTGTCTGATCTTGTTCCTCCATTGAAAATTTGACCTGGTGTTGTATCTATTCTGCAGATGTTAATATTGAGTCACCACCATCCATGCATCCATGCAAGAGAATTTGTGGCATTAAAAAATTAGTATTGTGTGATCTTGTTCCTCCACTTTTTGAGAGTTTATATTTGAGTGGAAACACTGATGTTCATATGTGTAACTATTAGACAGATGCTGTTGCAAAGCTCATGAGGATTTTTCTTATTACCCTCACCTCTCCGCTTTCTCGTCTCCTCCTTCAAATTCCAAAACACCCAAAGAAAATAATAAAAAAAATTGAAATTGAAATTAAAATAAGTACCGAGTGTGATTTTTTTTTTCATAAAAAATCATAGCAGTTTCTTCTCATACACCATGAAAAGACAACAACTACAACGACAAAAGCAGAAATGTTTGTTGTTCTCCTTCTTCTTCACCCAACTTCAAGTATTGTTTTTGCTTGCTTTCTCTGATTTTGCCACAGTTTCTGTTCTTTGTGTCAGCTTTAGCTTCTTTTACAAGTCGGTAAGTAAAATACCACTGTTTGTAAGTTTTCTTATTACCCTCACCTTGTATTGTTATCTGTATTATTGTTATTTTATACATACTGAAATGCATCACGTAAAGGTTAGATCTTGTTGTTCTTGAATGTGTAATGGAAGTGTTCACAAACAAACTCATCTGGGTTAATTTTGGTCCAGAAGAAAACGTTGCAAAATAAGAAAAAAATTGAAACTTGATTTGTGCTTGAGTTCTTTTTCTTCTGTTTCTTTGTTATTTTCAGCGGAATAGTTAGGAACTGAGTGGAGCTTCTGGTGATTAAACTATTTTTCTTTCATAGGGGAATGTTCTGATTGTTCCTAGATATCTGAAACATTGCGGATAATAAATGCTGTATGGAACCTTTTGAATGATAATCATCAGAAGTATATTGTTAAGATGCCCAATTTACTTGATGGTATAGGCGTAAATGGGAATCTTTTATGGGAACTTTTCTCCTTAGAAACTGATGTGGTGAAATATTAGAATGTGCCAATGTGGGGTGTTGCTTTTAGTCATTGGTGATTGTGGAACATGTAGTCATGATAAAGCAAGTCTTTTTCTTTTTCTTCTTGAGGCATAGTGAAAATAAAAGAAATGTGAATTTGCACCTCATATTAGCTTATCATTTCATTCTTGATCTATTGTTATGATTAAACAGCAAGGGAAGTTAGGAGCTAAAATAGGTTTAAAGTCAATTGAAAGTTGAGAGGAAATCTAACATAGGTTCTACGAGTATGAGAAGTTATAACAAGTCTTCTAGTCCAAACTTTAGCTATATGGTAATAGGGATTCTCAAAGCATAACCATTGTAGTTAGGAAAGTTTTTTTTGGCCCTTCTTTGACCTCTCAATTGCAATGTTCTGAATTAAATATTTAAACAACTCTTGTCATAATTAATTAAGTTCCATGAATATAATAGATTTTGTTGTTATCTGAATAAGGACATGGGTTTATGATCTTATGATAATAGTTGGAAGTTTGTTTGTCGGTCCTCCGCATGTGCCCAAATACAAATACGTTCATTAATAAGGTTGTTGCACTGCACTCTGTTGCAAGAAAGAGTCATTTGACTTGCAACATTTCCACATCACCTATTCAACATGTTATAAATGCAATATGTCAAATGCCGGTGGCAATATAGATTTTGTATAATTTTTATGATTTTTAATCATTCAGTGTAATCAAGTTTTGCATGATAGACATCTGTAGATCACTAGGCCTCCCTACTTCAAAAGAAAAAAAATAGAAAGAACCTCTCCTTTTTGGATGAATACATGATAATCTTAAAAGCAAAGTAGGCTAATAGGGGAAGGAGTGGTGTGTACTAAGGGGAATAATGAGTGCAAAATTGGAATAAAATAAGGGATACAAGTTTGGTCATGCTTTCAAACATTGGGTAGATTCTGATTTAATGATGATAGGATTCTGGATTTTCCTGTTGTATGTCCGGTGGATTAGCATTGATTTTACAGGTTTAATGAGTGTTTGAGAGGAAATTTTCTTCACTTAAAAACATTTTAGTAGTTAGTGTTGTCTCTGTACCATGAAGTAGGTTAAAAAATGCATGATGTTGTTTTGATGTGGCAGCAATTTGAAGAGTGCCATGGATTTTGGTTTAATGCATAGAATATACTGGGTCCTCATGCATATGTGTAACTATTGGGCGTCAGATGATGGATGCACCCCAAGCCCCAAAGGTTTGATCTCTCTCTTGTTGGGATTGTATTTCTTATTGGATAGTTTTAACTGGGAAAGATACAACAATTAGAGTATCGGGTAATATGCTTTTTCAATAGCAATGACAGTATTGAGTAATATGCTTTTTAAACTAGGAAATATTTAGCAATCATAGTGTTGAGTGATGGGCTCACTTGGGGTTCCTTTACCACTTTAACGGCGAACTGAATAGTACACTATTGATATATCTTCATTAAGTGTTCAGTTTGAACTTTGATTATGTCCTAAATAGCAAACTATCTTTTAAACTCATTTGTATTCTATGTGTCTATATCCATATATTTGTCTAATTCTCCCCAGAATTACGTGGAAGTAATAATTTAAATTTAAATTATATTATTTACTCAACCTAAATCAATCTTGTAATGTCCTTTCAGAGAATGATTCACACTCCATTCAAAATCAAAATGAGAAGCAGAGTCTCACTACAGTTCCAAAAACTTTTCTTGGTCCAGAGATGTTGGATGGAAAGCAGGTATTGTGAATTGTTACATTTCATTGATATGATATGACAATTTCTCTTGTTTCTTCTACTTCTAAGCTTGGGTTATTTTCAACTTTAAGGTTTATGTCGTTGATGGACTGAAGTTATATGAAGAACTATGTGCCAATTCAGAAGTTTCAAAACTTATTTCATTGGTTAACGATTTGAGAGCAGCTAGGAAAAGAGGACAAACGCAAGGCCAGTTTTCTGAGTTATTTTCTTTCTGCGAGATAGAAGTATCTCCTTCTTTCTTCCATTCTTTCTTCACCCTCATTCCTTCTTTCACTATATATGTGTATGTATAGCGAAAGAAGATCAAAAGAGACCCTCATACTCAAATCGTGCACAGCTATAGCTCAGCTTCATACGCCACTACAGAATAGTTCTTAGGTTCCTACAATTATTCAGACTTTATGGAACTCATAATACTAAAGACACACACAAACACACAAACACACACACACACACACACACACACACACACACACACACACACACACACACACACGTACACACTTAGTTTTCAGCCTCCAATGTGTTGAGCAACTAATATGATTTTCAGGATGGATTTATTTGAAATGTTACCTGAAATAGATTGTTAGATGCTGAGCAAGAATAGTTAAGGCAAATGCTGAGGACGTTAATCTATGGGCAGTTCTGGTTAAAAATTAACCATATTTATCGTTCAAAAGCGCCAAATATGATAAAATTTTAAAAAGATCATTTGTTATAAAATCATATTTATCAGTTCGAAAGCGCCAAATATGATCAAATTCAAAAAAATGACCGTTGCAAAATCATATTTATCGTTTAAAAAGCGTCAAATATGACAAAATTAAAAAAGTTAACCATATTTATCGGGCAAAAAGCGATAAATATATTGCAATTCAAAAAATTTGACCGTTATAACCTAACAAATTTGACAAAAAAGTGACAAATATGTAATTTTTCTACTATATCTTTGTGGTTATACTTGGCGCTTTTATGTGACAAATATGGGTGTTATTATATTTGGCGTTTTGACCGACCGCCAAATATAACCAAATAGACTATATTTGGCGGTGCCATTGGTGTCGCTTTTTTGACCGCCAAATATATACATATTTGACAGTCAAAGACTGCCAAATATGTTATTTTTTCTTATAGTGTCAGGAAGAATTCGGAAACCATGAGATGCATGCGGAAGGCTCTAGAAGACTCTAAAATACTCTAAAAGGCTACGGAAGAGTGTGGAAGACTACGGAAGATTCTAGAAGATTCTAAGGCCTAAACCATTCTAGAATTCTCTAGCAAAGCCAAGTTGCTAGAACCTCCCTTGTAAATATCTAAGATATTTTAGATGATGATTATAGATAGGAAATATGGACCGTTGGATGTAATGAATCTGAGCCGTCCATTAAGGAGGTGGATTACTATAAATACCCCTCCAAGGCTCATTTGTAAACCATCCAAGGAAATCCAGGCACAACCAAGCAAACTTGTATCCATGCCATTGTAAAAGAGTCCTTGTGTAATACAAAGCCTTTTCACTTAGCAACTCAAGTCTCCATCTTCCATCACTCCTCGTCTTGCCTAAAAGCTCTTTAGTTCAACGATCCTATCTTATCCTTAAGCAGAAAGGCCAACAACTAGGCTTACATAGCAACTTTTGGGTTCAAATTGTCTAGGTGTCGCACGAGCGTGCTGCGCAAACTCCAAGCTCGTGACAATACGCTATAACTATGCAAGTTGTTATAGTGCCCAAGAAATACAAATTTTGTACCATATTTCAAAAGAAAATTTTTAAAATTTTATTTAAAATTTTCTTTTTGAAAAATCCTCTTATCAATAAATTAAATACGAAAATTATTCTTCCAAAATTATGGAAACTTAAATATACCTTTAAATAATTATATATTAAATAAAATTTTAATTATATAACTTAAATATAAAATTTTTTAAAAAGAATAATATGCTTAAAAAGGAGGATATATGGTATTTGGTGGATTTGATTTTCAAAGTGTTATTACATGTACAATAATCAAAATGTATATATTTTAAAAATTGCCTCACTCTCCTAAATTTCAATACCTATAACCACCAAGCCACAAAATTACTACAATGCCCTCGTATAACCTTTCAACCCGCTAATTTCAAAACTCATCATCAATTCCTTCTTTCCCTCTCAACAGTTACAACTCTTAAAACCTTTCAGCTTCGTCTTGCTCATCTTCATCAATGATTCTTCTTCAATACTGTTTTTCACTTTAGAGAGAGAGAGAGGACAAGAATTCCACCTAAGGAAAGGAAGAGGAAGAGGAATCGTTGTATCTTAGAATAGAGAGCTAATGGCAGTCACCTGGTTAGAGAGAGAAATGATCTGTGGGAGCTTACAAATCCACGATATGTTGAAATTTTATCTTGGTTTTGTGATTTACAATAGATGTTAAGTGGTTTGTATTGATTTTGGTTGAATGGGATTACAAGTTTGTTAGAAATTTTATAGGGAGAAAGTGATTTAGGGATTTTTACTATTCAAGGAAGCTTGATTTGTGGTGTTTTGCTTGAGTTTATTTGAATTCTGGTATTTTTCTTGAGTTTGTATGATTTCTAGAAGTTGGATATGATGATTCGATGGTTTGTCAAATCATCAAACTGTCAAACCATAAATAGGGTCTATCGACGTGAATGGGGCTTTCATCCCGCCAGAGTATTTGCGACCACGACACTATATTGAAGCCTCTTTCGAGACTTAAGGGAACACAAACAAGCCATGGACATGTCTGAAAAATGGATTCGCCACCCGATTTTCTATGAAAAAATGGATGATGGCAATCAAATCCCTTACTTCGGGACCTAAACTACCCTTATCTCTTTAGAGATGGGTTCGAGAAGTTAGGTACAAGCCTTCGGCCAACCTGGATATAAATTCAGCCTCTACTAGAGTATCCCAAATAAAAATAGCTTGAATTTGTTACACAATCCTCTTAAGTCGTTTGTTTTATGCACACATTATTCGTTTTATCTTTTTCAAGACATGTGAAGTGATTTTCAATCAATAAAAATCGTATATTCATACATAGAAAGAGGTAAAAAGAATAGAGTTACAATTCCTTCCAAACATGGGGGAAAGGGGATAAGATTACATCAATTTGTTATTCAACTATAAAGTAAACTACTTCTAGCACTTTAAAATATTTATTCATTCATTCATATAAATTCAATATAAGCAATCAACTCAAGACTTGATAAATAGTAAACTTCTCACTACCATATGTGAGTCTATTCAATGCTTATCAAGTCTTTTCATGGCGTCATTCAAATTATAGCATATTGATGGCATATTAATACATACATTCATAACAAATCAATTAAAATTCTAATTAAAGCCAAAACTAAAACATGACACTTCTACCTAATTTGATAATTCTATGATCATAATTCTATCTACCACGACAATTCTAGCCTATTCACAGTAATTATAACAAATCATGACATTTCTAGTCCAACTCAATCAATCAAAACAAAACATGGCTATTCTAGCACAATCCAAGCAATCAAAGTACACATGGTAATTCTTGCCCAATTCTAAGCTATTCCTAGTCTGCTTTAATCATAAGTTTGATTCCTAATCATGATTCTAATTATGCTCCTAAGCATGATACTAGACATATGTTTTAAACATGATTCTAAAGTATTCACAAAGAAAATAAACTCCTATCATGATACTAAATAAAGAAGAGATCGATGACTTACCTTGACAAGCTTTTTCATCTTGCAAAACAAATAAAGGGTTAAACAATTCTATAAAACCCTAATTATGCTTCTAAGCATCAAAATACAACCTAATCATCCTCATTCTAAGCATAAACAAATCTAAACATACTTAATTTTAACTAAGAAAATTAAACTAAAAAAATGGAGGAAGAAGAGAGAACTACTGTCAAGACATACCCTTTTTTGGTTTTAGAGCAATAAAAATGCCTAAAAATATTTAAACTAGAAAAGCATCCTTGAATTCTTAAGCGTGTCTTAGAGAGAAAAAGAAAAGATTGAAAGTGAAGAGGAAGGGGATTTATATAGTTGAAGGTGAAAATTAAAAAAGAAAGTTAAAAACAAAAAAGAAGGATTCTAATAAAGTTTTCCAAAATTACAAGAAGGATAGTGATAAGTCTAATTTTTATACATTATTTTCATCTTTTATCTTAAGTTTTTTTGTTTGTTTTCCTCTTTTTTGTGTTTGACTGACGAATTTTGTCGAAATTTGTTTAAGTTGTAGGGTTGCTTACTAAATTTTTATCATTGAACTTCTGGTGGGGCATTATGTCCTTCCCTTTTTTTTTTATGTTGTCCACCAAGCACTTGGGGGGGAATCAATTAAAGCTGGTCCACATGTATATTTGAAAAAAAGAAAAACTACTTTCGGGTGGAATCCAATGGCTTTCCAATGAAGATGTTTCCTCTCTTGTCGGTGGGGATTGGAAATAGAGGAAGAAAAGGAAGAGAATGGAAGAAGGAAAGGGGGATTCGAACTGAGAGAAATTAAGGGTGAGCAAAGGTAGATCTTTGGGGAGATTCGAACTTGAAGAGGAATTGCTTACAAAAGAGAGGCAAAACCCGGACAGCCATCATCTTCATCATCAAAGATTCAACTCTCCATAGCTAGTTTCTTTTCTATCCCTAATTTCACTTATGTTTAAAAGCATGTTTAGATTTGTGTTGTTTGTAATTTGTAATATGAACTAATTTCCATTTTCTAGGGTGAAGATGTAGCCGTATTTTGATGTTTAATTTCTCTTGATTTTGGTTGATTGATGTTTATTCCAATATTGTTGAGCAATTTAATTACATGCTTAATACTTCTGATTTTTTGGCCAATTGTTGCATGAATTGAGATGTGGATTGAAACTGAGAAGTGATGTTCACATTAGTCCATAATTATCTTGCCATAAATCATGTGAGATAGAGATATGAATGTGATTTGTGCAATCTTGTATGATTTCTTGCGCTTAATAGGTATTAATAGTGAATTAGATGAGACATAGATGTAATTGTAATCTATTGATATACATTATTATTGCTTGAGAAAGAATAATAATCAAATCAATGAAATTGATTGGCAACAATAGGAATAAAAATTGGTTAACTGAATCAGAGAAGTTAAATTGATTAATTTGGTGAAATCGGATCCCTAGATCTTTAATTATAAATTTCTTTTATCCAGAATTTCGGTAACTAGTAGCAACAGTCCTCGTGGGAAGATACTTATATTCTCATTTTATTACTTGTAACGATTCCGTAAACTTGCGGATTTTATACAACAAGTTTTTAGCGCCGTTGCCGAGTACTGTCTTGTTATCAATATCGAAATCTTTAACACCGTTTTAGCCTGATTTTTTATTTTGTGTGTAATTAAATGTCAATCTATGCTTAAAGAGTGATAATATATTGTGTTTGAAGAGATTTGTCAAAGGTTGTCGAGTGTCTAGGGGTTGTGTCGAGTTCATATAATTGAGTGTGGAGTTCATATAGTCGAGTGTCGAGTTCATATAGTCAAGTGTCGAGTTCATATAATTTTTTTTAGTCCCTATAGTTTGTAATTTGACCATTTCATCCCCAAAAAGAGTGCTAAACTTTTTATTTTCAATTTTTGTCTTGCTCTTTAAACCTCTATAGTTAGTATCTTACCATAAAAAAAAAAAAAAAAAGAGTTTCGTGGTGCTGATTTGTTGGGTGCTTTTTCCAACTGCATGCGAAAATTTGGAAGGGAGAACCTCCTCCAATTTGATCCTGAAATCGAGTGCACTTGTCAAAGAAATAGAAAGGAAAAAAGAAAGGCTATCAAGCAGCGAAAAACCATGGCGGCAGAAATTCCAATAATTGTAGGAGCAGTAGGAACTCAGCCAAATGTAGAAATAGCAGATGAAGATAACCGTACACTTACGGATTATGCTCTTCCAACAGTATCGGGTGTTCATCAAGCCATCAAGAAACCAGCAATTCAGGTCAATTTTGAATTCACACCAGTAACCATGTAGATGATCCAATCTTCACCATTCAGTGGGCTATCGCATGAAGACCCCAATGATCAGATAGGAAATTTTTTGGAAATCTGTGAAATTGCTACATGTAACGGTGTTTTAGATGATGCTCTTCGCCTGAGGCTGTTCCCATTTTCCTTGAGAGATAAAGCAAAAAGTTGGCTCAACTCCTTGCCTACTGGTTCCATAACGACGTGGGATGAGTTAACTCATAAATTTCTCAAAAAGTTCTTCCCACCTTCCAAGACAGCAAAGATGCGGATTGAGATTTCAAATTTTGCTCAGTCCGAGGGAGAGACACTTCAGGATGCATGGGACCGGTACAAGCAGTTGCTTAACAAATGCCCTCAACATGGCATGCCCAAGTAGATGCAGGGACAAAATTTTCATAATGGATTCAATGGTTCTGCGAGAACCTTGCTCGATGCAGCAGCTGGTGGAGCATTTATGAAAAAGACACAGAAGGTAGCCTACACATTACTAGATGAGATGTCCCTAAATAATTCTCAATGGCCCAATGAAAGAGTATTGCAAAAGAAAGTGGCCGATGTGTATGAGGTTGCTCCTATTTCTGCCTTGACAGTCCAAATGACTGCATTTAACAAGCATCTACAGAACGGCAATGTGATAATTAACGCGATCAATACTCCATCTGTAGTATGTGAATTCTGTCAAGGAAACCATTTAAGTGATGATTGCGATGAAAGGAATCCATTTTCGGGGCAGGAAGAACAATCAAACTTTGTAGATTACAACCGCCCAAGAAACAACCCTTATAGCAACACTTACAATCCTGATTGGCGAAATCATCCTAATTTCTTATGGAACAGCCAAAATGTGTTGAAACCTCCAGAAGCACAACCACCACTAGAAAAGAAATCATCATTTGAAGAGGCAAAGGCTCAACTGGCAAATACGACTAGTCAGTTAACGGATGACATTAACCAGATGGCAAGCAAGACCAATCAGTTCATGGATGAGACCAAAACCAACTTCCAAAATCAAGCTGTACAAATCAGAAATCTAGAAGTTCAAGTGAGTCAGATTGCTAATTCTTTATCAGGTTGACAACAAGGTAATTTACCTAGTTCAACTGAAGGGAATCCTAAAGAACATTGCAAGGCTATCACCTTGAGAAGTGGAAAAGAGTTACAAATGCCGGTGAGAACTGAGAAGCCAATAGAGGTCAATGAAGATGATCCAGTTGAAACTGTTGCACCTTAATTAGAAAAGATAGAGGACATTCCTAAAGCTCAGACAGCAATCACTAAAGAGCTAGCACCCAGAATTCCATTTCCTCAACGGCTCCAAAAGAGCAAGCTAGACAAACAGTTTTCCAAGTTTTTGGAAATTTTCAAGAAGTTGCACATCAACATTCCTTTTGCTGAAGCATTGGAACAAATACCGAGCTATGTCAAATTCATGAAGGACATACTGTCAAAGAAGAGGAAATTGGAAAACTTTGAGACAGTTGCACTTACTGAAGAATGTAGTGCAATCTTGCAGGGGAAGTTACCCTAAAAATTAAAAGATCTAGGGAATTTTTCTATTCCCCCTTCTATTGGTATTTCCACATTTGAAAAATCTTTGTGTGATTTAGGTGCAAGTATAAATTTAATGCCTTTGTCTATTTTCAGGAAGCTTGGATTGGGTGAAGCAAAGTCTACCATAATTTATACATTTGAAAATTATCTCGTGATGCAAAAGCACGCTGCGTTGTCTTTTCTCCAATAATCCTAGACTCATCAACCATCGGTTGTGATTCACCTTGCTCACCTAATCCAGATGTTGTCACATTTAACCTATAATCTTCAACTAACTAGTCAAGAGTATTACGAACATTTTCAATATATGCATCAGCCTCATTCCCATAAATTAGTGGAAAGAACAATGTAATCAATTCTAGTTTATTTCTTGGATCCAAAACGGTAGCTACCGCTAATACACCATGAAGAACATCCCAATATTTCTCAAATTTTTCCATCATCTTCTCTGCCATGTCTCTTACCTTCTTATGTGGAGATTCCTCCCATCTTGTTAATTCCAACCTCAAATCACAAATTTGAGGGAAGAAAATGTTAGATGTAGGGTACTTATGTCCTAAGAATGCCCTTGTCACGGTATAAAATACTTCCAAATGCTTACACATCAATGCAGCCAAGTCCCACTGTGCATCTAAAGGAATACAGTCATATTGCTCATCATGAAGAGCTAAACTATCAAACACATCTCTATACTCTAATGCGGTTGTAAGCATCAAATATGTCGAATTCCATCGTGTTTTACAATCTAAGGTCAACTTTTTCTTATATGACACATTCAACTCCGCAGCAACACTCTCAAATTTCTCAATCCTTTTGCGTGTGGAAATCCAAAAGGCAACACTATTTCTAATTGCTTCTAATCCATCTCCGAGAATAGTTAACCCTTCTCTCGCAATCAAATTCAAAATATGTGTTGTGCATCGCATATGAAACAACTTTCCTTTTAACATCATTTTATCAAATTTAAATGCTTTCTTCAAAGAAGGAATCATGGCATCATTTGTTGAAAAATTGTCAAGAGTAATGCAAGACAATTTCCTATCTACTTTCCACTCAGCCAAGCAACGAATCAAGTCTTTAGAAAGTAAGCCAGCAATATGTGGACATGGAACATAAATGAAGCTAAAACATTAAAAAGAACAAAAATCAATATAAAGGTATTTTAAAAAAAAATCCTTGTGAATGAATATAGTTTATAAAAAAAAGTACCTCAAAATACGACTTTGTAACACCCAATTATGATCAATAAAATGCGCTGTTACAACCATATATCCCTTCTTTTGGTTTGTGGCTGTCCACATATCACTAGTAATTGCAATTTTACTTGAACAAGATTCAAGCAACCTCACTGTCTTTTCTTTTTGTTCTCATACAACTTAAAGATTGTATTCTTCAAAGTATTTCTACTCATGGGAGGAAATAAAGGTTGGGCATAAAATATAAGCTTCCGAAATGCCTCATACTCAACAAATGATAGAGGAAGTTCATGCATTACAACTAGCTTTCCAACCTTCTCCTTACATTTGTCTTTGTTGAAGGTTTCAACATTTACAACTTCATGAAGATCAGTAGAATCTTGCTTCTTAGTAAAACTCAATTGTTGTTGGCCACTTAATATTTGTTTTCAAAGTTTGCAAGAGTTAAGATGATTTGCTAAATGTTTTGTTCCATCCGTATGATGGCCAACTGATGCATACTTGCAATATTTAAACACAGCCTTCCGCTTTCCTTCTATTGTCTCTCTATCATAGTGCTCCCAAACCCACGATTGATGTTGTGGTGGTTTTTTTATTGTCTCTTTAGAACTAGAACTACGTCCAGCAGCTCTATGTCCACATCCTCCACGCCCACCTATGTTTCTATTTGATCCATCTTCAACTTCAATCTCAACAAAATCTTCATCATTACTTGCTATATCATTATTATCATCATCCATTGAAATATCATTAAATTATGAGGGTGCTTCTTGTGTTTCCAAAGTAGACATTTGAAGATCAACCTGTGAGCAAAACTTAACGAGTTAAATTTCTAGTGTGCCATGTGCCAAAAGTCTTCTTAACGAATTAAAGCCTAGAAAGTCTTCTTAATGAATTAAAGCTGACAAAGACTAGAGACACTGCAGACTGAAGTCAAGACTCACGGGCTACCTTCTTAACGAATTAAATGAGCAACAAAGTACAAAACTTATTGATGGAGGTAATGAGTAATGACCAACAAGCTGCCAAGAGTAAGTGCTGAATCTGATGAGCCGAGAGCAAGAGCTGCAATTCGTGGAATGGTGCTAGAAATTAGAGATTTACAAAAATATAAATGACAAATGAGGCATAAAAATGTCTAATTTAGGTGGGCAGTGGGCTGAATTGGGTCTTGGTTTGGATTATGTTGTCTTGTTGGGCTTTTATGAATTGTTTTAGTAAAATAGTTTATGGGTTTAAGGGGTTATATTTAAGAATACAAATTTGATGGATGAAATTGATATAATTTTATAATTTAATTATGCACCCCGGGTTCAACTCTAGGTCCCCGGCCCTGGCCCCGACCCCGAACCCAGTCGGGCAGAAAAATCGCACCTCGGCCTCGGCCAATTATCCTGATTTTTCAAGTAATTCCCCGGCCCTGCATGACCGGATTTTCTGGGGCCTCGGCCCCGACCGGATTGTTTTGCCATCCCTAATTAGCACAAGCATCTTAGTTGGATCTAGTTTGTTGAGGAATCGAACTTAATAAATTGTAATTGAACTATTTTATTCTTTATTTTAAACAACTCCTAATTTTTTAAAAAATTCGCCTGTAATTTTAATAACAAAATTAGTTAGAAAATTCTCCTAAATTTTGTCAAGTTTCTCGTCAAAAGCTCAAAAAAACATAAAAGGCCAAAGGTTTTATAAACTCATGCTGACACCCTTATCAATTATTTTAGAGACTGAATATATCAAAAAGCTATTATTTTGTTATATTAATCAATATGAATTTTTATAAAACTGAAAGAAAAATTCGATAATAATCCCTTATACAACTAAAAAATAAAAGGAGATTTTAAAAAATTTAAAATTGAGAATCTTTCCACTACAAGAAAATGGGTCTTTTACGGCGAGCCGAAACCGGGGTAAAAAACCTTCTCCAGCGGGCATACGGCAGTTTAAGCCTGCCGTATAAAATGGCACCGTAAAAACTGATTTTACTTTTTACCGCAGTTTTGGCCCGTCGTAAAAATGGTTTTACCGCAGTCACAATGACCGCAGTAGAAATTCATGGTCTGATGTAAAATTATTTACCGCAGACTAGTGGCCCGCCATAAAAAGCCTACCAGTATAGCCCTAAAAAATATAAACCAGGAACTTTCGAAAGCAAGTGCCATGTAAACCACAAGAAGGACCATGGGATTAACTTTAGGTTGATCTCCCTCAGTTTAAGGATTTGCCCAAGCCATCCACCAATTACTAGCTATTTGAAGGAATTGAAACAATCCTTGTACAATGATAATAAGTGGAATCAATAAGCCTCTATAAGCTACAGCCATATACGACAAGTAAACCTTCATGTTGACTCTCCCCTTTATTCTTTCCTCCTCCTCAACAAGCTGCTTTTTCCTTGCACGTTTTGCCTTCTTCTTTCTTTAATTGCTTTCTGCTTTGAAGATGATGCACCATCTTGCACTTCCTTCGCCAAACTGTTACTATTATTTCCAACTTGATCACATTTTTGACCATCTATAAGAGACCCATCAATATTTAGATTTTCATCTGAATGTTCTGATGAGTGATTAGGAATTTCCATAGCTTCAATTGCTTCATGATGAGCTGAGACCAGAGATTTAAAATCTGTTCCTGCTTGTAAAAGATCATCATATTTTCCTGCCTGTATGATCTAGCCTTCCTTCAGAACCTGCAGAGATGAAGATGAAAGTTATAGTCTCATATCCCAGAAACCAAAAATCAAATCCTCAGTCTGCTATGTACTTTTAAGAGGAACATGTTAGAGTCTTATAAAGGCCCACAACCCCAACAAATATGAGGATAGTGCTTGAATGCATAAAGTAGAAAGGGAAAAAGATGTGGACACAATATGTAAAAGGCCGAATTATCATAAAACTGCAGTCAATCATCAGCCACTAATCTTATCTCATCTCACTTAATGTCATAGTGTGCCATTGTTGATTTTCACAATTAATAAGTTCATGTGAATATTTACCTTTGTTAGTATTGGTTTAATTAAGCCCATAATTTGTATAAACTTTTTATGTTTCTAATACTATCTTATATTAAAAACTAGCTACAGTTTACAACCTCTAAGAAATTGGCCAACTCACATCACAATACAAATAAGAAAAATTGATAGGGAAAAAATAAAACAAATTTACAGGCTTTTTAAGAATTAGAGAACATAAATACGAATAAAAGAATCAAAGATTGAATAATTAAATATATGCAATCAAAAAAGACAACAATGAAAAGAAAATCAGTCGAAGATGATACTAACAACCAGCCTTCCAAAAAACTCTAAAAACTACTCTGATGCATAAATAGAGCCTGGATTCAATACAAACCTTTCAGCGCATAAGAAATACAGTATAGATAGTAATACAGTAAAACAATTCCATACCAGAATCAAATCAGTAGCTAGTAGAAATTCAACTTGATGAGTCACAAATATCACAGTCTTGCTTGCTAACGTTGCCAATATGTATTCCTGCAGTTCCAAATCAAATGTTAGCCATATAGCATTTGTTAAATTGCAGCATTTATGATATTTCAAGTCTAACCTTAAACAAATCTGAAACGGTATGTGCTTCAACAGCACTAAATGGATCATCAAGTAAATAAATATCTGCATCATGATAAAGGGCCCTTGCAAGCTGCACACGTTGCTTCTGGCCATCACTCAAATTTTTACCTCTATCACCAATGATAGTGTGATCTCCATGTGAGAAAAGTTCAAAGTCTTTTTTCAGTGAACAAGCATTTATAACTTGCTTGTACTTTGCTTTATCCATTGGACTACCAAGAAGAATATTTTCTTCTATATTTCCATATTGTATCCATGCCGACTAAGAAATATAAGCAGCAGTACCACATATTTTTACCTGAGAAAAAATTAAGGGGAAATAAAAATTAGGACTTAACAGTTCTTAACAATAATGGAAAACGTGTCATAAAGAAACAAAGGTGAAATTTCTATATTCAAACTGAATTAAAATCCCATAATTTGACTTACTTCACCAGAGATCTTTGGTATCTCCCCAAAAATGCAAGAGAGCAAACTTGATTTTCCAAAACCAACCATGCCACAAACAGCCACTCGCATTCCCCTCTCAACTTTCAATGATATTCCAGATAACGTTGGCCTTGGCAAAGACTGGTCCCAAGAAAATGCACCATTTTCAATTTCTATGGCAATTTTTGTCATTCCTCGTGGCAAAACAATGGTTGCATCTTCCTGCAACTCCTCCTAAAGGAATCCAGAAATTCAATCAAGAGAAACCTTTGTCTTAGCCATCATAGAAACCAAGTCAGGAAAATTTATAAGTGGTTCTTGGAGGATTCTGAAAGTGGCCAAAGCAGAAAGAACTAAACGTGACAGCTGCAACAAATATGAGGGAGCTCCAGAAATGACTGTTATAAAAGCTTGGGAATAAAGAGCTCTCCGGAGCTGCTTGAACTCCATACCCTGCATCTCCTCCAACGTCTTCCGATACCTGTCCTCCCCAAGCTTGCAACTTGAGAATTCTCATATTCCGAAGGCACTCTAAAGTTTTTCTCATCCTTTAATCCTTAGCAACCATTAGTTTGTCTTGATAATATTCTTGGATCTTCGCCAGAGGGATAGTAACAACAATGGACATAATGGTGGCAATCAACGTTGTAAAGAAAAGCTTTTATATAAAATCAACGCTCGAAGATAGAGTTGCAGAGATTTTCGTGGGCTCTTGAGGAAGCAAAGTATATGGTGGGCTCTTGAGGGAATTTGAGAGGAAGAAATTAGGGATTTGAGAGAAAAGGGGTGGAGGGGAAGAAAGGGATGGCAAAACCCAGGGCCAGGGACCACCACCAGCCCCGGCCTCGACCCTCAATTGCACACCCCGGTCCTAGAAAATTCTCCGAAATTTTTTTCCCAGGGCCGGGTTTTCCAATAACCAAGGTTGCAAAAAAACAAAGCTAAAACAAGCAACCTGCCCGACAAAACTCGACGCGCTCAACAGAGCTCAACACAATCATCCGACACTCGACACTTACATGTCGAGTGATGTCGGATTCACAACCGACACTCAATATCAATCTATTTTCGAAGACATCGACACTAGCCACACGACACTCGACACTTACATATCGAGTGGTGTCATATTCACAACCGACACTCGATATCATTCTATTTTCGTAGACATCGAGTGTCAGATGATGAATCCGACACTCGACGCTATCCACTCGACATTTGACACTTACATGTCGAGTCATGTCCGACACTCCATATCAAACTATTTTCGAAGACATCGAGTGTCAAATGCATCATTCGACACTCGACACTAGCCACTCGACACTCGACACTTACATGTCAAGTCGTGTCAGATTCACAACCGAAACTCGATATCAGTCTATTTTCAAAGACGTCGAGTGTCGGATGATGCATCCGACACTCAAAATTTACATGTCGAGTCGTGTCAAGTTTTGTCGAGCGTTTTGGTAGGTTGCTTGTTTTAGCTTTGTTTTTTTGCCTTTTTGCATCATATTTAACTATAACGGCCTTGTATTTGCATGTTGAAGCAAATGGCCAGTGAATTGTAGACAATAGAGGATGTCGTTTAAGGGGTTATATTTAAGAATACAAATTTAATGGATTAAATTGATATAATTTTTTAATTTAATTACGCACCCCGAGTTCAATCCCGGGTCCCCAGCCCTGGCACCTCCACCCCGGCCCCGACCAGGCAGAAAATTCCTACCCCGGCCTCGGCCGAGTTGGTTTGCCATCCCTAGTGGGAGAATGGCGTAAAAGAGAGGGGATAAAATATAAAAATTAGATTATATAAAATCTTTTTATTGCGGGCCTCCAAAAACGTAGTAAAGTCTATAACATCTACTGCGGGTGTGGTAGCCCGCAGCAAAATTCTAATTTTTATCGCATTTTTAAGGGCCAGCCGTAAATAAACGCAGTAAAAAGCTAATTTTCTTGTAGTGTTCATTAATATAAAACATGCAAATATACTTTTCAGCAAACTTTCAAAAATAAAACTACTAATATTCTTTTTAATTCTATAATGAAAATACCGTTGTATATTATCTTCTTATATAATAAAAAATATTTAAATTATATAATTAGAGAATCTATAAGTATTAAATTTTATTCTAATTTATAATAATGGTAATTATTTTAATCTCTAAAATAATTTATAATTAAGGGTATAGTCAATGTTAGCTTGTGAAATTTTTGCTGTGTCGTTTGTTTAACGAAATCTTGTCCTGTCAATGTTGTAAAACTTTTTAGTTAATAAAACTAAATTTATCGTTCCTATCAAGTGACGGTCAACACAAAAACAAAATCAGAGTGTTTCCTCCTTTCCCTCACTCTCTTCAGTAAGCCATCCACTATAAGCTCTACCTAAATGGTCTTATTTTCTATCTCTCTCTTCGCCTCTAGCAACGTTTTATGCTCCCATAACTTCGTGCTATGTCTTGTAACATATGCTTATGCATCACCTCTCGTCCTAGTGTAAATTGTTCAAAAGAGTGCGACAAATCTAGCAGAAAATCCCCCGATGAAGATTACGAAAAGCCCCAAAAATAAACTGCCCGAAGATGTACCTTCTTTTAAGGATTATGACGAGCCCTACAAAAAATGCCCCGAAGTTGTACCTTCTCTCAAAGATTATGACAAGCCGGATAAAGATTGTGGCAAGCCATACAAAAAATCCCCTGAAGTTGAACCTTCTCCCAATGATTACGAGAAGCCTGACAAGAAAAAAAAAATACACAAATTTGTAGCTTCTCCCAAAGCCAAAGATTATGACAAACCCGACAAACAAAGCCCCAAATTTGTACCTTCTCCCAATTCCCAAAGATTGCGACAAGCCTTATAAAAAATCCCCTTAAGTTCTACCTTCTCCCAAAGATTACGACAAGCCTTACAAAAGATCCCCCGAAGTTGTACCTTCTCCCAAAGATGACACAGGCGACGACAACGGCGATCTTCCAAGTAAGGACGGTCCTTTTAGACATTTCGCGCGTGATTGCGGGAAGCACGACAACAAACTCCCCAAATTATTGATCGTTATTCTCATCTTGTCCGTCACAACCGCAGCCACCGCTACCGCCAGCCTTGTCCTCTTCCGGGCTTTCTTTTGACCTATCAAACCTTACTTTGTCATCCAAGATATCATCGTTTACTCCTTTGACGTCTCTACTCCAAACTTCATCACCTCCAACTTTCGTGTCACCATTTTTTCACATAATCCTAATCACAAGATCGGTTTCTATTTTGACAGGCTCGAAATTTGCATCACTTATCATGACCAGATAATCACCTGCCCTATGGCTATTCTTGCGAATTATTAAGGCCACAAGGAAAACAAGGTTTGGACAGCTACTGTTTCCGGCACAGCGGTGCCTTTGGAGCCAAACAATACTATTTCACTGTATCAAGATCAAGCTACTGGGTCTATTAGGGTAACGATCAAGTTTGTTGGTCGAGTAAGATGGAGAATTGTGTCTTTTACATTAGGCAAGCATAAACTCTACGTCAAGTGTTCGGTGTCTATCCCTCTTGGGTCCCAGCAAACAGAAGTTGTATCGCGAAGTTGCAGCGTGGGAGTGTGACGAAGATTGGAGAAGTAGAAGGAAATGGATTCAACATGGTTAATGGTCGTGAAAGTACCGTAATAAAATCTTAATCAAAATAAACTCTAACCATATAATTCAAACTGTGCTCCATTAGTTTTCTCTTTTTAAATTTGTACTACAAGCTTTTTTTTTCATATTTATTCTTATAATTTTCTAAAGAGTTAAATTATACATTCTGCAATAGAATAAAATGGAGAAAATGAGAGGGGAAAGATAGCAACATTACAATGATACAATCCATGTAATGTTGTAGTTTAAAAAGAAAAAATTGAATAAGAAATATTACTAATTATTAAACGTATTTTTCAATAGATAAGAAATAAGAATTGAGTGCAAAGCGCAGTTGTGTCATTAATTTTCTTTCAAGTTTTCAACTTGACCTTTCTCTCGTTGCACCATCCACTACTTGTTTATTTCTCCCCTCTATTTATTTATTAATTACGTTGTAGTTTTTGGATGCCCCAAATGAATATATAAATAAATAAATATCATTAAATGGTTTCTTTTAAAAAAAATTTCTCATGATTGGAATAGCTATACGTTGTTCTTGATCTTTTGTTAGGTTCATTTTGGTCGTCAACTTACATCTAGATCTATTGCTTAATATTTAAGATAAACATCATAAATCATTTCAGTAGTAGAAATGACGTTTGTAGGAATCATCTAAAGCTTGATTGTTTGTATACATGCATCTTGCATTTGAGAAATACTTAGAAATTTTAATCCTAGTTACATTATCATATGTTGATGAGAAAGAGTAATTCTTACATTTGTTATATTAAATGAATGATATGTATGATATAAATATAAAATAATACTATAGGAGTTTGCAAATTGTAGAAGATGTTTAATTGAAAATATAAAATCCAAGCTAGCTCAGTAGCAGTGGCTGTGATAGCCAGTTCAATAGTCAACCTAATCAGGAGACCATGCACCTATTTTTTGCTTTTGAGGACTATGAAACTGTATTGTCGCGAAGATATACTAAATAAGTTTTAGTAGAGGTTCTATCATAGCGACATAGCCCAATCAACAAATTCAAAAGCATGTAGGAAAGAGGAAAATATATATATATACACACACACACATAGAGTAACTAGAAAGTCTTAGGTGAATTTGGGATTTTTGTAATTCAATAAATAAATGCACTCTAAAAATAATTTAAATTATAATAATATTTGATAAACAAATTTTAAAAGTTGTCATTTTCAAAAAATAGACCAAAAATGTTTTAGCTAAATCTACTTTTAAAAATATTGTTAAATTTAAATTTTTAAAAAAGGAATTATTTTATGATTTAATTTTTTTAAAAACCATGTTTTATAGCTTTCAATAAGTATTAAGAGAATTTAAAAAAAATATATTTCAAAATTTTTAGGCAAACTTAATTATTTAATTCACATTTTAAAAATTTCAAAATTTTTGTTAGATGATACCTACCAACATTTTTTGCTGATTGTCACTAGAGCATGTCCAAAATCACTGCCAACATGGAAATGAATAGTGTAATCAGCATTCCTGACAATTACTAGCGCTTGGAAACATTGATGACACACCTCAGAAATGTCTCTCTATTTCGACCACAAAATTATGACCATAATAAGATATGCTTCCCAAGAGCATTCTAGTTTCGGAGATATAATTCCTCGAAAATATAACTCCATTCACGTCCAAAGCATGAACCCCTTAAAAACCGCTTGACACGTGTCCAATATTCAGGTGAATCTTTTACACGTTTAAGATAATCCCACATAGTAAAATAAACGACCATGATCAATTGCATGCCTGCAACCTGGATATAAAAGGAAAAAGGAAACCTTCTAAAATAAGCTGTTTACAATACTTGAAACATAAGAAATACAATAGAATGACCCCACTGACTTAAGCATTGAAGTGTTTTTGCTAGGGAAACCCCTAGTGACCCCTGATGGTGGCTTGTTTTGTAGGAATCTAAGCTATGAGAAACAAGTAGCATGTTGACAAGGTGTCAAATTGCTGGAAGTTGGTAACAATTCTAAACCCTTCGATGACTTGAAGTTTAGATGTCTACATTAGCTGAAATAGAGCTTGAAGATGATTCGTTGAGTTTGATCTTGGTTTATGTCATTGTTCTCATTGTTTGGTTATTTCTCTTGATCTCGAGTGTAATGTTGTTATGTTGAGATACTTGCTGGCTGATATTTCCAATATCTAGTGTTACTGCTCTGTTATTGATTTACATGTGAGATCCATTCTGTTACTATATTTTCCTTCTCCCGAAAACATTGACAACAAACAGTATAAGCCAATCTACGCAATGATATAATTTTTCTAACTTTTAAGCTGCCAATACAGCAAAATATTTTGGCTAAATCTTTTGTGCCAAACATCGCAACAAAAGTTAGATGTAGTTCCACAATTATGCATTTAAGTCTAACAAATAGAGTTCTTAGACATGTCAAATGAACAACAAAGAACTCTCAAAGAAAAATTTATCCAAATATTTGTATTAATTGATCGATTATAATGAGAAATAACAAACCTATTTATAGCTAAAGACTTCTGATACTTGTAAACAAGTAAAAACTATATTAAGAAAATAAAGTCCTTTGAATATTAAATATCCTAAAATACTAAAAATCCTAGTTAAACAAAAAAATAATATTTACCTTCCTAAAATAATAAAAATCATAGTTAAAAATTGACTATAGCTCAAACTGCCCTACATCATACTCTTCTCCTTAGGGGGAATAAAAAAACTTGTCTCGAGTTTTAACCAAAAGTGAAATTTGACATAGTTTTATTAATAAAGAGAATTTATCATGCAGCCATCAGTTAATTCCCGGGAATTCGTTGACAACTTTGTTGCAAATCCCCATCAGAAACTTGTCTCCTTGGTGCAATCAATGTGGAAATAAGGTCTCACTTACTTCAATACACCTCGATTCCAAATTCCTGCTGTCGTCAAAGTTTCCAACTCCTAGCAGATGATTGAGCCTATCAATCCTCATTTGCAATAGTGCACTAGTCACTAGGTCCGTAAAGGCTACCATGGTTGTACTCGCTATCATTTGTACTTTTACATGGCTAGGTGTGACTTGTCCAGATCGTTGCATGCCATAAGAAAATAGGCTATCTAGGCCTACTCTGATACATTTGATGAAGTGGAAGCGAAAGATAAAAGAAAGTCTAACACAGAGACTTCTTAGACATGTTGAGTGAACGACAAAAGGAAATTTTTCAATTTGTATTAATTGATTTAGAGAGAGATAACGAGCCTATTTAGCTAAAGACTTCTAAATAGTTGTAAAACAAGCAACAACTATATTAAGAAAATAAAATCCTGCGACTCTTAAATATCAAAAATTCTAATTAAATAAAAAAATAATATTTGTCTTCCTAAAAAATAATGAAAATAGGCAATCGTAACTTCCTCAAAAATATTTGTCTTCTCTTCTTCATCTCTTTCTCATTCCTCCGACTTGTCTTCTTCCGTCTCTCTCTTATTTATCTTCTTTCTCTCTCTCCATTTTCTTCTTCCTCATATAAACTCCACTCCAAACAACTCTTCAAGATTCAAATCCAAAAATCGCACTCCCCGAATCACTCAAGAATCGCCTAACCCCAAACACTCCCAAATGTCATGGCCACAGTAGCAAGTGGCCTATCCTAAAGTGTGATGTTTGTAATATATATATTGACAATATTAAAAAGTACCTCCAAATATGACCTAATTTCAAACAAAGAGTAACTTTATATTTTCAATCAATCACACACGTCTAAAGTTGTCACTTTTTTATCAACTAACAAACTCTGTAAATAATCACATTAACGAAGGGTAATACGAGAGTTTCATACCAACATCATTATCAGTCCAGTCCAAAATCTTATAACTATTTAATCGGATTAAACTAAAACAGAAAACAAAAAATTAACAAGCCACCCTGAATAAACCCACCCAAGGCACTACTAACACCCAAAAAACAACCACCAAAACCTAGCAACATTAGTGCCTCCATAGCTCCTCCATGGCTCCACCATCAGCTCCCACGCAAACCCAACAACTCCAATAGCTTCACCACCACCATCCACGCAAACCCAGTAACCAAATTACAACTGCACAACCACAACAACTATAGCCACCATAATCTCACAAAAAGAAAAACATGTTAGAAAATAGAATATAGAAAATATTTGATTGTATTGAAAATGATTTAAATCAATACAACCTTAGCTAGCTACGGAACTCTAGTATAGTGAGCACCGTTTCACTTGAACTCTAATGCACCAGCTATTTTTTTCTACCTCTAGTTTGGAAGTGCAATTGCCTATTTATAGATGTAATAGGCAGTTACAACTATAAGGTTACACAATTTGTTTAATAATTAATTGAAGTCGGTACTTGTTGACTAGAATTTGCTGGAAAGAGAAAGTGCATTCGGCTGCATGGCATTTGCATGGCTGCATGGTCTAGTAGCTTCAAGAAGCTCTTACGTCGGTTGTATGTTTGCTGGCTGACTTGTCTCATAGCTACCGACTTAAATCTTGTTAACCGACTTTAGCTTCTAGAATTTGCATCAATATTTTAACAAAACACTTGAAGCTTAAACTAAGAAATTAAAAAAAAAAAAAAAAGAATCATGCAAAACTGAGAAAACCCAAAACCATTCAGGTTTGTGCACACCCAGAAAAGCAAACCCAATCAAATTTGTGCAGCAACATTGCCTTCACTATATAAAATTAAAAAATAAGAAATAAAACCAAACCACCCAGATTCGTGCAACACCAAAAAAGAAGCCAAATCAACTAGATTCATGCGGCACCCAGAAAAACGTAGAAGAGGAAAGGATTTGATAAGCCAAAAAGAAAAAACCCAGACGAAAGAGATGCGATGATGGAAAGGGAAGATTCACGTAGCAACTAAATGATTCGATTAACCACCACGAATTAAAACACCACCAGAAGCACAACCACCGAAATTACAGCCATAGAAAGCACTAGGCACAGCCATCAAAACACAATCTCGCAGCCGCACTAATTGAAGAATATAGAAGGTCAGAAAGTGTGTAAATGGGAAAGAGATTGGTTGATTAGAATCGTCGAACTAAAATATGGCTTATTGGAAGCATGTCATCAGTCATAACTGACAGTGGAGTGGCTGATGATTAATTGATAGGGTTTCAAGTTTGTGAGGTGTCAAAACGAGGGGTGAAGTATGTCGGTAAGAAACGGTAAAGAGTTTTCTATTTTCTATTTTTTTAATTTCAATTTTAATTTGAAATTAGGATTTGTATTTTTAAAATTTGTTAATTAGATAATATAAGGATAAAAAGGTACTTTCAAGTTCTCATTGGTGTTAAAACTAACCATTGATGATTTTAAGGTAACTAAACGATGTGATTGATTAAAAATGCAAAGTTGTTTCCTACTTGAATACAAAAATATAATTTTACAATCTTTTCATGGATAAAGTTGCCAAGAAAACCAAAGAATGGTATGTGTTCAATGATGTCAACATCTCTATTTCAATAATCATTATCTAATGGGTTTTTTGCATTCCACAAAATCCAAATGGGAGTTCGTGGTTCTCAAGGGTGAATTAGTCAATGCAAGTGCGTATAAAAGTCAGAAACAACTTAACAGAACAGAGACCGACGACTAGGGGTTTTGTGATGGTTGAAAAACTGAGGTGGGAAGTGATATGTCTGCAGACAATAGGGGGCGAATGACTATTGCTCAATAAAAATTCTAATTAAAACTAGACTCTAACTCAAACTGTCCGACATCATAGTATCACTATGCTCTACTATGATGATAGCCACTCAACAATTTAAAAAAAAAAATCAGCAAAATTAATTAAAGTCAACATTTTATAAATGAACTTATAATTTCAAAAAGAAAAAAATTGCACGAAATTAAGTACAAACATTACACAAATCTATAATATAGAATATACATTATGAATATAGCATTACACAAAGAGATGAAAAAAATCCACTTATAAAATAATTGATGATCACAAAGATGATAATTTTCCATTCTAGTAGCTAATTTCCCAAATCCTCATTAATGATTTCATCACTGCTCTTTGTCAACCAAGTAATAATAGAAATTTAATGTCACATGCGCCAAGCACATTATAATATTCTTTTAAATAGTTAAATTCAGGGCCTATTCATTTTAGTTTTTTCAAATAGAGTTTATTGAAGTAGATCTTTTTAGAGTAAAGCTTCTAAAAGTAGAATTTTTATTAAAAAAATTATTGATTGTTTGATGAGATAAATATAAAAGTACTTATTATAATTAAATTACTAAAATAGAGTTTTCTTATAAGAAAAGAATAAAGTAAAACATTTAAAATTAAATGAGGGTATCCTTGATATTTCAAAACTTTAGAAAAGCTCAAGAAGAGCTTTTCTAAAAGCCTTAATTTTGGGCTTCTCCTAATAGACGTAAAATGGCTTTTTTTATCATCTATAAGCTCTTCTTAGGTTGCAGCCAATCGACACAAAAAAATTTTAAAAGAGTTTTTGACATTAAAAAAACTCTTTTGACTAGTAGAAAAGCCCAAATATATGCGCTCTTAAACACAGCTGCACTTCTTATAAAGATGAATTAATAAATGGGCAAATCACACAAACCACCCCTAAGTATTGGCTTAATTACATACGCAATCACTGTTTACCTTTTTTTTATTAGCGTCTACCCCTCACTTTTTGAAAATCCATCATATACTACCCTTCTTGTAGTTTTTCGTTAAATGACATTAGTTTTCCATTAATTTGTAATGTAATTACCAAAATTACTCTTATCAGCAATTTTTAAAACACATGCAAAATTGAAATAAGAAATAGGACTTGAAATGACAATTTTACCCTTGATGAAGTCAATTTAATATAGACTCGGACAGGTGTACAAAAGGAATTTATTACTAACTAATTTATTTTCTAATTCAAATTCCTAAATTAAAATAATTAAAATCAATTAAAACATTATCAAAACCCATCAAATGGACATCAAATACAAACCCATCTTATTTTTTAACATATTAAGCAAAAAGAAGAGATGTTAGTGCAGGCTGAGGAAATCCAATTACAAGAGGAGGAGGTGGGTCGCTGGCTACACCCTACAAATGAATCGATGATACCAAGGAAAGTAAGGCTTGAAGACAAAACCACCCACGTAAAGCAAATTAAACAGCAGATTATGTTGGTGCTTATCGGTTAAAAAATTTAGAATAATTAAAATCAAGTAAAATCCAGTAATGCGGAAGAATCCAAGTTAAAAAAATCAATTAAGAAACCTTACGAAAACCCAAAATGCAAAAATCTTTCTCTTTTGATTCTTTTTCTTCTTTGAATTTGAGAAGCTAGTCCGATGAGATCAGATCTCTCGAACGAAGTGAAGTGATAGGAAGATAAAACTGCTAGCGGGAGATCGCTATTCATTACACCCCCTTGTATAGTAAGGGGAAAAAATCCAGAAATGCAGAACCCTAATGCACACATTTTCTCTTGTAACGAAAAAAATCTCTATACTACAAACCCTATACCAACCAAATACCATCCCAATAGAACGCATATTCATATAATTGAAATTAGAATCAAAGTCAAAATAAAAAATAGAAATCTATGGACTCTTTGACGGTGGACACATCAATAGCCACCATCTAATATTGTTAGAGAGGCAAAAACCCTGGTTGAGACATCCAAGTTACCACCAACAGCCGCCATCAATCGCTGCCATCACCAACCATCATCAACAGCCACCATTAACAAGCACCTCCACCACCATCGTAACCACCAAGGACAACCATAGCCAGCAACGCACCTCCACCACCATGCTGACTGAACAATAGAGCCAACAAATTGATTTAAGAAATTTGGGTATTAGGGTTTTTTGTTTTGAATCAATTTTGGGACCCCTTTTTTTAATTTTGATTTGAAAAAGTGGTACCGAAGAAGTAGAAGAGGAATCAAAGATGAAGAAGAACAGAAGCAGAGAGTTGAAACGGGGAGGTGAAGAGAAAAAGATGATGAATGAAAAAAATAGTTTTGCTCTTAATTTGAATAAAACTTATTAATTATATATAATATTATTAAAATTATATGCAAATTTTAGTTTATTTTATATATTGTATTGTTAAATGACTATAATAACCCTTAACATTCAATTTATTTACAAGTATTTAACGGCAAATTTAACGAAAGGGGAGTCCATGATGATGGTTCAAAAAGTGAGGGGTAGGGGCAAATAAAAAATGGAAGACAATGATCGCCTATGTAATTAAGCCAAAATCAAAACCTAGGAGTGACATGTGTGATTTGCCCATTAATAAATGTTAGCTAAACAAGAATCAATTAAGTTAAAAAGTCAATCAATGCAAATATTTGAAAAGTTATATAAAGAAAAGGATAGCTAGTTTAGTTGTAGTTAGTAGCAAAGCTTCTACATCATGTTTTAAAAGTAATTACAGTAAATAATGGCCAAAGATATATAATATATAAATGATTAATTAAATAGATCTCTGACAGGTCCATCATTTTATGTGTGGTTCATCCAATTTACTATAATAGATATTGATAATATTGAAGCAATGAAATGAAAGTCCTAATCTTTTTCAATCTCGATTGATTTAATTTATTTAATTAACAGAAAAGGATTGCTCATGCTCAGCATTCTAATTGACTAAGAGGGAGGAAACAGCGGGTCAATAAGTATAATATATTGACTTTTTGCTAATTCTTAATTAAAGTAAAACTAACTATATGGTTCAATGTCTAATGAATCGTATATGGACTTATTGAATATAACATTTTAATTTACTACCAATCCATGCTTTATGTTTCGATTATTATTATTATAAACATTGGGGCCAGCGTATTAGTTGGATCTCGTTTTTTAATGATTCAGTAGTGTTAATAAATTGGAATTTAACTCTATTTTTATTTCTTTAATTTCTACAACAGAAATTTTTTAAAATTTTACGACAAAGTTAGTCACAAATTTTGACAGAAAATTTTACTAAATCTTTTTGACTTTTCTGTAAGTTATGAAGCTATTGATTCAGTTATGTCAATTAAGACCCAATCAATTATATAAAATGTAACTAGCGGAGAAGTAAAAGACGCATAACAAATATTTATTTGGTTCAGTTATAACTAAGCCTACATCCATGGGCAGTCAAGATGCAATTCACTAAGTTGTTTCAGATTACAAACTACTCTGATTTACAGTAGTAGAAAGCTTCTCACTGGCTCACTTTTCTTTGTAACCTTATGCTTCCTCCATAAACCCCAACCTTAGTATACCATCTTTCTAACCTTATTGCACTCATTACCCAACAGATCAAGACCCTTCTTGACTGTAAAACACTTTTCTATTAATACTCAACAAAAATAAAACTCAACAAAGTTGTTTGTAATATATCAATTACGGCTAACTTAACTACGCCGGTTAAGAGAGACAGAACCACGATACCATATACGAACTTCACTAAATAATACACATTAAAAGAATCAACTCCTTTGAGCTCCACACGATCAAACACACCATAAAAGCTTTGTAACTTCAACAAACACAGGCTTGATGGGCACACTGATGATTTAAGCTCTACATGCTTAAGAGCCTAAATCAAATAAGCGTTGACATCTTCTATATATAGTGGTTGCTTTCCATGCTACACAAGAACTCCATCAGATCTTTCCTATATCCTGCACATGACTTATGAACTAGGAAATATAAGGAAATATAATCAAATTAGGATAAAACACAACAGGATATATTGTGAACAATTTTCCTAAACCATTAGGAGTCTTTAAACAAATCCTATTTGAGATACTTAAAGCAATATTCCTATTCAACTAGGATTCTAATTAAGTTCTCCCATCTCTGTTAGGATTCTTCTAATGCGAATCTTTCCAAAATCTGGATGCAACATATAACTAGAAAACTATCTTCAGTTTAGGATATTAATCAATATATATAGTTGCACGTCCAATATCATTCCATATTGCATAGGGATTTTTTTAATAAGCTTTGTAAAACAAAATCAGGATAATATGAATTTTTTTCCAGATTAATGGCATCGTTCCTAACTGAGGCGATCTCATAAATCCTTATGAAAATAGGAAAATAATTATTCAGCATTCTCGTTTTTCTCCAAAATTGCCAGCACAACAAGGACATGTGGCATTACATGTGGAATGACCAATCTTGGACCCAACATTTTCTTTCTAAATGAGGTCGAGAAATTAACTAATATTATAAAAGAAGGCACCAGGAGTGAGAAAATAATTCAATCATAAACTTAGAAATTGAAATAAGACAATATACAATATGTTTGAAATTGAACTAAGGATGGATATAAATTTTTCTTTTCTTATCAATCCATTTTATATATTCAGTAATTCTCTCCAATTAGAAATGATGATAGATAGTATAGAAAGATTTGAATAATTTAAGACATTTATAGAGAGTGATTAAAATCCTTTCTGTATGATAGAAGTTTCGGTATCAAAACGATAATACTTTGTTGAACTTTTGTAGACATCAACTCTTAACAATTTCATCCGATAAGATAAAATGACACTCACTTAATCTATTTAATATGTTAATTAATCAAACCATTAACCGTATGTCCTGGGCTACCACGCCCATGCCCGAGTATGGCCCGTCTACCTTAATTTAATTAAAATCTAACAGAATACTCGATTATAATAAAATTAAACTTATGTATATTCACTCAACTCTCTCTCATCGTTCGTCGCGGTCTACCACAAAAAGCGGAGAGGTTCCCCGCTCCCTTCCCTTCCCTTCCCTTCCTTATTTCGTTGAAGTTTTAAAAAACAACGCGTCTCTATAAGTTCTCACATAATTTGATCTATCTCTTCATTCTATTTCTAGCGCTGGTCCATTACGATTATGTCGGCCAGAGATTGTGGCAAGCATGACAACAAACTCCTCAAAATATTGAAAGCTATATTAGATAAGAAAATATTGATTGGTATATACTCTCATCTCCTTCTTCGTCGCCGTCCTCATCATCCTCATGATCTTCGTGATCTTGCCTATCCGTCGACCTACCAAACCTATCTTTGTCCTCCAAGTTGTCACCGTTTACAACTTCAATATCTCTACTCTAAACTTCATCACCTGCAACTTTCAGGCCACCATTTCTTCACATAGCCCTAATGACAAGGTCAATATTTATTACGACAAGTTTGATATTTACACCACGTATCATAACCAGCAAATCACCTACCCTACATCTGTTATTTCCCCAAATTGTTAAGACAACAAGGGAATCAACGTTGGGACACCTGTTGTTTTTGGCACAGCGGTGCAATTGGAAATATGCAGTCATATGTTTCGTAAATATGATTTTTGAAAGTTGATTGTGAATATTAAGATTGAAAGGGACAAGTTTCTAAAAATATTTTATATTTAAATAATTTTACTTTAATTTGATATTATATATTCAAAATTAATTAAAATAAAAGCATTTAAAATTTTATATTAATAAATAAAATAAATAAACTTTAAAACCAAAATAAAAAATAATTGAAAAAAATTTATTGCCAGAATCCACATTTGTTGGCTGCCATTGATGAGAACCAGTGCGTTTGACGTCACCATTGGTGCCAAAGTGAGCGCGATCATCGGATCTATGGAAACCTGGTGATTTTTTTTCATCATATCTCTGGTCATTTTACTATAAACAACTGGAATAAGTTCAGCAACTGAATAAATCTCCCATTTATGGGGAAAAATGGAATCTCGGACAGCAATGACAACTATGTGCCCTAATAGATCGTACGCAGACAATCGTTTCTGCGTGCATATAGTGTTGCCAGATGTGCTAGTTCTCCGATTTGCTGCGACAAGTGAAGGCAGATCTAGCAATAGCTTCTGACGCCAATTAATTCTTTTTTTTATTCAAATATTTTATTAATTAAACTATAGGATAAATAAATTACTAAAATAATATATTTTATAATTTATTAATTAATCAATTTTAAAACTTTTAATATTCAATTGTATATTTTTAGATTTATGCTATTTCAGAAAGACTTTTTTGTATCTTGATTTATCCAAAAATTGGCATTTCAAAAATTACCCTTGCTTTTAAAATCTAATATAAAATTAGATTCTTGGATGCTTTTGAAATCTAATAAAAAAATTTTAGATTCTTTGGTAATCAGTTTTGGAAAAGTTGACGAAACATCTAAATAATTGTAGCATCTCATAGAATTAACTTTTAACTTTTCAACAACAATATTTCCTAACGCACTCGAAGACTGGAGAAATGACATAAAGTAATATGATAAAATGCCAATCAAAATAAATTATAACAGTATAACTCAAACGGTTATCTAATAAAAAAATTATATATTATTATTAATTTATCCATGAATATGTAAGAGTTGAAATTTTGTTTAAACCAAAAAAAAAATTCTATTTTCTTAATTCCATGTTTACAATAATTAAAGATAACTTTTCCTCGCTAATAATGTTTATTTATTGCAATAATAAAAAAAAGGGCCATAGATTTCAAAATAATAGTTGCATACATAAATCATAAAATTACTTGTTACGCAGTAGAGTAAATTATTATACAACTGTAGCACCGTGCAGCAGGCTGATGTGGACTAGTGAGGACATGACAAATCAACAAATATGCTGCACATTTGTTGATTTATGATGTCTTCTTAGGTCGTTGCATGATGCAGCAACGCTATTGTAGACCATCGGTGGATCTACACAGGAATACGGGACGGGTCGGGTCGGGTGGGTTTTGCCCAACCCGACTCAACCCAATGATGCATCGGGTTTTGAAAAATGAACCCGTGATCGGGTTTCTGAAGCATGTAACCCAAGATATAACCCGAATGGTCGGGTAGGTCGAGTCCACTCGACACTCAATACTTACATGTCGATTCGTGTCGAGTGCTATCGAGCTCGTCGAGTTTTGTCGAGTGTTTTGGCAAGTTTTTGGCCTTTTTTATCAGGTCAAGTTATATCGGGTTACATGAATTAAACCCGATCTCAAATCCGATTGCACAAAACCCGAATTTTAAAACTCGATTTCGGGTTTTTTATTACCCTGACCCGCCTGTAACCCGACCAACTCGACAAAATCCGATCAGGTCGGATCGGGTCGGGTAATTTTGAACACCCCTACACAAGAATCAAGGTCCGGGCCCCTTCTAAAATTTTCAAATTTTTCAGACACCCCTTTATTTTATATATTTACATTAATACCCTTGTTCACAGAAAAAAAATCTCAAGTTTTACTTTTTTTTTCCTTTTTCTAAACAGTAAGCCACCTGCCTCTGCCTCTTAGTTTTAGGGGCTGATTATTTTTTTGTCTGAAATCTAAATTTAACTAATTTTCAGACCTCAGATATGCTTACAATATATATATATATATATATATTTTACTTAGACTTAATCTAAGACATTTTTATCTGAATAGAAAAAACTAAAAATTCTAGTTTTTATTTGGATGCAAATATCTAAATAATTTATTACTCATCTAATTCTCTTAAACATCCTTACAAAATTCACTTACAACCAATTTGTACATAGTATAATATTTTAATTTTGGAACATTGTTATTTATTTCTAATTTTATATTGTGATTCTATATATTTGAAAATTATTTCACGATCATTTAACTTATTTATATATAAAATTCTTTTAAAAAAATAATTTTTTACCCAATTATACACATTTAATAAATTAAATTCTTAATAAATTTTGGCGTGTAACTATTTTTACTATATGAAATAAAATCACAAGTAACAAAAATACATATAAATAGGGAGATATATGAAAAATTATTAGTTTTCAGACATTTCAATTTAGATATTAAAATAAAAAAGCAAACATATCATTTAGATTTTTATATTCAGACCTATTTAGATTTCAGTTTAATTCATACCTATTTAGATTTCAGATAAAAAAAAAATCACCCGCTTAGACTACGTATATAGCCACACAAACCTTTCGTCCATACAATAATATAAGTTTATGTTGTATGTTAATTAATTATTATTTTTTATTCATAAATAGAATATTAATTTTCTAATCCTTATTTATTTAATTTGATATATATGACTTTTTTAGGTTTGAAAAAAGTCAATCAATTGTTACTAAATGAGTACAAATTCAAAAAATTATCGATAAACATTAATGTCTAAATCTTTTATAAGGTTTAATGACATTATATATATTATATTTTCTTTCTTTTTATTATTGATTTATTTGTTTTAATTAGATTAAAAATAGTAAATATCCTTAAAAAATATTATGTTTGAGAAACTTTTCTCAACAGCAAGGCTAATTATATCCTGCTAGATTTTTTTTTCCTCCTATAATCAAGGTTTGCTGAATAAATTATAAATATTAAAATATGCATGTATACTACTCTTCAGTTAAATCTCGGGTCAGTCAAAGTTATAGACTTTCTTCAAGTAGTGTCTTTTAGGAGTAAATTATCTTATATGTTAACAAGTTTCCTAGAGAAATGATCTTCCATCACTACAAGAAAATAGACCTTTTACGGCGGGTCAAAACCGCGGTAAAAGGTCTTTTACAGCAGTCCAACGACGGTTTTGGCCCGCCGTATAAAGTGACGTCGTAAAAAGCAGTTCGACTTTTTACCGCGGTTTTGACCCACCGTAAAAGGTTTGTTGAATAAATATTAAAATATGCATGTATACTGCTCTTCAGTAAAATCTCGAGTCTGTCACAGTTATAGACTTTCTTCAAGTAGTGTCTTTTGGGAGTAAACTATCTTATATGTTAACAAGTTTCCTAGATAAATGATCTTCCATCACTACAAGAAAATAGACCTTTTACGGCAGGCCAAAACCGCGGTAAAAGGTCTTTTACGACGGTCCAATGGCGGTTTTGGCCCGCTGTATAAAGTAACGTCGTAAAAAGTAGTTCGACTTTTTACTGCGATTTTGGCCCGCAGTAAAAGGTTTTTAACCGCGGTTACGTAGCCCGCTATAAATGGTTGTGGTGTGGTCTAATTTATTTATAGCCCGCCGTAAAAAGTTGTTGTGATGTGGTCTAACTTATTTTTGGCGGTTTTTCAGCTCGTTGTAAAAGGTTGTTGTGTGTTTATATATAGCGGTTACGTGACCCGCCGTAAAAAGTGCAGAATCCTTTTTAACAAAATTTTTTTTTGCAACCTCTTTTCGTTTTCAAGCCATTCAATGCATCCATAACCAAAACTTTTTGGAACCTGTTTTCGTTTTCAAGCAATTCATTGCATCCATAAGAATATATTCGCATACAAATAACAAATAAATTGATATTGGTATAACACATAAAAGTACAACATAAGAATGTATTCGCATACATTCGCAAACATGAAAGAAAAAGAGTTCTCCTAAGTTTGTTTTCAATAAGTGTAAAAATCTAAATTAAGTCTACAAGTCTTATTCTAATCAAGTCTTCATGTCAGAAAAAGCTGCACAAATAAAAACAAAAATTAGTACTTAACTATTCATAAATCAAGTCAAAGCTATATGCCTTACATTGATTTATTTACATAGAAATGATAAATAACTTCATATATATACCTAATTGTCCTCCTCATTTGTTATTGCAAAGTCAATGTTACCTTTTTATATAACTGTTAAGATTACAAGTTTATGAAAAAGAAATGAAGTTTGAAAAAAGTCACCTCATTCACATAGCCAGCAATTTTGAAACCATGAATTATATAGTGATTCACATAGGCACTTCCAATTAATACAAACCATGAATGCAAATTTTTCAGTTGATGGTGTAAATATTACCACTTTTCTAATGGTAAAGTAGCTGCTATTCAACCAACCATATAATTCTCAACTAAACAAGATAGAAGCATCAAATTTAAACAGAAAAAGAAGATCGAAGCACAACCATTAAAAAAAAGAATCGCAAAGAAAAACCGATAAACAAGTATAATAAACATATTTGCAACCCCCTTTCTTTTTTTTGTATTTCCTCTATCAAAGAAGTATAATTGAGTTTTCTATCCTTTCAAAAGTTAATAATACTTTGACTACGCATCAAAACATATCAATACAGAGACATAAACAACAAAAAGAGGGTTAGTTATGCTTTCTGATCATTTCCAAGATTAGTAATTAGTTTCATGGAAATACAACAGTATGAAGAAAAAATTACAATCATAAGCTGATATCAATCCAATCATATGTAGAATTACTCATCCATATTATGGAAACTTCAGTTAAAATCCAGTCTCACCAAGACATTATAGTGATCCTCAAAAAAGGGTAAACCAAGGTGAAGATAACAAGAAACTGAAAAAACAGAGCCAAAAGATGCAACTACCATGACAAATTCAACTCCAATCTCAGGACAGTCAAACTGAACCCTGCACTTGTCATGATCAACTGTGAGCACACTCCCATCATACAGTTCCCTCGTTCTGGGATGAATGGCAATCACTCTCTGTCCAACTGATAAAGGGCGTGGTAAATCTCTTGGAAGTCCTTCCCTGATGCCATTGCGAAGTTCGGCATAAAATTTTCTCACGGATTCCCGATATTGTTTAAGTTTCTCCCTTTCATCATGTAGAAAGCATTCAGAAAGCCTCCAAGGTTTATGAACGCTTTCTACATTATTATTTTGCCAAGAGAACTGCATCAACTGAAGTTGCAATGTTACTATCATCGTTATTCCAATAAGAGTAACAAATTATGACAGTAGTAGACACAGCTTTTGGTTGGGGGGGTGGGGCAAGGGGGGAGGAGAGAGGAAGAAAACACCTTCTTATGACACCCCATTCCACACGAGTAAGAGTTGAAATGTGACCAACATGATTTAAGTACTCCACAAACTCCATATTAGAAAACCAAGGGTAATCAATTGCACTGTAGAGCCACTCAAAAGTGCACCACCTTTGCACCATTTTAGATGAAAGCCAAGAAGAAAGTTTTTCCTATGAATTCAATAAATATAGATGAAAATGCTCAAAACTTTGAAAAAATAAAAGGAAAACTGAATATTTGCCCAAGAATATTAAAGAAAACAAAGACTTTACCTTTAGAGGGAGAACCCATCTTACTGTGAGATTAAGTATTTACTGCTTTTATTTTTGTTATCAGAAGACTTCAGCTCTTTTGAAATCAATTTCCTCTTTGGATCCATCTTACGTCTACTTTCCCGTTTGGTTGGTAAGTTAACTTGACTTGCAGCAGGAACTTGTGCATCAACTGCTAAATCAATCGTCGCTCTTTTCTGATCCGCATCAATAGAAACAACTTCCACTCGTCCTGGTTCCATTGTTTTGATTGACTGGAAACTTGGCTGGTGCATTTAGCTCTAATTGACAACTTACTCTCTTCTAAAGGTAAGACCTATAGTAGATTTGCATAGGAAATAAAAGAAGAACATCAGTTGTATTGCCAAAAAGGGGAAAAATTAATAAAAGTATCATTTGCATCCACCAGTAATCAATAAATTTCCAATGCATGTGACAAGAGATATTCTCAAGCACATAATAAAACATCATTCTTTTCTTCTAGTACCTGCATATATTTGTCATGCCTTACTTCTAAATCATAGGGAAATATATGCATTAACCACACTGACCACACAATAACTTGTCACAGTTAAAACTGAATAAAGGATAATTTGTATGAACTTGAAGAAAACTTTCCGTGTTCAAATTTAGCTAGAAGATGACCTATTAACAAAGTAATATTAAAGTACATAGCTTTCACAAACATAAAATGTTTGTATACCTCACTCTCCATGGTTAAAGGAGAATCTGTAAGAGCTTCAACATTTGATATCTGCAAAATACAGAATTGGCCCTCATCATGAACCAAACCAAACCATGCATAGATTATTGAAGTAATGAACATTAGAAGCCCCCAACAATTACCTGTTTTGACAGAATGGGTTTGCGTTTTCTTGTCCACAGATTATTTGGAAACTTGGGTTCTTTCGCCTCTACCACAGCTTCGATATCAACATCAGCATATCTTCCAACTTTAGACTTTCTTGAGATAATACAATCAGTTTTGGTATTTGTTTTCAGTGCCTTCTCTTTTGCCCTTAGAGGTTTAACTTTGTCTTTAAGATGACTTGTAGATGTGGCTTCGGGTGCCGTAGACTTGTCATTGATATCAAGTGTAGTTTGTTCCTCCTTCAATTGTACAAATGATTCTATACACAATGAGGAGAATAAACAAAAAGGTAGTTAATCAAATTTCATTTTTCACCGAACTTGTCATCCATATTAAGTGCAGATCTTCAACTGTACAAAAATATGATTCTGCAAAAAAGGAGATGATAAAAAAAGGGTAATGAATCACTATTCTATGAGAAAATTAACAGCAAATTATATCCAGACTCTTGAGTACAAAGAGATAACAGCTAGAGCGAAATTTTGATGCCAATTTCCCTTGGAATCCCCAAACTTGCACACTAAAATTACCTGAAGAGATAAATGTGGATGAATGATATCATAACAAAAATTTAAAACATTAAATAATATCCAAAACAAATGTTAAAGGACTGACAGAAATTAACCTAAGTGTGCTATCAGGGTTTTCCACTATCATATAAACTACTCTCTTAGGTCTTTCTCCTTCTTACCATATAGTTTCCAAGCTTAACAAAACCACAAAAATAGTTAGACTAGAAGCACTGAGCAAAAACCAGATTCCATTGTAGAGTCTAGAAACATTAAGGACAAACTGGCCAATGTTTGAAGAGCATCCAAGGAGGAGCTTTCATTTGCATGAAGAGTTAAAAAAGGATCAGTTATTGACAGTAGAATTCACACAAGTTGGAAGAAGATACCATAAGTAAGCTTTTAACTGGACACAGTTTGAGGAGCAACATTAACTATTAACCAAAACATGCAACATGTTTTGGACAATTGCAACAGGACCAATAATAATTGAAAAAAGCATCCAACATCAAAATCGTTCCTATGTTATTATTATTATTTCCCTGTCAATCTCCTCTTACTTGCTCACTGAAAAGTTTGTTTATGTTGACTCATTAAATCATAAAATTTGTTGATTGACCAGCATTGTGGCACCATACCTCCAAAGAAAAGCTTCTTCTTTTTCTTCCTCTACCGTAGAGAGAACTGCTCCTTTTTGGCATTTGGAACCTCTATGTCAACTTTCCCCTTAAGTGTACTCATTCCTTCTTCAGTGCCACTGCATGCTTCTCCCCCATCATCAGAGAGACTGTTTCTGACCTCTTCAACTTTCATTCTCTTCCTGTAAAACTTTTTTACCTTTCGGTGAACTTCAATTGTACCTACGCCTTCCATATTCGTCAAGGAATTTGTATCTTTGGCAAAAATGCCATTCACAGGTTTCCTGCTTTCAATTCTACCTCCAGAGCAGTCTTCATAGAGGGAAGCTTCATGAAACTTTGAATGAGTAGCCTCTGGTTGTAAGAACTAATCACATGTATAGGAAAGAAAAACATATATCTTAGAATAGAATGATGAGATGAAAATAAAATGACATAGAAAATACCTAAAAGTCAAATACCATTTTATCCCAGCTCTGAACTGGAAGAGAACTTCCATGATCTATTTTTTTATATGGTGACCCAGAACTTGTGGAGATCCTCCTCTTTGTGATGCCTATGTTAGTGCCAACGTTGCCACATGCGCAACCTCATCATCATTAGCATCAGCATCTGACTTCCGTTCCTTCCTACTTAGAGCAATATGATTATCTCTATCCTCTTTCTTAGATGAATATGAAACCGGGACATGAGGTGTCCTTTTCTTCACTGCACGAGGCTGACTACCTAAGATCAATAAGATACTGTCAGCAGCAGAACTCAAGTTTCAAACGGTTATAACTGTTGTTGCAAAGATTATATAAGGCAAGAAGTGGTGAACTCTTCAGTTTACAACTTCCAAAAGACATTTAAAGTAGCAACTGCATTTTGTATGCCTTACTTACATAACAAGTAATTGAATATATTGAGATATAGGATCATGCAAAAAGAATCAAGTTATATAATTTTTTCACTCTACTTCTTTTTCACTATTAATAAATTGCCCCCAACAAATAATCAGTGTTAATCCAGTTTATAGGCACTTCCAATTAATAATAAAACAAACAATAAGAACAAATAGAAGATAAACCAGGAAGATAAACCTCATTAGTACACTAAGATGTATTACCATTAGAACGTGCTCTCTTCAAGAATAATAGACATCCGTCACTTGAAGCAGTTGACCATGATACAAAATTTTCTTCTCTTGAGGCACTTAGTTGAAGTTTTGCCCGCTTGCACTTATGAGAGTTTTGTGGCAAGCTAGAAGCGTCACTGCTCTCTCATTCACTATCACTTCCTTCCTGCTAGTTCCAAACCCAAAAGGTATTCAATTTTTTGTTTAGGTTTTTTTTTTTTTTGGGCTAGTATATGGCTGGCACAAACTCAAGCCAAATTAGTTCATTTGATGAAACAACGAGCTCTATATATTGTACATACGTTATGGTGCTTTGTCACAATGGACTATGATAGAGGAAAATTAAACTACCACAAAATAAAAGATATCACATGTTTTCCAATTAGTACAAACCATGAATGCAAATTTTGCAGTTGATGGTATAAATATTATCACTTTTCTAATGGTAAAGTAGCTGCTATTCAACCAACCATATAATTCTCAACTAAACAAGATAGAAGCATCAAATTTAAACAGAAAAAGAAGATCGAAGCACAACCATTAAAAAAAGAATTGTAAAGAAAAACTGATAAACAAGCATAATAAACATATTTGCAACCCCCTTTCTTTTTTTTTATTTCCTCTATCAAAGAAGTATAATTGAGTTTTCTATCCTTTCAAAAGTTAATAATACTTTGACTATGCATTAAAACACATCAATACAGAGACATAAACAACAAAAAAGAGGGTTAGATATGCTTTCTGATCATTTCCAGGATTAGTAATTAGTTTCATGGAAATGCAACAGTATGAAGAAAAAATTACAATCGTAAGCTGATATCAATCCGATCATATGCAGAATTACTCATCCATATTATGGAAACTTCAGTTAAAATCCAGTCTCACCAGAACATTATAGTGATCAGTCATCATTGCAATAAGGCCAACCACAGAAGCAGTTCCCTCTGGCAGGGACAAGTATGCCTGTAAACCAAAGACCATGAATATTAACAATGTATTCAAGGATCAAAACACTCACATACTAAGAACTTGCAAGCTTGAGATTATTCTGCAACACCTCAAAATTGGCACCAAATAAACATCAGAAGATTATATAGGGCCAAATCAATTCTATCTTAATGCGAAAGCAGAGCCCAAATCCACATCTTTACCCTTGCTATGTTTATACCAAAAAGCTCCTAGGAAGCCCCAAGATAATTCAAATTTTCAGATCACCCAATCATGCTCTCAATAAATCATTGAATTTGTGAAAATGGTTACAATCTCAAAGAACCAAAGATAAATAAATAAAATCAAAATTATAAATTATAAATTATAAATTAACGTGCCAATTTTCAATTAGTACACCAGAGGCAAGAAAGACAATTCCTAAAATCATACTCAGACAAATAAAACAGTTTATTGACCATAAAATCCAGAGAAACAGTATTGTATGGGAAGACTTGCAAGTGACAAGAAACATTCATTTATTCAAAGATAGAAGACCAAGTTCAACACAGAAACCATGATGATAACTACCAATTATAGTAAATAACCAAAGAAGTTTTGGCAAAACTATGCATACCCGGTTCATATTGTACAGGGCCTCTACCATTTCGATAGATCTATTACGAACTTGACCAGCCACCTGAATGTAAACAGAAATTAAGGATTTAAACCTCCCAAAAAGAAGAAATAGACGTGAAAGTTTTACAGAATAAACATTATAATATGGTAAGAAGAAAAAAAATGAACTGCCAAAAATAACCAAAACAATGCTTTATCAGAATCAGATGTCCCGTTACTCACATACCTTCTTCTAATCTTTCCCATAATGTCGATAGGCTTCGTAAAAACATTGAAGCTCCACCTTGCTCCATTGTGGGTCTAACTTATCAGACAACTTCTTCTTTAAGGAGTAATTTCATCAGTCAACATAGATAACAAAAAATGTTTTTAATTAAATAAATAAGGACTTCCAGATAGTAAACAATGTGCATTTCTGGGTTGTAGAACAAAAAAGGGTCCATGAGTTGGAATTTCCTTAAACAGAGGTTTTCACAGCTTTGTCACTACAACTAAACACCTAAGGTCTGAATTTTACTCCTTTTATTAATTAACAATATAAGTATCACTAAAACAAAGTTCCCAGCACCTAAGCTCAGTAGTTAACAAGTGAAACCAAGTCATGACTCCAATTTGTCCCCTATGGTCGCCACTGTAAAACTAAGTGACCATACTGTCACACATTCTCATTAGAGAGAAGCTCCAGCAAATAAACTGAAGACCCACCTTTTGCTTAGTTTTGCTTGTACCATTGAAATCTTTAACAAGAGAAACCTCATTTACGTATCGCCTGTTCACACCTTTCTTGTTGGGGCCATCAACAAATTTCTCTATCTGAGCCAAATCAACAATAAATCAGTCACTGATGCAAGATCGACCATTAAATCATTCCCACCTCAACAATACCTAACGCAAAAAATACTCTTTCTCAGTTTACATTTCACTATTCACCAAGTTATCCATCAAAATCTACTAAATTTCCATGTATTTCACAATAAGTGACCGTGAACCACTATGAAAAAAAAAACAAAAAAAGGATATGTCAACCACAGAACAGAAACTGCAGTAGTACAGATAATTAAGCTAAAGATACGACCACTCACAACAGAAGAATTTTAAAATAAAATAAAAAAATAAAACTCAATGACAAAAAACAGAACCAGACAAGGTTAGAACTTAGAAATTTCGATACAACAAACCACATTGCAGCATTGTAATTAACTTAATTTTCCACAGAATCCCCATATTCAAATTTACAAGAAAGCCCATAATGAATCAATTGAGAGCACCAAATGACTTCAAAAACCGTTTTGACAAAATTTAAAAAAAAACTTAAAAAATAAGCTTTAATATTTTCCCTCCTTGCATTGAACAATTATTACTTGTCGATTCATCAAAAAACATACAAAAACCAATAAAGCATTTTTTGATAATAACATAAAGCAAAAAAGTCGAAATGAATCAGACGTTCAAGGAAAACCCAAAATTCAACATTCACTTAAAAAAAATTACTAACAAATCAATAAAAACACTGTCGGAAAAAAGAAAACAAGTTTTGCTTATCATAAATCGAGAACTGCTTCAAGGAAAAGGTACAAAAAAAGACAACCACAAACACTTCCCAGACGAAAACGAAAACGAAAACAAAAACTTGAAATAAATCAGCCACACTATAAAAATCAAAATTCACTAAAAAGGAGAACACTTCCACAAAAAGGCCCCAGGAAAATTCAAAATTGACGCGTGTTCTGATAACTCCCAAATTCAAATTCACTAATAAGGCCCAAATGCCACAACTTTAGAAAAGCATCCATTTCAATGAAAAATCAAAAAGACGCTTTTGAAAACCACAATCTCTCCAAATTTCGCCAAAAACTAAGAAAAACAAAATGAAACTCAGTTCAACCTCCTCGTTTTGAAAAACTTTAAAACCTAATTTACAGATCGGAGACTCAAACCTTACCATTTTGACAATTCAGGCGATCTGAGAGCGAACAGATAATCATAGAGGAAGAGAGAGGTTTTGAAGAGAAAGAGAAAAAATCAAAAACCAAAAAGTTCAGAAAAGAGAGAGTGCGAGAGAGAATGTGACAAAAAAAATTTTTGAGCGAGAGAGGCATTGCCGCGAAACTTGAATAAAAAGAGAGCGTAGCCACAAGGCCATCGACGAGGAGCTCGACAAGATGATGCAGGAAATCGACTCCGTCGGCGATGGCTTCATTGACTTGAAGGAGTTCGTCGAGCTGAACACCAAGAGTGTTGATTGATTATGGAGATTTTGAGGTGTGAGATTGGAGAGGGAATTTGAGAGATTTACGTTAGGGATTTGAGAGGGAAGGACGAGAGAGGGGCGGAGAAGGGTGCCAAAAAAATGAATTAAAAAAATGTATTTATATATTAAATGGGCTTTTTACTGCAGACCTTAGCAAATGCAGTAAAAGTTCATCATTTTTACTGCGGGTGTGGTAACCCGTCATAGAATTGGAGCTTTTACTGCATTTTTGAAAGCCAGCGGTAAATAATTGCAGTAACAAGTCCATTTTGTAGTAGTGCATAAGCTTCATCAATATTTAATTTAAATAATCTTCTTTAAGCTTCATCAATATTCAAGTTAAAGTTAAAATAGAATGCAATATTATATAATTTTGAATTTCGCAACTATGCTTGAGTGTTGTTAGCTCTATCATCGGTTAATAGTTACCAACATGCATGTTTATTAAGGCGTGTAACTGGCATTTGATCATGTGAAGATGTTTAGCTTATGAAAAAATTGAAAAAATAGACATTATTAGGGGACTTAAATGAAATGTAGACACAACATGAAAAATTTACATGTCATAGACACTTTCTTCATTAAATGACTAAAAAATCCTTAAAAATTCAATTTATTCCTAAAGTGTTTATTTCCCTCTTCCGGGAATGAGAGACATATATTTTCAAAACCCCTTGACACTCCGTTCGACGCAATCCGACATGACCATCCCTGAGGATAGAAGCAAAACGACGCAGAGAGAAGCAAGAACGGACACTCGGGTATGTATTATTCGTCGGTTTTTTCGTAGTTTTAGTAATCTTTTTGGTTGTTTTCTGGATCATTTGATTTAGGCTAGATTTTAGGGATTTTGAATTAGGGATTTGAGTTTCCGATCAATTTTTGAACTTATTTTGTGTTTATACGACTAAATGAAGTGTTATTAGTCGATTTTTATGGTTTAATGCGTATGAAAACGGTGAAAAGCGATGGTTTTCATCGTGACGAAGACGATGACAAGTGTCAATTTTTGCTCGACCCATGACACCTTTGTGTCGAGTCATGTCGGATGCACGAACCGACACTCGACATCATGAAATTTTGAAGACATCGAGTGTCGATTTCGTGGACACTTAAAGGAATGAAAAACGCTTTGGACGGGAGGTTAGGAAGGTATAAAAAGCAAGCCGAAGCAAAGAACAAGAAGACGAGGGGGAAAGGAAAGCAGTGCGACAGGTATAACTTAGAAGGGTGCCCGTACGCTATTTAGGTACATACTGAAAAACAAATATGTTGACATGTTTATTAGTTTCTTTGAGTTACAAATTTAAATACCATCTGTCACTAAAAAGCCCTTATGTTATTAAGGTTTGGTTTGAACGAGACTGTGCCATACATTAGCACGACATATGGGCGAGCGGTCGATGGGGAGAGGATACCACGCTTGTTGAAGTGGGAGACAAAGAACACCCTGTCAGAGGACATCATCAAATATGATGTCCTGCTGGTTAGGAGGCAGGTATGTAAGGTTCCCTTGTCTTTAGAACTTTTCTTGTCTTTGGTCACAGTGAATCACTGCTTAATTTGATGGATTATTTGTTGACATCGGCTTGTCCACTTGTCGTTTTGGAGCCATCTGAGGTGGAGCAGATGACAGAATGGTATAGTAGGCTCGCTGAAGTAGTTGGCATCCAGAGAGGTGCACATGTAGCCTGGGTGACATCTGTGGATGCTCCTTTAATGCCTGATGAGAGGATTGAGCCACTTCCGATAGAGAATTCATCAACTCCACCTCTTGCTAGTCAGAGTTCCCCTATTGGACCGGAGGTGGGGCCAGTCAGAGACACAACTAGTGCTGCGAGTGAACGTGTATGGTCTCCATCGCCTGCTTCCCCTATTAAACCTGAGGTGGGGCCAGTCAGAGACACAACCAATACTGTGGGTGAACGTATACAATTTCTGTCACCTGCTTCCTGCGTTAGTCCAACACGTCCAACATGCAAGAGTTACGATCATGAGGATCCTTCCGGAACTCATCCCCCTTGACATAGTCCGGTCGATAGACCTGATGTGGGGGCAAACATGGACACAGCCGATCCCCCCATCAGTCCTACGCCTACCACGTTCGACAGATATGGGCATGCAGGCAATTCGATTCCTCCATCGGGTGGTGCGACCACCTACCATGACATTTCCCCTCCTATAGACGATGTCTCTTCAAGCTCGAAAGTATGTAATAATAAAATACATTCGTATTCTTGTCCAACTACTTTGATAGTTTTTTGGTTTGTCGTGGTGATCCTGAATAATGATATACAGGCGCAGCCATTCCATGATAGTTCGAGAGCACAGTGCTGCGTGAGCTTGTAGGACTCCGAGAGGATATCACAATGTTACGGGCGGAGAACAAGGACATGCGGGAGGAGAACAAGGCCATACGGGAGGAGATAGTTAGTCTGTGTGAGGCTATTGTTCTACTAGGTGGCCATTTCACATTCACTGCCACGATACATAGCACAAGTTAAAAAACGGATTTTGTGCTATCCATTATGTAACAATGCTTAACCTGACGTTCTAGTTTTCTTTAATACAGGATTTGGATGGAGGTTAAGGCGATGACGGTGAAGGTCAAGAGGCAATAGAACCTAAACCCATGGACACGAGTGTTCGTGCCACTGATGCCCCTCCCACGGGCTTCGTTTTGCTCCGACAAAGCATAAACGGAGCACTGTCAGTCCACCGGGTAAAAAGAGGGCAAGGATGGAGACCACGATACAGCCGGAGGCCTCGGATGTTGAGCCCGCTAAGAGACCAGATCTTCAGCCCCCCGAGGAGCCTACTACACATCCTGGCGAGATCGCTGTCCAGGATACAGTCATTGTGTCGCACATGTCCTTGTTGACTCAGGTTTCACTATTTGACCCATGTGCCCCCATACCAACTGCTGATTGTATCGGCTTCAATGAATGGCTAGAGGACGAGGTGGGTGATATTGATTTGGGCGTTTACATAGCTGATCATGAGTTCTTCAAGACGTTGATGACACCGTCAAAGTGGCTTGCATCTGAGGTTTGTTTAACTTCTTCTCCTCTCCTCCAATATTGTAATATACATTTCAAATTTTATACATTGATAAAGGCTACTATATGCAGCACATGGATAGCTACTTATGGGTGTTACATTATAGAGCTCGCGATATGGGCGCAGCCAGTGTCCAGAGGTTTGCTTTCCTAGACACCACTTTCTGGGTAGGTATTTGCTAAACATTTGAATTTATAGTTACTTTTTGATTCCTTCGATGTGGTAACCGTACTCATGAAACTACAATTAAAAGGAAAGTCGTTGTGGGCATAATACTCGGACAGACTGGATGACATTAACTGGGTGAATAAGGCCGACATGGTCCAGTTTGTCCTCGAGGAGGTACCCCTCGATGGATGACCATGGGTCGATGTGGACAGGATGAGTACATTTATATTCAGTGTGTTAGTACGTGCCATTTTATTTGAAATGTCGATCTCGATTTTCATGTTCTCAACTTCCTTTTCAGCTCTATCTCCCTGTTAACATCGAAAACGATCATTGGGTGGCAGCCGAGGTGGATTTGATTCACCGTGTTGTAGTCATATATGACTCATGTATTACGCACAGTTCCATCGACATGGTCTGAGATGCAATCCGATGTCTGACAGAGTTGATACCCCATATGGTGTCAAAGGATGACGTTCCAGCTTTGGGCTCATCGAGTTCATCCACAGGTGGAAGAGACCGTCCCAGGCGTCACAAGGTTTGCCGAGGTTAAGGCCATTATAGGGCCTACCGATGTTCTGCCTTTTGATGTTGTGGCCACCACCGGGACTGCCAAAATTGTCTCAACTGATGTTGCGGCTTCCACAGGGACATCTGATATTGTGTCAGCGGATGTTGAGCAGTAGCCCAGCATGGCTCCTTGATTTCCTGTCGTGTATATATTTTGTATAGTTACACATTTTTGTAGATATATAGTTTGTGGATATTTACACATTTTTGTATAGTGTCATATTTTGTTTAGTAGCACATGTTTTCCATGAATATTTACTCCATGAATGTTTTATACCTTGACGAAGCACATAAATGAGTGTCTTATACACGAATATTTATTTCAATGACAAAGCACATGAATTCTTACCGGGAAAAATAATGTAAATTACATACATTAACGAAGCACATAAATGAATGTTTCATACATGAAAGTTTTATACATTGACAATAAATTCCTTTGAACGACAACAAGACATGTATAAACGATATGTGCTGGCCTAACCATCTTTGTCGTTAAGAGAGTCTTACGCCCATAATGTGCAAAAATTCTTTGACCCAAGTATTTCTCCTTGTAAAATCGAGTGAGCTCCGTGATCATATCTCTGTTGATCTTCCTTGATGTTACTTCTGGTGTTATAGTCACCTAAATAATTAATAAATACAAAATGAGAGTTGTTGCATTATGAGAATAATGTAAATAGACTACGTCGCTAAAAGCAAACAAATAATATTACGTAGACAAAAGAACTCCTTGCCTACATTTGGTGGCCATCATCCCCTGTCATGAAGTGAAACTGGGTTTCGACAAGTTTGACGATTGTGCTTGGAACTTCCACACTACCAATATGTTCGAGACGAGCTAGACTCACCAACGGAGGGATTCGATTCCTCCGAGGACGACCGACTGGTCTCCTCATGACTGGTGGTAGGACCACTCTACTGCGTACCTCCTTAGGAACCATCCAATCCTCACTAACTCCAACAAGAACAACTGGCAGAGCATATGCATGTAGTAATGTTTCAGTCGTATACCAATGGGCACAATAATCATGGCATATCAGTAGGTTCATACGTTTGCAAACGGCTAATACATGTGTACACGAAAGCTGGTCAAGATCAAACACCTGACACGTGCATGTCCGAATGTGCATGTTAATGATGCTAACACGGTCGTTGCCTCTCACCTCATACATATTAAGAGAGATACTGCTAACCCTCATACGTTCGCCCACCTTTAAATGCTCCTCCATCAACTTTTTAGCCCATGGCAAGAAATGTAATTCTGAGTTAGCAAATAACTGTCAAAGCTCATATAACCATTGCTGCAAGTTCACTTGGTAATAATCTGGTAACAAAGTCACCGAAAGGAATCGCACATGTCGCAAGCAGCTGTTCATCAACTCAGCTATATTTGTTGTCATGATGTTATACCATCGACCATGAAACTGTGAATGTGCCCATCTATCGACTCCAATCTCACGAAGATAAGTTACTGCTGTTGGCATATACGATTCAATTTTTCATATATGATAGTTGAAATCAGCACAATGATATGTCCTTGCAGCTCAAAAGTATATATCCAACAAAATCTTATCCTTGAACATGGCCTTGAAGTTACCCTTCAGATGATGAGTGCACAATCCATGTAGTGCATGAGGAAAAACTGCTACAATAGCTGGTTCAATACTACGATGATGGTCACAAATGAAAACAAGATCTCAAACATTTTGTACAACATGATCACGCAACTATCTCATGAACTAGTTCCACGAGTCATAATTTTTAGAATGCCCAACTCCAAATGTCAAAGGGTATATTTATTTATTTCCATCCACACAAGAAGCCAAAAACATTGTACCTCTATATTTTTCTTTCAAAAAAGAACCATCAACTGCAATAACTGTCCTAATTGATGATGTAAATCTAGCAATAGAGGCCCTCATACTCATGAAAAAGTATCTGAAATGGTTGTTGTCATCAGTTTCTAAAGACATTTTGGTTCTTGGGTTTGCTTTCTCAATCATGTACATGTACTGGGGGAATAGTATGAATGATTCCTCATAAAATCCGTGAAGTTCTTGCAAAGCTGCCTCCTTTGTCCTCCATGCCTTGTTGTATGTGATATTAACACCCAATGACTCCTAAACATCAAACATAATATCCTTCGAACGATATATTCTCGAAGCCTCAATGAATTTGCTCTTAATATGTCTGCCAATGACATGTGCAGTTGCTTGTTTGTAATTTGGGTGAAGTCCGACTCCGAAGCATGTGTGATGGTTCTTATACTTTTTCACTTAGAAGAAATGTGAATCGGCTACCTTTGTGGCACGTAAACGCCATTTACAAGATTCAGCACGGCAGAAACCTCAAACCTTGTTGCATTGGAGTTCCTTACCTTGATGCCAAATGCGATAACTTCTCACGAAGCACCATTTTGCTGTTAAACATTTGCCCAACCCCAACCTCAATCCCATCAACTACAAACGATGAAGCATCATCACCAACTGTGGATGATGAATGCACAATAGGCGGCATCCACCTAAATGTGTTAGCTCGACAGCTGTCATTTTCAGAGCCCACATTAGCTTCTTCATGTCTAGGATTTGCATCCATTCTCGGTACATTAATCGACACCGGATCTTGTTGATTTTCATATAGTGGAGGAGTACGTGCAGAGTGAATTGGAGAAGGAATGGTAAACAGCATATCCTAGTTCACATCACTGAAGATCTTCGTCTGTTCATCATTATTAAAATGTAAACCGTCTACATCCTGGCCATCAACAATAAAATCATCCAAACCCTCAACATCATTCTCAATACGAATAATGCAATCATCATTGTCATCGTCAACATGCTCTCTAACATCATCACTACCATCATCATTATCTTTGTAATCTTCATCACCACCATCATCATCATTAATATCGTTAGTAGCATTATTAACATCAATATTACCTAAACTCTCAAACTCTCTAATGCTATCAAGATGACGTGCCAATCTCGATGGCATCGACGGGGACACCTCTCCTTCGTTTTCAACTAACATCCCAACTGACTCATGTCCTGCATGCCCTGAATACTGCTCAAACTCAATGCCAACGTCATCATTCAATTGTGGTTGTGCACAAACAGGAATAGACTCATTTAATTGGTTGCACTTGCTGAGCAAAACAAAGAGGGATGAGAAGATCTTTATCGCCTACGTACTGCATCAGATCTTGACCTCTATCTTTGCTTCTCCCTATCTTCAACTTTGACAATCAATGGTGTATATGACTGTTGGTCCACCAAACAATGTTGTATAAAGAAACAAACATCGTTGTCAGTCTCAATAGGAGTCGGCATTGGCGGAACACCCTCAAAAGCAAATTAAACCTCTAAACTCATGTTATGCTTACGAAGATCCTAACCCATTTCAGTACTAATATAGTCAACCAACTCATTATAGGTAGCAGACCTACGAATTTCAATGGCTTTACTTTCCCACCGGTGTACAAATAACCATCATTCTCTTGCATAGTCCAAGAGCCATTGTATAGAATAAGTATGCATAAAGTTTCTATTTCCTGCATGATAGAGACATCATGTAAGGTCCATGTATAAAATATAATTACGAAATTGCTTACAAAAGTCACAAAAATGAGATTTCTGTCCAAACACTCGACGTAACTCGACACTAAACGCTCGACACTAGAACAAGCTTGACACACGACTTTCTATGCTAGACAAACATACTCGACACACAACTCAACGAAATTTACATCCCACAACCGACACGTTCGACACTCCACTCGACGCACAAACTCAAACTCGATGCACGACTCTCGATGCTCGACTAACTCGACACACATACTCGACACACAAACTCGACGAAATTTACATTCGACAACTGACACGTTTGACACTCCACTCGACGTACAAACTCGACACTCGATCGTAAACTTGGCACAACCCCTTGACACTCGACATTACACTCTGACATGTCGAGAGCCGGTCTGATGCATCGAGCGATGTTGCTCGACAAATCGCGTCTTCTTCCCCGTCAACTGCGACACCAGATTTTCTCAAACGATTGACAATTTTCGACAAATTTTTACAAAAATTGCACTATCTCTAATCTTAGTGTACATATATATCCCTATTTTAAGCTACATAATGCGGTTAACAGCTACCAAAACAATAAATAATGACAACGTTACTACCTACTGAAATTTTTATGCCATTTAAAGAGAGATTAAGAAAAGTTTTTCTTACCTTGTTGCTCAGCTTCAGCTGTTGAAGATTGTTTCGAACAGTGCAGCAGTTGAAGATTGTTGAAGATTTGTTATTGATCGTGTGTGATATTGATATTGTTTCCTTTCCTTCTTCTTTCTTTTCTAAATTCAATTACATAAGGGTATCTTAGTCATTTGGTGAGGAAAGTGTCTATGGCATGAAAATTTTATATGTTGCGTCTATATTTCATTTAAGTCCCCTAATAGTGTCTATTTTTTCAATTTTTTCTTAACTTATCCTAAAATCCAGGTGAATAAGGGTGACATGTCAGTTGTGGATATTTACCATGTATGAGATGTAACAAGTTGGCTCAATCCTACTTTTGTGGTATTGGATAGTGACTCATGGCCTTTAGGTGCCAATTGTTATGTCCAAGAGGTGTGACTGTGACGACATGTCTTTTGACTTGGTCATTTTTTTGGGTTGGATCTTTTGCTGATCTTAGTCTTCTGTTTTTCGTCAGAATCTCTTGGTCCCGGCCTATTTGGTTTACTTTCATTTTTTGTACTCTGCCTATTTGGTCCGGGCTTGGACTGGTATTTAGGCTTTTAATGGGTTGGCCGATTTTATTGCCAACGATGCCTAGAGCTAGCCATATATTACATATAATAATATATTTATGGGAGAAGAAATGACGACCTCACATTTTTGGAATTATACAGAATGACCCTGTAGTTAGTCTCCATTTCTCTCCGTTATGCATCTCATGGGTGATTTGATAACTGTATAATTAATTTTTTAATAGACATAAGTGGCAGCATAAGGAGGATACAAGTGGATTGTCAATGGTGCATTTTGTATAAAAAATAATCTCTCTCTCTTTAGACAATTTTTTTATATTTCTTTTTTATTCTAGAAGACTTATGTCTTCTTTTCATTCAATGCTTTCGCTATCTCTAAACTTGTCTTCTTCAGCCCAAAAAAAAAAAAAACCTTGGAGAATAGATAATGTTTTTCTCTTCTCTGTCAGCAAGAAGCATAGAACAAGAAAGCTTCATTCTTGTCTATCATCAACCATTACTGCACTCGTCTAGCAAAGGCACGCTAGTGGAAAACGAATGAAGGTGGGCATGGTAAAAAGGTGGAAAGAACTAGTAGTGGAAAACGACATCGTCCTACTGGCTTCGAATGCTTTACTTAATAGATGACGACGATAGTGTATAGTGCTTTATTTACTCTGAGAAAGGTTAGCGGTTTTTCTTTTTTGTTTTTTTTTCCCATGATGGTATGCTATTGCATGCGTTGCTCACATACAATACACCAAGCTGCCTTGTTCAAAGATTGTTTTTTGAAAAGACTACATTTTTTTCCATTTTGCCTTCTATTATACTTGTTTTAAGTTTTTTTTCCAAAAAGTATTAATTTTTACTTTGAAAGTTGGCTTCTGTATCTTGTTTTTAGTTGGTTTCTATTTGAAAGTTTCAATTTTTTTCATTTTTGGCTTCTCTTAGAGGTTGGTATGTCGTTGGTTTATATTTTTCTAGAAAGCTATCATTTTTGTCTCCTCATCTTTTACTTCTCTTTCGCGTTTGAAGTTATTTATATTTTTGAGAAACTAGAACATTTTTTGGGTTTTCTTTGGCATTTGAAGTTAGTTTTTTAGAAAGATGCAATCTTTTTATGTTTTTGTATTATGGCATCTGTTTGTTGTTTGAAGATCATTTTTTGTCAGATCATTTTTTTCTAAAGCACTTCTTGCATGGCATGAGAAGTAGGTTGTATCTAGATATTTATGTTATCTGTTTGGCACTTGTTCATACTTTTTGTTGATTATGTAAGAGTTTGTGAGTGATTATATCTGTTTTTTTCTTTTACGTAGAGGTTACTATTAAAAAATGTTTATCACTTGATTAATGTCGTATGTTGTGAATTGGGTATATTGTATGCTGAGATGTGAATTACTAGTGGTTGTAAATGAATGATTGTGATATTAGTGATGATGAATTAGTTGTTTTTCTTTGTAATGAATGACTATGATGAGTTGATGCCTTATGAATGTCTGAGAGGTTTTTGCATGCAGTTTATAAGTGATTGATGATTATGATTTATTGTTTTGGCATGTATAATAGATACTTTTTATTGCAAGTGATCGATGCTTGTGAAATACTGTCTTGGCATGTATTATAGATATTGTTTCATTACAAAGTAATTAAATGATTGTGAATTACTAGTAGTGATAGTGGTTCTTTCTTTTTAAGGTAGATAATGTGAATGGTCTCCTAATACATATTAGTAATTTGGTGTATTTTCTTTTTTGTTTTCAATGTATGCAGATGAAGTTATTTATCATTAGGATAGATATTTTTAATGATAACTGTACAGTAGGAAATATAGATCCTGATGAGTTTAGTAGGATAGTTTTGGTTAATTCTACACTAATAATGGGAAATGTTAGGAATAAGTTGTCTTAAGGGTTTCAGAATATGCCAAAGTTGCCATGGACTGGGGGTAGTCTAGAAATACAAAATGATGCTAACATGCAGAAAGTTTTTAGGCTATTTGAGAAAAAGGGCTTGTATGTTATTGATGTCACCTTTGCCCATAGGTAATGGCCAAAGCCAAGTAGAGGGGTTAATTGACCAAACACCATACATACCAGAAGCTGCAAAACTTGTTGACAAGAGATCTGAAACCCCTCATAAACCAAAACCGATAGGGGAGAATTTTACAAACTTAGATGATCTTTTAAATCTTGATTCTTTACCAGGTTTTGAAACTCAACAACCTTGCTATACTCAGACTAATCCACCAACTCAAACTGAATCGGACATCCCGAACCAGCGGTTAGATCCCTTACCAAACACCATTACAAAAAAAAATCCACAAACTGAATTTCACCCAAAAATAGACCCTCTACACCAACTTCAGATTCCATTTCATCAGATGAGTCATCTGATGAAGGGAGTTCTAGCTTACCTGAACACATTAGGGACTCAGTTGGTGAGGTCCACACCTAGAGTGATGATGAGGCTAGGATATTGCTGCTGGGAATGCTAATCAAGGCTATGATAAAGAATGGAACAAAGGGACGTGTAGAAATAATGGCTTAGAAAAGTATGAGTCATGTGATGAGTCATTGGACAATGAGAGTGGGGAGGATGCACTAATGACTAGAATTTCTAGAAAGTTAAAGGGTAGAGAGTTTGTCCACCCTCGGGAAGATAGAGATACAGAGTTTAAAATAAGCGATGTTCTCCAATTAGTTGACGAATTCAAACATGCCTTGAAAGATTATGCTATTTATGCAGGTTGCAACATTAAATCTACTAGGACTAGGGTAACTGCTAATTGTGATAGTGAAGGTTGTCCTTGGAGGATACATGCAAGTGTCCTACCAAATGGACATAATTTCATGATTAAAACCTTCACTAACAAAGACTTATGCACAAGGATTGATAATACCAATGAGGTCACTTCTATTTGTAAGAGATTTTTAGATACCATTAATTCAATGCCTGATATACAAGTCAAGTACATAGAGAGTGAGCTAGAGAGGAAGGGGATTAATATGGGTAAACAAAGATTGTAGAGGGCAAAAAGAAGGGCACTAGAGAAGCTAGGAGATGAAAATGCTAAGTCATATGCATTACTACATAAATATGCTCATACAGTTTTAAAAGCCATTCTACGAGCAGTTGCAAAAATCAGTGTTGAAGAAGAGGGCTTTCACCTGGTCCTATATTTAAGAGGTTCTTTTTAGCTTTTCCAACCTAAGAAATAGGCTTAGTTAATGGCTATAGACCATTCATAAAGTTTGATGAATGGTATTTGAAAGGTATATTTGGGGGTATGCTTCTTTTTGCAATAGCTTTAGATGCCAACAATAGCATATTTTCTTTGGCAGTGATGGTATGTGAGGGTGAGAATACTGATAGTTAGGCTTTTTCCTTACACCATTTGTGGGAGTACATGGGGGCTAGACAGAATAAGACTTTCACCATAATTTGTGACAGACCGAAGGGATTGGTAAAGGCTTTAGATGACACATGGCCCAATGCTTACTATAGAAACTATGCTAGGCATATTTATGCCAATTTCAAGTGTAGGTGGTCTAGGATATTGTTTAGAAATTTGTTTTGGCAAGTAAGTAGATCTACTAATAGGTGGCATTTCCATGCTGCCATGGAACAAGTAAAAAACTTAGATGAGGCAGATTTCTCACACCTTCAACAAATCCCACCTAGTTTTTGGTCTAGACATGCCTCTAATAAAGAAATAAAATGTGATCATGTGACTAATAACCTAACTGAATCAATCAATAGCTAATTGGGAGAACAAAGGAGCAAATCAATCCTCATACTTGTAGAATACTAAATAGGAGGATTACAAATGCTTAAACATAGGACACTGACGTACCCCCTAATGTAGTGAACAATTTCAAAAAAAAAAGGCAAAAGGGGAGGAATAGAAGAATTTTGTGTAGTAAAGACCACTACTATGAATTGCTCGAAGTAAATAGAGCTTATGTTGTTAAGCTGAATGAGTGGCATTGTGATTGTGGGGCTTGCCAAATTTGTGGCTTACCGTACATGCATGTCATGGCTTGCTTGATAAGGAATAGGCTTGAACCCATAGGTTATATCCATCATTACTTTAAGAGGACTGGCCTATCTTGAGACATACAGCAGGATGATCATGCCAATCCCTGTGTGTGGGAAGAAGTTGAAGCTACCACTTTGCATCCTCCATGCAAAGGAGACAACTTGGTAGACCTAAGGGTGCAAGAAACAAAGAACTAGGAGAGCAACCTCAGATGAAGAGATCTCTTGGTGTAACTTGTAAAAAATGTAGTCAAATGGCTATAACAAGAGAAGTTGCCAAGCTACAACCACCAAGAACTCTAATGACCATTTGGTAACATAATTTCAATTTATTTTCCAAGTTAATTCCAATTTTCTTCTAAATTTGTATGCATTGTTCAAACCCTTTAATATATTATTTCTCAAGAACTAACAATTACTACTAGAGAGGGTGGACCTGTTGGGAAAGGGGGAAGGCCTGCTAGGAGTGGTGCAACAGCTTTTGGAAGAGGATTTGCACCAAAGAGGAGAGGGAGACCTGCTAGTAGGGGCACTTCAACTAGTCGCAGGGCATTTACACTAAGTGGGAGGAGAGGGAGATCTGGTGGGAGGGGTTTAAGTCAATGTGGTTTATCAAATGTGTGTTTTCATTTGTCTAATTCTTAAATTTTCCAAATTTTAATACCTGTATAACCTAAACCTTCGACACATATGTTAATGCTATAACTGTAGGTTACTAGCAGTGTAGGTGGCACAAGCGATGCAATATCTGGAAGACGATCAACATCTGCTTTTGGTGATTCATTTGGTGTAGGAACTTCAGCACCACCGTGAAACCACTTTGGCATTGTAACTTTGCAAGCATCCCTGATAATTTATAAAAAAAATTTGCTTATTTTGACAGAATTTTTGTGTTTTTCGTAAAACATAGTCAACAAACAATGACTATTTTTCAACCAAAACATTAGCCATGCAACATAGTGAAGTTATTGTCCAATCACTATTAGGCTCAGTCTATTATAGGCTACTATCATGGCATGTTCGATGTTTAGACCATGAATTTGTTTTTGAAACAGGGATGTAATATTTTGATAAACTATTTATGGATGATTATATGATAAATTGTTTATGGATGAATATAAATGTTTCATTCAAATTTTCTTCTTGCATTCTCAAGTTAATATCCATTGCATGCATACATAATTCACTCTAGCTTATAGAAATAGAAATAACACTATGAACACAAATATATTTAGATACAACACTCTCTTCAAATAAGTTTCAAAACTTTCAATCTATCATTCACTGACATGAACTCATTATGCATGTTTCCATGTAACAATGCATCAACCTCCTACATATCTGGAATCCAAAATGAATGACAATCACATATATACCCTTCCCTCATAGTAGAAATATAATCTTGTTTGGGTTAGCTTTAGATTCTGATATTCTTATTCAAACTTTCCTGCCACACATGCACCTTCTATTCTTGAACCTTATCAAACCCTCATTAATCTCTCTTGCATCTCCATTGTCAGCCATTGTGTTTGTGTTATGAAATGAAGCAGATTGTGGTTGTGTTATGGTTATGGTTATGGCACAACGTATTTCAGAATGTCTAGAAGCCTAAATTGGTCATTGCAGCTTAAATATGTACAAGTAACAAAGGGAGACTAACTGCAAGGTTATTTCTACGTAATTCAAGAAAGGGCCAAGCCTCAGGGTTATTAGTAAAATTTTTCCCATAGTTATGAACTTGATAATATACAAAACGATATGTCCAACTTTTGCCTTCTAACTTTTAATTAAGAAGCATATTCTGCTGGTGTCAACGTGCATGTGTCATGCACATGATATTTTGTCCAACTTGTGATGAAACAAGAATATTATTTTGATTTCTATTTTACTGTTTCTAGAAGCATATTTTAGGAAGTATTTGATTTATAATAAATATCTCATTAGATTAGGCTATTGTTTCTCGTATCCTAATTAAAATAGGAGAATATTTATTTGTGTCCTAAATCCTTTAGGAGATTAATTATAACACTTCCTATTATATTTCTCCTTATCCTAATGAGATTTTGATTAGAATTTTTGCAGGATTCTAAGGAGATTTTGTCTAGGCATACCACTATATATACCGTTATATTTTCATAACAAAAGAAGGTGGTGTGTTGTGTGAGTTTAGGTTTCGGCATTACATAGATTGAGAAGAGAGCTTCAATGCAAATAGGAATGTCTCTTTGATTTGATTTTATGAGTGTTTTTATTCATGTATGAGATATTGTAATCGTACATGAATTGTTAATTAGGTCTGTGTGAATTAGTAAACACTTGAGAGAACTTGTGGGTTAAGTGTTTATGTAATTTAGTGTCACACATCTTTGTTATGTATAACTTAACAATTGTTGTTAAGTTATTTACGACAGAGAGTGGGCAGTGTCACTAGAGTTTAAGATCTTGACAGGATTTTGTTTTACAAAGATTAGGTCAGTGTGTGAGAGTGAGTCAGCACTGTAAACGATCCTAAAGATTGTACAAATAAGAACTTAGTGAATTGCAACTCTATAGTTGTCCGTGGATGTAGGCTTTATAACCGAACCATGTAAAAATTCTCATGTGCCGATTTACTTTACAGTTTACTATTACATTTTGTACAACTGCATACTTCCAAAACTTACAATTGTTATCAGACCAGGTTCACTGATAGACAAGTGAAGAAAACGATCAAGTTGATCTAGAAGAACGGAGTTTCTTCGCAATGGAGGATCCGGAACACAACCACCTATTCTTGATGATGGTAACTACCCATATTGGAAGGTAAGAATAATGATGTATATCAAATCTCTTGATGACAGGGTATGGACCAGTGTACTTAAAGGATGGACACCGCCAACAAAGTTGAATGCTCTTGGTGATTCTGAACCCAAACCTGAGGATGAATGGACTGATGAAGAATATCAACATTCCAGTTGGAATTCAAAGGCTCTTAATGCAATTTTTGCAGCAGTAGACTTAAACAATTTCAGACAGATTTGCAGATGCAAAGTGGCCAAAGAAGCATGGAGCATACTTGAGGTAAAACATGAAGGTACTACATCTATTAAAAGATCTAAATTGATGAGACTTAATTCTCAATTTGAAAATTTAATGATGCATGAAAATGAATCAATTTCTGAGTTTTACTCTAAGATATGCCGTATCATAAATTCGACATACATGCTTGGAAAAACTTTCACTGATGCAGAAATTGTTAGCAAAATAATTAGGTCTATCCCAGATAAATTTCAACCTAAAATTTCAGCCATTGAGGAAGTTAAACATACTAATGAGATGAGGGTTGATAAACTGATTGGCATTCTCCAAAACTTTGAAATAAATCAGAGTACTAAGAAGCAAAAAGGAAAAAACATTACATTCAATGTTAAAACTGAAAAATTTGATGAGGAAAGTAACGATGAACTTAACGAAACTGATTCTAAACATATTACTTTTCTAACAAGAAATTATGTCAAGTTTATGAAAAGAAATCTCAAGAAAAAGAATCAAGGAAAGCCATCAAACTCAAACGAAGACAAGTTCAGGAAGTTCAACAAGGAGAATGATAAGAAGAAGTTAAAACAACCTGACAAGAAATGGCAGATTCAGTGTTATGAATGTTCTGGTTACGGGCATATTCAATTTGGATGTGCTAATCTCAAGAAGAAGAACGAAGGGCTAACAGCTACTTAGAGTGATGAATCAGAGTCGGATTCAGAAGATCAAGATTGCATAAGTAATTTTATTGCATTTACAGCATCTGCAATTGATAAAGGGAAAGCTATTATGTCTGACATAACAGAAAATTGCAGAACCTTTGTTGATCATTCAGATGAAGAAGATGGCCCAGAATACTATGAAGAGTTGCAAGAAACGTACAATGCACTCTATAGAGAATGGTTGAGTCAAAAAGAAGAAATCAAAACCTTAAAGAAGGAGATTGAAGTGCTGGAATGTAAAAAATCCTATGCTGAAAATCATATCACAGAGCTAAAGACTGTTTTGATAGAAAAAAACAGTACATATTGAGAAAATTACAATAGAACTGGTTGAAAGCAAAAGGTGTATTGATCAACTCAAAATTGGGGCAGTCAAACTTGATCAGGTCTTGAGTCTTGGAAGAGACAACTCCAACAAACATGGATTAGAATATACAGAAGGTAATATTGCATCAAAAACAGTTTTTGTAAAAGCTTCAACATCAGATTAAAATTCTGAACTTAACTCTTTAAGGTTGAGTCCTAGTTCAAAGAGTACTAAAACATTTGTTTCTCCTCTGAGTTCTTTCAAATTCGGTCCTGAAAAGGTAAGAAAATTCGCTCCAATTTGTTATTTTTGTGGTAAAAAAGGACATACTATGCCTAAATGCTTTAAATTGTTGAATCTTTTGTATAAAAGATCAAAACAGTTCAAACTGTTACCAAAATCACAACTGTAGTGGGTTAAGAAAGACAAGACAATATGCCATGTTACTCTTACTACTCTTAACCAATCATCTAACAATTTGTGATATTTTGACAGTGGTTGTTCCAGGCACATGACTAAAAATAACCAGTTTTTAACAGATTTTAACGTATGTAGAGATGGTAATGTCACCTATGGAGATGGAGCAAAGAGTAAGATCATTGGTAAAGGCGCTTTGAATGTCAAAGGTCTACCCAATTTTTAAAATGTCTTGTTGGTTGAAGGTTTGAAAGCTAATCTTATTAGTATTAGTCAAATATGTGATGACATGTATATTGTTAATTTCACACAAAACAAATGCATGGTCTTAGATAATTTTGGTAAATGCATTCTAGAAGGTAATAGATCTTCAGATAATTGTTATTTGATAAAGATTGCATTTCAAGCTAGGATTTCGGATTTAGAATTGTGGCGTAAAAAATTAGGACACTTAAATTACAAAGACTTTGTTAAATTAACTAAGCTAGGTGCTGTAAAAGAAGTCCCTAAACTTCATGACAAAGTTAATGAAATTTGTGGACCATGTCAAATGGGAAAACAAATTAGAAGTTCACACAAATCAAATCCATATCGTAGCACATCCAAAATACTTGATTTGCTTCACATAGATCTTATGGGTTCTATGCAAATTGAAAGCATTACAGGTGAAAGATACATATTTGTTTGTGTGGATGATTTCTCTAGATATACTTGGGTTGATTTTATTAAAGAAAAATCTGACACTTTTAAAACTTTCAGGAATCTCTGTGTTAAACTTGAAAATGAGCAAAATAGGAACATTGGGAGGATTGTGAGGATAAGAAATGATCATGGAAAGGAGTTTGAAAACCTTAGCTATGCTAATTTTTGCAAATATCATGGAATTGATCATGAATTTTCAGCTCCCAAAACCCCTGAACAGAATGGCATTGTGGAAAGAAAAAATTGAACTTTTCAAGAGATGGCTAGAGTAATGCTTAATAGCAAGAAGTTGACCAAGAGGCTATGGGCTGAAGCAATAAGCACTGCTTGTTATATTTCAAATAGAGTTTTTCTAAGACCTAGCACTAACCAGACACCTTATGAAATTTTGAAAAGAAGAAAACCGAATTTGAAATATTTTTATGTTTTTTGATGCAAGTGTTACATTTTAAATGACAGAGAGCAGTTAGGAAAATTAGATCTGAGAAGTGATGAAGGAGTCTTTGTGGGATATGCACAAAACAGTAAAGCATTTCGAGTTTACAATCTGAGAATTGAGGCAGTCATGGAATCCGCAAATATAGTATTTGATGATCTAGATGATTATGCAAAGTATTCATAAGAGGAAAACATAACCAGCTTTACGGAAGAAACAGAAAATCAGATTCTAAGAGCAACAGTAATAAAGATGACTCTGTTGTGAAAGAGAAAATAGCTGCTGTTACACCCGATATAACTGTAATAACTGACAACTCAGATTTGAACAAAAATTCAATCAGGAATGAAGATGAAAGGAAAGATCCACCCATATGGATTCAGAAGGCACATCTAACAAGTTCTATCATTGGAACACCAGATGGCGTGATAAAGACTTGAAGTAAGGTGAGAAATCAGGTAAGATTTGCATGTTATGTTTCTTTAGTTGAACTAAAAAATGTTAAAGAAGCCTTAAAAGAAGATGTTTGGATTCAAGCCATTCAAGATGAACTTAATCAGTTTAAAAGAAATGAAGTATATGAATTAATTCACAGGCCAGAAAATGCAAATGTCATTGGAACTAAATGGATATTCAAAAACAAAACTGATGAAAGTGGACACGCAGTAATAAATAAGGCTAGGCTAGTTGGACAAGATTACACACAAGTAGAAGGCATAGACTTTGATGAAACCTTTGTACCAGTAGCTAGACTTGAGTCAATCAGATTACAACTTGCAATTGCTTATTTGCTTGATTCTAAGTTTTACCAAATGGATGCTAAAACAGCATTTTTAAATGGCTATCTTAATGAAGAAGTCTTTGTTGAATAGCCTAAGGGTTTTGAAGATCCTAAACATCCTGATTTTGTGTGCAAATTACACAAAGCTTTATATGATTTGAAACAAGCTCCTAGAGCTTGGTATGAAAGGTTGACAAATTTTTTGATTAACAGAGGATATAAAAGAGGTAGCAATGATAAGACTTTGTTTATCAAACATGCATCTAACTATTTTGTTGTTGCTCAAATATATGTGGATGACATTGTATTCGGATCAACTAACAAAAGCAAAACTAATGAGTTTATTAAATTGATGCAGGAAGAGTTTGAGATGAGCATGGTAGGAGAATTAAATTTCTTTCTTGGATTGCAGGTTAAGCAAATGAATGATGGGATATGCATATCTCAATCAAAATATGCTAAAAATCTTGTAAAGAAATTTGAGCTTGAAAATTCAAAATCAATAAAAACTCCTATCAGTACTAATCTGAAACTTTCAAAAGACAATACAGGAAAAGAGGTTCATGCAAGTTTGTATAGAAGTATCACTAGCAGCTTGTTATACCTCACAGCAAGTAGACCAGATTTGTGCTTTAGTGTAGGACTTTGTGCAAGATTTCAAGCAAATCCCAAAGAATCACATCTGTCAGCGGCTAAAAGAATCATCAGGTATGTACATGGAACCCATGATTATGGTATATGGTTTTCTAAAGATACAAATGATTATCTTGTAGGGTTTAGTGATGTTGATTGGGCAGAAAATGCAGATGATAGAAAAAGCACATCAGAAGAGTGTTTTTATCTTGGTACTAACTTTTTTCTTAGCACAGCAAAAAGCAGAATTCTATTTCTTTATCTACTGCTGAAGCCGAATACATAGCAGTAGGGAGTTGTTACACATAACTATTGTGGATGAGGCAAATGTTAAGTGATTATGGTATTGAACAAAAGCCTATAACTGTGTTTTATGATAATACTAGTGCTATAAATATTTCCAAAAATCTTGTTCAGCATTCTAGAACAAAACACATTGACATAAGATACCATTTTATAAGGGAACTTGTAGAGTCTAAGGTGATACACATTGAACACATCTCTACTGATAAACAATTGGCTAACTTGTTCACTAAGGTAATAGATACAATAAGATTTGAAAATCTAAGAAAGGCCTTAGGCATCTGTCAGTTTTCTGAATAAACACTGCTTATTGTTATGTTATTTCTACATGTAATATCATAAGTTTTCTTCTAATTAAGCATGTGTGAGCTGTGATATAAAAATTGTGTGAATGATAAAATACTGGTTTAAAAAAAAGACAGAGAGGGCTACCAGCATATGATGTGTGAAAGCCATCCATTGAGAGTAACTTCGTTGTATTTAGGAAATATCGTGAGCTCACCCACTCAAATGGAAAAGGGATACCTCTATACATGTGTGAAAGCTACTGTATTTATTTAGAAAATTCACATTGAGACTAACTTTTTTGTGTGTAAGAAGCATGCTCAAGTTGATCACTCAATTGGATTAAATGATAAAATAATTAAAAGTAAATAAATAGCTCTGATATATGCTTTCTTAGAATGATTCATATGATGTCCAGATATTATTGTTATGTTATTGTTAACTATTTTCTGTTACATTTTTCATAACATACGATGTTCTTTGTACCAATCCCAAATTTGACTTTTCTTGTGTGTCTATGTGTCAAAATGCCATGTCAGTTGTATTGAATTGAGGGGGAGAAGTTTCAGTGGCGAGAATCCTAACTCTATTAGAACTCCTTAGTCTAATGGAAATTAAAATTTGAATTTCTATTCATTAATGACAGTTATTAAACGGTTTTGGAAAAGGAACTACTATTTTGGAAAAGGAATTAATATTAAATTTTGTTAAAAATAATTTTTTTGTCGAAGTATATTACGAAATTAAGTTAGGGCTTCTCCTGTTCATTCCATACCCATTCAACAGCTTCTCCACTGTCCCTCATCTTGCTTCTCTCTCTCTTTGTGTTCTGAGAAATTGTTGCAGATCTGAAACCCTAACAATGGCGACCACACCTGAGACCTCAAAGTCCAATAGCTCTTCATTTTCACAGAATAACTCTATTTATGACAGTGACAACAGTGAACAGTCGTCTTCTTCGCAACAGCCTCATACAGAGATTTCTATTGATCTAGCTATGAGCGAAGATGAACAGATTCCCGTGAAGAAGATGAAAGACAAGGTGAAGCCAAAGTACAACAAGTTCCTCATAGCAGTCATCAAGCAGAAATTCATGAAGTACACTTCACAAAAGAAGTTGCAGATGGAAAGACTGGTAAAGCTGACAGACTTCAATAGCTATGGTCTAAGTGATCTTCTTGAGTCTGTATATTGGACTCGTATGGTAAATAACTTTCTACCCCCTGTGAAGTCTTTAATTCAATAATTCTATGCAAATATCTCTACTACTATTGATGATCCGAAAAGCTTTCATTATCACAAGGTTTATTGTAAAGGAAAGCTTGTGAAATTCTCTCCGAATGTCATAAACACATTTTTGGATATTCCTATAGGCAGTTTACACTCTTTAGATGAGAATTTTGATATGGCTGTAGTAATTAAGAAATTGACTAGTAGATCAGATATTGATTGGAACCCGAGGGGTGGTATAGACTAGCAATATCTTAAGACAAAGTATAGGGTGATGCATAAGATTGCACAATTCAATTGGCTTCCCTCTTCTCACCAAAATCAAGTTCGAGTGGATAGAGTGAAATTTTTGTACTGTTTGGGCACCAATCGACCTATTAATTTTGGCTTGCTAGCTTATAGGATGATTGTTCGATAGGTCCACACAACTCTGACTATCACTTGATTGTGTTTCCTTGCTTGATTCAAGGAATTTTGGTACATAATAGTATTCCTATAAGTTCTAAGGAACATACTGAAATTCTATCAAAATCCATTACAAAGAGCTTTATGCTTCGATTGCATGATAAGTCTGACTTGCCTGCACTAGAGCCAAAGCCAAAGAGAGTCAGGAAAAATCAAATAAAAAATATAGAGGAACAACTTGCTTTGATTAATTCTGCTTTGATAGAAATTGTGCAGGATTTGAAAGACATCAAAGCAAAACAACATGCTTTGAAGGCAAAATTTGTAGGACACTTTGGTACTGAAGAAGAACCACTGCCAATGAAAACTGAAAATATGGTTCCTAAGAAGCCAGCTGAGCATATACCAGAACTTGATGCACCATTGCCTAAAGAAGCTGAACCAATGCCGGCAACATATCAAACTGCATAAACTACTATTGAGATAGACATAACAGCAAAAAAACTACAGAAGCAAAAGAAAATCAAGTCAACTGCTAAGGGAAGAAAATTGAAAGGAAAGAAGACAGGTGAAATGGTGAAGAAATCATCTGACAAGAAAAAGAAGAAAATTGAATCAACAACTCCTGCACTGAGAGATGAATCTTTGTCAGATGAACCAACACAAGCAAAATCTAAGATGAACTTGCCTTGACCACTTGCTGAGAATGAACCTCATGTTTCTCCAGTCCCTGCAACAGAGCATCATGACTCTCCACCATCCACACAGTCACTCCCACATGTCACAGACACCACACCGGAGGCAAAACACACACAGAAACCCCCTCTTGTAGACAAAGACACAAAAAAAACTACGCCAGCCATATCTCCACCATCTGCCCTTATAGAAGAGTCACTGGTTCCTTCTCACCAACTTGCTGTTGAGTTACCCACAACAGAAACCACTGTAGAGAGACTTGACAAGGAGATTCAACGAGTTGTAGCTGAAGTTACTGCCACTTCATCTGACACAGCTGATGACCAGCCTGCGCCTGTGGCTTCTGAGTAGTCAACACCTACCACTACCAAGAAATGGTACAAAGCAAAGGCTGGCAGACTTAGGAAAGGCCCTGGCAGTTCCTCTTCTCTGCCTGTTCGAAAGTCTCCATGACTTCATTAAGTGCTTTCTGGTTTTGTTTTGTTTTGATATCCCTGTTACTTCTAACTTTGTTTTTGTTTCTATCAAGGGTTGTAAGTATGGAATAAGGGGGAGTAAGAACTTCTTATGCTATGCTTGCTTTTTGATGTTTTGTATTTTTACTGTGTTTCTGTGTTTGTGTTTATTACTTATCTTGATTTGATATCTTGCTTTAATGAATGGATTGCTCTAATCGTGATCTGATTGCTGATGAATACTTAAATATCTATGCTTAATGAGAGCTTAATTTATCATATTGCATTAATAGTGTCATTAAATTCCTCAACTTAAGCATATTTGTAGTCTTTACATCCTTTGAATTAACTTTCTCTTAATTTCAGTTTTGATGTAGATTCAGTAAAATGGGCATAAATTTCTATTTATAGATCAAAATGGTGCAAATCTTAATGTTTTGGAAATATGATTCAATTATCTACAAGATTGCATTTCACAAGTATCATCAAATTCGGGCTCCTAGTGGACCAAAATTAGGCGTGAAGTGAACCTATCTATAGTCTCGGCCCAGCCTGACCATGCCTCAGTATTTTGACCATATCTCTCAGAATATATATCCAAATCATATGAATCAAGATGTTCTAGAAATATGAGAGAAATATCTACGACTTTCATGAAGACATGTGATTAAAATTCTCAAAAATTCAATGTCAAAATCGGTGGTCAAAGTCGGTTCACCTAATTATCCCAATTGTCAAAGTTGGTGCATCTAATATTTGACAATTATTCCTTTGTAATTTGACAAGTTTGCCCCTAAATGTATCTATAAATAGAGGTGCCTTGTGACCCATTAAGGCATCTTGGTCTTGGCTGGATCATCTTGGCCTTTGTTGGGATCTTGTATTGTGTTTCTCTCTTGTTTTAATGTTATTAATGAATTTCCTTTTTTTTGCAATTTCTTTTCTTTCTTTTATAATGTCTTTCTAATTTCTCTCTTGCTAAGGTGAAAGGGTGAAACCTTTGATATGAGAGTAAGGATTCTCTAACCCTTTGATATGTGCTTAATTGTCATAATATTGTGTTGTTTATTTTATATGATTTATATTTATTTTCTTAATCAATCTTGACACCACTCGTAAAGTAGAAGTCTTGATCTATTGTCGACAATCCTTGACACATCAAATGCTTAGATCCTTTCTAGATGTCGTATGATTCTTCCTTACCGACACGAATCTAGTTAGGAACCTTGATTTGTTGTAGACATATGTAGATTGGCACATTGGATGCTTGAACCCATTTACAAGAAGTGGTATAAATATTGGTAACGAAGCAAATATAATTCATATAACTAAAATGGGTTGTTTATCCTTATTTGAATTATCAAGGGCGGATCCCCTAACTTTAGCTATCATTATTATTGTGTTAATTTCTTACGTATTTTAATTATTCTCATATATTGTTGATATTATCTTGTCATATCTTTGAATCATCATATCGTATTTGCTTAGCTTATAATTTGTAGCGCTAAAATCTCCTTCCTCGTGGATCGACCCGGTCTCACCGGGTTTTATTACTTCGACACTCCTATACTTGGGAGACAATCCTTTTTGGATGTGTCAAGTTTTTGGCGCCGTTGCCGGGGAAGGTAAAAATTGGCGTGCAAAATTGTAAGTATTCTCTTTTCTCATTTTAGATCTTAATTTTTTTTCTCTTTGTTGTGTGTTCATCTTTTCTTCTCTTTTCTTTTCTCTTTCTTGCATATGTTCATCTTTTCTTTCTTTTTGCATTAGTTGGTAGAATTGTTAGGTGCCACTCATCTTCTTTGAAAAACATGCTCAAACCCAACCAAGAATATTAATGGACTCCATAAATCTTAGAAAAACTTGTGCACAATCATGCATAATCTTCCCTCGTGATGCAAAATATTTCGACCATGAATCGGATTTCATTCAATTCTTACCCCACTTTCATGGCCTAGATGTTGAAAACCCATTTTTGCATTTGAGAGAATTTAAAGAGTTTTGCAATACCTATAGTGACCTAAATTGTAGCATAAACATCTTTAGATTAAAGCTTTTTCCTTTTTCTTTAAAAGATAAAGCTAAAACATGGCTACAAAATCTTAGGTCAGGATCCATTAACTCATGGGATGAAATGCAACAACAATTTCTTAAAAAATTCTTTCCTCCCTATAGAACAAATTCTCTCAAAAGGCAAATCATCAATTTCACTCAAAAACAAGGAGAGACCTTTTACCAATGTTGGGATAGGTATAAAGCATTGCTTAATACTTGTCCTCACCATGGTTTGGAAACATGGAGACTAGTTTTAATTTTCTATGAAGGTCTTACACATCAAGCTAGGCATATGGTAGAATTAATGTGTAATGGACAATTTGAAAATAAAGACCCTGATGAAGCCATGGATTTCCTAGACTTACTAGCCAAAAATGCCCAAAATTGTAACAATGTTGGCACCTATGGGGTACCAAGAACATCTAGTAAAGGCATTTATAACTTTAGGGAGAATCTTGACTTTCAAGCCAAATATACATCCTTAGCTAGAAAAGTCGAGGATTTAGAAATGTGGTCTATGCAAGAAATTGTCTGTCACATTTGTAATTCTGGTGATCATCTTGCGGATAATTGTCCAATTGTGCCTACCTTTAGGAAAAATCTCCATGAACAAACCAATGTTTTAAACACTTTCCAAAGGTCAATTCTTAATCCTTACAAAAATTTGGATGGAAAAATCACTTGAATTTTGATTGGAGGAATGATAATCATGCACAATCTTACCAACCTCCATTTCAATCATATCAAAATTTTCAAAAATCTCATGATCATGCATCTCATGAGGATCTTCAAGAAACATTAGATTCATTCATTGCAAAGCAAGAGGCTTTTAATAGACAAACCGCTCAAACTATGGCGAACTTGAATGATGCTCTTGAAAAACTTGCATTTGCATTTAGTACTCATGAGAAATGTGAGTTTCCATCTCAACTAGAGCCAAACACCATCAATCCACATGTGAGTAATCCAAGTGGCCAACATCCAGACGAAGATTCGGTAAGTACTCTTCATGATGGTAAGGTTGATAAAGAACATATTCTTAACCCTCATAAGAAAGATGGTGAATCAATCTCAAAGGGTAAGGAAGAGATTAATAAACCTACACCTAACAAGGAAGAGATCAAATCCTCACTTATGCCCTCATGTCATCATGCAAAAGAACTTAACCAAAATTTTGATATTAATGAATTTTTCAAGCATGATGAAAATGAGGAAGCTAATAAGATTAAAACTAATGCGGAAGACTGTATCCAAAATGAGAATTTTTCAAGTCCTTCAGAAATTGGGTTAACTAGTTCATTTGAAGCAAATATGCAACTAGTGCCCATTGCTTCTAAAGAATTTTCATTGCTTGATTTTGTACAGGTGAAAGAGATTAAGAGTTGGGAGCCATGTTTTGAACAAAGGCAGGAAGAAACATCCACACTAAAGAATGCATGCCTCAAGGACAAACAAATTCAACTAGTGGTAATCTCTTCCATTCTTACAAATAAAGGAAAAAGAAAGGTACCACCTCAATGGCATATTTTTTACCGTGGTAAATTACTTTCGAAGAGATTCCTCTTTTGGCTTTTTTTATTACGATTGTTCAAATTTCATCCATCGGTGCCATATTTTTATTTTTGTTCTTGATTTTTGCTATCATTTCTAGTTTGTTTTTATTTTATTTTGTTTGTGTTTATTTTAGTTGTGTGTTTTTTATTTTGTTTCCCGGTCAAGTGGCGGATATGATACTCCATAGCTTTTAAAGTCGGTTTTTCAGTTCTCTAAAAAATGTTGCTCACCTTGCATTCATTTTCTTTTCTTTTCTCTCATTTTCTTCATAGTCTTGGGAATCTGACTCAAAACGACCATGTTTGCCAGTTTATAAGAAAACTGGATGGGAAGCATATCCCCAACTCATAGAAGGTGTTTAAGCCGTTTCTGGAGGTAAAACCAGAGGAAGATGTGAGCCACAGTCACAACTACCTATACACATGCATGTGTGCCATCAATTTTAAATTTCTTGTCTTTTATTTGTAGCATTTTATTTTATGAGCCTTTCAGGTCATCTCTCTTGAATAACAGAAGCTTTAGGTAATGTCTCCTATGCTTTATCTCTCTAAATTTAAACATTGAGGACAATGTTTCATTTAGTTGGGGGGGAAGGATAGTAGAGATAAGCGTGCCCTGAATTTTCTTTTTCTTGCAAAAAAAAAATGAGTTAGTAATTAGATTTAGAGTGCGGTGTAAGGAGTTCAAATCGTTTTGAGATGCATTCTGGGTCAGGAATGACAGGGTAAGGAGGACCAGTTTGAACTCTTGAAACTCATTCTAACCAATTTATCTTTTTGTTTTGATTTTGTGAACTCATTTTAGCTAACTTGATATTATTTAGTTTTGATTTTTGAATTTTATAACAAGGAGGTCTTATTCACTTCGCTTTGAATTATTCAAATCTATGAACTCTCACAACCTTACCATTTAATAAACTGTGTGCTTATGTACTCGTTAAGCAAGTATCCACGAACCTTTCTTCACACACACACATACCTTGATGCATGATTGTGGGTGGCGAAATGAAATGTTGCATTATTTGAGTTCTTTTGTTTTGTTTAGGATAACAACAAAAGGAATGGGAAAGTAAAAAAAAAAAAAAAAAGTGAAAAAAAGAAGTGAAAAAAATAAAGATAGAGCAATTGTGGATAAGTTTGGTCTCGTAGCCTCCTTAATTCGAGCAATTAAGCCCGAGGGGTGCCTTAACACCTAATACCCTAAGACCGACTGGTTTGGGACCTATTGGCCTAAAGCTCGTTACATGGATTAAGAAGAAAGCTTAATGGGATTGAACATTGTACTATCCACAAGTTTCTAAGCAAAAATAAAGCATCAGCAACCCGATTCGTTAAGCTCGTAGGGGTGTCTTAACACCTAATGCCCTAAGGCTAACTGGTCTGGGAGTCATTAGCCTAAGGCTCGCTATATGGGTTAAAGATGCATTCTTTCAAAAAAAAAAAGAGAGAAAGAAAAATATATATATATATATATATATAAAATAAATGAATACCCCTCACCTAAGGTTGTTAGCCTTAACAAATATTAAAACTGATATGGCTTCTTTCTGATAAGCTCCATAATCATGTGTCGACTGAGCACAAAAAGAAGGTTTATTGATATCCTGACTGAAGAGTACATGAGCCATTTAAAAAAAAAAATCGGTTGAGAGTTTGTTTATTTGGATAAAATCAAGGAGAATGCAATAATGACCACCTTGGATGTAAAATTCTATAAATCACTTCTAAATAATAACGCTTTAATTGTTAGGGACTAGCAATAAACTAGTTGGAGGGTGTGATGAACACTTAAATATGTATGGTTAATGAGAGCTTAATTCATCATATTGCATTAATAGTATCATTAAATTCCTCAACTTAAGCATATTTGTAGTCTTTACATCCTTTGAATTAACTTTCTCTTAATTTCGATTTTGATGTAGGTTCGGTAAAATGGGCATAACTTTCTATTTATAGATCAGAATGGTGAAAATCTTAATGTTTTACAAAGCTGATTTAATTATCTACAAGATTACATTTCACAAGTATCATCAAATTCGGGCTCTTAGTGGACCAAAATTGGGCTTCAAGTGAACCTATCTATAGTCTCGGCCCAACCTGACCATGCCTTAGTATTTTGACCATATCTCTCAGAATACGTATCCAAATCGTATGAATCAAGATGTTTTAGAAAGCTGAGAGAAATATCTACGACTTTTATGAAGATATGTGATTAAAATTCTCAAAACTTTAATGTCAAAATTGGTTGTCAAAGTTGGTTCACCTAATTACCCCAATTGTCAAAGTTGGTGCATCTAATATTTGACAATTATTCCTTTGTAATTTGACAAGTTTGCCCCTGAATGTATCTATAAATAGAGGTGTCTTGTGACCCATTAAGGCATCTTGGCCTTGGCTGGATCATCTTGGCCTTTGCTGGGATCTTGTATTGTGTTTCTCTCTTGTTTTAATGTTATTAATGAATTTCCTTTTTCTTGCAATTTCTTTTCTTTCTTTTATAATGTCTTTCTAATTTCTCTCTCACTAAGGTGAAAGGGTGAAACCTTTAATATGAGAGTAAGGATTCTCTAACCCTTTGATATGTGCTTAATTGTCATAATATTGTGTTGTTTATTTTATATGATTTATATTTATTTTCTTAATCAATCTTGACACCACTCGTAAAGTGGAGGTCTTGATCCATTGTCGACAATCCTTGGCACATCAAATGCTTGGATCCTTTCTATATGTCGTATGGTTCTTTCTTACAGACACGAATCTAGTTAGGAACCTTGATTTGTTGTAGACATATGGAGATTGGCACATTGGATGCTTGAACCCATTTACAAGATGTAATGACCCGGACTTCAAGAGGTGGCCCCCGTGTGGCACTTTATGGCCCTTTCGCCTTCAAGAGGTGGCCCCTACATGGCACTTTGTATCCGGTCGCTTGCCCGAATGGTACTCACTTTGAACGCGAATGACCTTTAAGGTCTTGGGTTCGAGTGGGGGAGGCGTCCTGGGGCCTGTGGCTTAACAGGAATAAAACTGTGCGGGACCAGTAGACCCCAGAGCGGACAATACCGATTGACTGTGCGATCAGACACAAAGTGTCATGTAGGGGCCATCTCTTGAAGGTGAAAGGGCCACAAAGTGCCACACGGAGGCCACCTCTTGAAGTCCGGGTCGTTACATAAGAAGTGGTATAAATATTGGTAACGAAGCAAATATAATTCATATAACTAAAATGGGTTGTTTATCCTTATTTGAATTATCAAAGGCGGATTCTCTAACCTTAGCTATCATTATTATTGTGTTAATTTCTTACATATTTTAATTATTCTCATCTATTGTTGATATTATCTTGTCATATCTTTGAATCATCATATCGTATTTGCTTAGCTTATAATTTGTAGCGCTAAAATCTCCTTCCTCGTGGATCGACCCCAGTCTCACCGGGTTTTATTACTTCGACACTCCTATACTTGGGAGATAATCCTTTTTCGGATGTGTCAATTGCATTATTGTTTGACAAGTTTGTCAAACTTCATTTTTTTTGCAAGATATACTTATTCTGATAGTGTTCTGTTATGAGATTTGTAACAGCACATTGGTTATTTCTTTACACATTATATTTTCTGTTAGCTATATCATGATAGCTTATGGTTATGTATGACTTATCATGTGTGATTTTCTTTTATTAGAAACAGCTTAGTGTTTTCATCAAAAGTTGCCAAAAAGGGGGAGATTGTTGGTGTCAACGTGCATGTGCCATGCACATGATATTTTGTCCAACTTGTGATAAAACAAGAATATTATTTTTATTCCTATTTTACTGTTTCTAGAAGTAAATTTTAGGAAGTATTTGATTTATAATAAATAATTAGATTAGGATATTGTTTCTTGTATCCTAATTAAAATAGGAGAATATTTATTTGTGTCCTAAATCTTTTAGGAGATTAATTATAACACTTTCTACTATATTTTTCCTTATCTTAATGAGATTTTTATTAGAATTTTTACAGTATTCTAAGGAGATTTTGTCCAAGCATACCACTATATATACCGTTATATTTTCATAACAAAAGAAGGTGGTATGTTGTGTGAGTTTAGGTTTCAGCATTCCATAGATTGAGAAGAGAGCTTCAACGCAAATAGAAATGTCTCTTTGATTTGATTTTATGAGTGTTTTTACTCATGTATGAAAAATTGTAATCATACATGAATTGTTGATTAGGTCTATGTGAATTAGTATACACTTGAGAGAACTTGCGGGTTAAGTGTTTGTGTAATTCAGTGTCACACGTCGTTGTTATGTATAACTTAACAGTGTGTTGTTAAGTTATTTGCGCCAGAGAGTGGGCAGTGTCACTAGAGTTTAAGATCTTGGCGGGATTTTGTTTTACAAAGATTAGGTCAGCGTGTGAGGGTGAGTCAGCACTGTAAACGATCTTAAAGATTGTATAAACAAGAACTTAGTGAATTGCATCTCTATAGCTGTCCGTGAATGTAGGTTTTATAACTGAATCACGTAAAAATCCTCCTATATCGATTTACTTTACAGTTTACTGTTATATTCGTATAACTGCATATTTTCAGAACTTACATAATCGTTGAGACATAATTTTATTAGTTTTTTGAAACATTAGAATAAATGAATAAAGAAGCTTAGTTTTTTCCCACTATGAAGGCTAGAGGGACCAAAACGAGAACTAAACCGACCAACTAATCTAAGTCTGGTTAAGGTAATCGAGAGGCAGTAAACTTTAGCAACAAAATGCGCATTTGCTAAAATTATATATTTTATGTTCTTGCAAAATCAACATTCTAATTTTTATTATTTATATAATATATTCAACCACATTTTGCGTAGGGGTTCGCATGAAGCACTGCAAGCCAGACTACGGTACTACAAGCCAAAACTGCATCTAATGATTGGCAATTGACACCCAATCTTTGCAATTTAAAACCATTATCACATGCTCATGTATTTCTGATCTGTAGCTCTTCAGTACACATCTCTCTATTATTAAAAATGATTAAATGATTTTAGCTCTAACAGGTTATTCACGGGCACCCATAAAGCGAAGTGATTTGATATTGTACAGAGAATCAAAACTATAAGCTTCATAATTAAGGTTTAGATATGAGCATAAAGGACAACATTTTTAAGCTTTTCTAACGACTAGTCTACATATGTATGCAATCCAACTTTCAGAGATTAAACTTTTGATTTACATCCAACCACTAAAAGCAGTAAAGAATATTTGAAGAAAAACAAAAAGCTATCCATTAATATTGCCCAGTCGTCCACCGCTCAAGTTGACCACAGATGCAGATCAACTTCCACCTGTGTGAGATGAAAGCGTCACTCTAGTGGCAAACGCGGGATTGAACTTCTAGGGGCCAAGTCGGGGGAGCTATATAAAAAATTTTATTTAATAAGTTAATCTAAAAAATATATCAATAAAAAAATTATATAATATAAAAATAAAATTATTAATATTAATAACATGTAACAATGTAATAACTATATTAAAATTGTATATAAAATACTCATGAGTAGTTGGAAACTAATTGCAAATACTTTGTTAAAAAATCTATTTAAACTACTTTTCTATTTATTTAATCAATAATGCTACACTTAAAAAGTCTCTATATAAAGTTTATAACAAAATTGATATGGCATCCAATAAATAGAAAGATTAATATGAGTAATCAATGTAACAAATACTGATAAGTCATATGACATTGAATAAGTGATGCAACATCAACTTTGTATACAAACTTTATATGTAGAATTTGTAAGTATGAAATTACTCTTATTTAATATATAAATGGAGAGGAATTTTAACACAAGGTTAGACACAATTTTGTAGTTATTGATCTACAAAATCCAATGATTGAGATAATCGATGAGTTGGCGACATTAAATATATCTTGTTGATTTTCAATCTCAACCATGGGAGTTTGTGGGATCGATAGCTATAAATTTATATCAACAAATTGTGTCTAAAATTTGTGTTAAAATATTTCCTCTCATATATAGAATGTTAATTATTACTGTAATAGAAAACTTATTTGTATAACAAATTCTTATTTAATTAGAAAATATTATTTTCTAATTTAAAGAATATTTAATTAATTGAATTTAATGAAAACAAAAAATTTGTAGATCTATCAATTTAAAATATATATCAATTATATTTCTATATGAATTTAATTATATAAAAGATTTGGGGTCGAGATAGTAAAACTTAATATATATTATTTATTTCATATAACATTTTCAAAAAATTTTCTTTTTGTTTGATGGGGCCCTGACCCCGCTAGGCCCGCATTATGGTCCGCCTCTCGCCTCTCTTTAGTAAAATAAAAATTTACCCTTTTTCATAAGACTTCGACAAGTTACTGAAAGTAAATTTATTTTATTTTTCCTTTGTTGTGTTCTCCTTTCGAGTGTTCTATGTAGTTCTTTTTCTATTCAAATCTTTGTCTCTTCAAATAATTTTGTTGAAGGATATATGTAAGTAATAAAAATATTGTTAAAAAAAGAATGCTCTAAGCAATTTTACGTATATAAATAACTCTACTTTTTATTAAATATAAGTGCAGAGAGGGTTTTTCTTTTTTTTTTTGTATAATAATACCCGATTCATAATTATATTGCTAATACCACTAAGTGGATGGATTTTGAGCGGAATTTACAATTTAAAGTTTTAAGCAATTTTCTCTTCATTCTCTAATTAAACTCTGTTTGATTTGAATTTACTTTCAATATGTTTCGCTGTCTCTCCCTCTTTCTCGTCTTATAAACAAAAACATATTCACCAATTTTAAGTTTTGCTAATTATAGGAAGGTAAGTACTATGTCGAGCTATTTCTTCAAGAAATTAGAAATGGCTTCAAAATTAGTATTTTCTCGAACCCTCAAAAACAAACCCAGGGCCTCCTCATTTCTCCCATCGATCCATCAAACGGTGATGATTGCACTTAAATATTTATAAATACTTTTATTAGTTGTTTAAGCATGATATGTAGAAATGACTCAGCCCATAATCAGTACATACATGATTGTCCTAAATCTTTTTAGATCTTGATCGATTTAATTTATTTATTTATGCCTTTTGTCTTTACGAGTTTCATTAATAAAATGTTGCTCACGCAAGGTCCACTTGCTTGACTAGTGAAATAAACAATGGGTCCATAATGTTTCAAGTATAAACTTATTGACAAACAGTTTAATTTAGTACTAATCCATGTTATATATTTTTAATTTATTACTAGCACGAGCATATTAGTTGGATCTGGTTTGTTGAGTATGCAATAAATTGCAATCGAACTATATTATTCTTTTTATACAACGCCGAAATTGTGTAAAACTAACCTAGCCCTACAAAATTATTAACAAAATTCGCTAGAAAATTTGCTCAGTTTTGTCAAGTTTCTCTTTAAGTGGATCACAAGATCATCTAATTATATAATGAAAGAAGGCACTCATAATAAAAGGTATTTCAATCAAATCACTTAACACAGGAGACTACGAAATACTATATAACATAAATGAAAATCAAATATGTAAATAAAAAAAATAAATTCTTTCAAAGTCATATTTTCTTGTCAACTCATTCTCCGATATGACATATCGATAATAATACATATAAAGATTAAAAATCCCTTTCTATGTATATGACAGAAATTTCATATTATATAAAATGATATATTACTTTGTTAAATTTATCTATCAATTTTGAAAAATTTTGTTAAATAAATTGACACTCACTTAATCCACTTGATAGGTTAATTATAAAATCAAAATATCAAAGCATTAACCCTAAGCACTGCATGACCCATCTACCTTAAAATTTAACTAAAATCAATAATCAATTAATATTAAAATTCAAATTCAAATTACACTTACATATTCACTCAACTCTCTCACATACACACCCATCACATTCATGGCAAGTCAAGTCAACACAATAGTATAGAGATCAGAGTATCCTCTTCCTCTCGCTTCATCAAACCACTACACGCACTACTCCATAATCTTTCACAAAACTTACAATTATTTTCCATCCATCTGATCTGCCACTATTGTATCATCATCATGTCTGCCAAAGATTGCGGCGAGCACGAAAGCAACAAAAGAAAAATAATATTGATCTGCATTGGCGTCTTTCTCTTCCTAGTTATTGTCACAATCCTCCTGGTTTGGGCTATCCTCCGACCTGCCAAACCCATCTTTATCCTCCAAGACGTCACCGTTTACGCCTTCAACGTCTCTACTCCAAACTTCGTCACCTCCAACTTCCAGGTCACCATTTCTTCACGTAACCCTAATGACAAGATCGGCATTTATTACGAGAAGCTCGATGTTTACGCCACTTATAGTGGCCAGCAAATCACCTACCCTGTAGTTATTCCTCCGAACTATCAAGGGCACAGGGAAATCAAGGTTTGGACGCCTGGGGCTTATGGCACGGCAGTGCCTGTGGCGCCATATAATTGTCTTAAACTGTTTCAGGATCAAGCAACTGGGTCTGTTATGCTGACATTCAGGATTGATGGAGCTGTGAGATGGAAAGTTGGGAACTTTATTACAGGAAAGTATCATCTCAACGTCAAGTGCTTGGCGTTGATCCCTCTTGGGTCGGAGCAAACAGGCATTGTCGTAGATCATAACGCCGTCAAGTTTCAGCTGGTGCGGAGCTGCAGCGTCAGTGTGTGATGACTGATCGATGAAGACTGAAGAGAAGATGGGGATGAGATGGTTTAACGCCGTTAAAGTTGTGTTTATCTCATTTTAATCTGTCTGATAAGCTAGCGGTTAGTTTCTTTTTTTTTTTTTAATATTAATTTTTCTTATTTTATAAAGAGTTTGAATTGTAAGTTTTGCTATATAACAAAATAGAGAAACTTAGAGGGGAAATATAGCAAAATTACAATCAGTGACAAGCTGTAGTTTAGGGGGAAAAAAAAATAATAAAAAAGAAAGTTTTTTTTCAGTAGATAAGAATTGAGTTTTGTCAAGCCGATGCGGTGTCGATTTCGTTTGGATTCTTAAGTTGACCTTTCTTCCCTTCACTTGTCGCTTACTTCTGATTCTCTTTTATCTATTTATTACTTATTTCTTAATTCTTGGATCCCTCAAATGGAGGTATAGATAAATAATTTTCATTAAATTGTTTCTTCAAATAAAATAATTTCTTATGTTTGACTTGGCTATACATATTCTTGGTCTTTTCAATTGGGTTAATTTTGGGTAATTTACAAGTTTATTGTTTAATATTCAACTAAAATAAACATCATAGCTCATTCTGGTAGTAGAAATTTTTGTGCTACGAACCGTCCAAAAATTTCTACAACTACGATGTGCTATGATGTTTATTTAAGCAACACAAATAAATGTGCTTGATTGATATTCAAGCAACTATGTCGGTGACGTCGGTGATTGGTGGTTAATATATATATAGTTAGGCTATTATTTTAGTTTTTTTGACATAAAATTTTAATACTAATCTACAATATATATCTAATTAGATCTAATGATAGAAAGATGAAAGGTATATACGTTAATCTTTTAAATGTTCACTTGACAACTTTCTTAACCATTAGATTGAACTAAATGAAAGACTATAATTAAATGAGATCAATAACTAAAAATTCAATTATATCAATACTTTGATGGCCCTTTTTTTTTGTCAATAGGTATAGATTAAACTAAAATTTGAATATATCTTAATATATAAAACTAAATAATATATTTTTATTTTAACTTTTAAATTCAAATATTTAAAAATTAATATGTTTAAAAATTAATATGTTTATAGCCTCATCGGTGTTATTTCTGGTCTTGTTTTTGTTTGACATATTAAAACTATATACAAATAAATATTTTGATAAATTATAATGAGTATTTATAAAAATAAAGTTATAACTGATATTATGAGGTTGTAAAATTATTTTTTTATAGGATTTGATGTGAAAACAGGTTTGGTGATTATGAAATAATTTTATAAAATATTCATTTGGAGAATTATCATATAAATGATAGACCATCATAAAAATGGGATATAGATAATAAGGTTTAAAAAGAAATTAGATTGTATATCAGCAAGTCATAAATGAATTTTATTAGAAGTAATAATATTCTTACAAACTTACTCATAATGTATCATAATTTGATTGGATGAGTGAATTTCAAACTTTAATTATATTGATTAATGTAGATGATATAACAATCATTTAATAATGCCACATATAAGTGAGTTTATATAGATAGTTTGCAAGAATAGCACTACTCCTTTATTAGAGTATTTTAAAGAGATAGGGATGATATAAAAGCATTCAAATATTTATACTCAGATGCAATCTAAAATATTTTACTTTATTATTTAGATGAAGTTGTATGACAATGAATGTTAAGTGAAAAAAGAAATTAATTAAGTTTCATTCATTATATCAAAATTTATACTAAAAGAGTTCAACCTTAAATATAGTATTTCAATTAATCAAATATATAAGAAACCGGAATTATTAGGTTCAAAAGGTAAGACAATTCATATTACACGGATAAATATTTTGTATTGCAAACGTCAGCATATGATTTCCTTTTCATTGATAGAGTATGTTGAATATAGTTAATATCTTTTCTTATATTACCAAAACAGATTAATGGTACGAGCGATTTTGATCCTTAAACATTTTACCGTATTTTTTAGATTTAATAATAAATAAATAATTGAAAATATGTATCATTTTTTAGTTCGTAAATTAAAATAAAAACTTCAAATTGTTAAAGAGTTAGTAAAAGTGGTGATGGGATAAAGCAAGCGAATCCACATCAGGAGGACATGGCTAATGACACGTAGACAATACAATGCCATATGGATGACGTCAAGAGACTCGAAGCAAAGGAATAAATAAAGTAGATAACTCCAAAGCCCAGAAAGAAGTGTGTATGCGAGCTGATGGGCAAGAAATTTTTTTTGGGCTGCCTGACCCATGAGTTCAACATAAATTCTTATCTGCGAACGCACATGATTCCAACTGAGAAACCAAACATTCATTGAATATTTGTTAAGCTTTTTTTATTAATATTTTTAATATTAAAAGAAATCTGAAATTAAATCACCCAAAAAAAGTTAAAACAGCTCTTCTCTCACCCGCCTCTCTTCCAGTCACATCAATACTAACTATTATTATTCGTTTTTTATTATTAATAGTATTTTTTAAAATTAATGAAACTGATTTATATTCAAAACTCTTAAGGATTTTATCAAAGCAAAAAATGATATCACATAAAATTGAACAGAAAATAAGTTTTGGGGAAAGATTATAAATTAGGAGTAGAACCAGAGCCTATATAGTTATGTTTACAAAAAATAAAAAAAATTGAGATCTTTTCAAATTTCGCAGGATGACCTAAACTTTCTCCTCGAAATGCCAAAAAAGATGACGGGAAAAATTCAAAAAATAGCCTAAATTAAGGGACTTGTGAAGAAAAAAATTACCCTTCCTCAAAATTTTCATGTCATGGCTTTTTGGAATGCAAAATGACTTAAAAGCCCATACTAATTTACTTAATTCTAAACATTTTTACTCCTTCCCTTCCCTCCTTTTCCCTTCCATAACCGTCCACTCCATCCAATCTCGATAGATACTCGTCTCAGTTTGTCGAGCGACACATTCGAGTGTCGAGCGTCATTTGTTTGTCTTATTTATGAAACCGATTATCGATGTCTTCATACGACAAGATGTCGTGTGTCAGTTCCAATTAATCCAACAGACAAACCATTGTTGGTCCATAGCTCGATGCTAGACAAAGGAGTTCGACAATGGACGTATGTTAGTTACATGAATCCCATAATCGACGCCACTGGAACAGAACAACTTGTGTCGGATTTAGGTGTCGATGTTGAATTGATATATCCGACATGTGTCCGCTATCAGACACTTAACAAATGTCATTATCTCAAGCGCTGTCGAGCACAATAGCAGAATCGTATTTTTGGGCCTTTTTGTGATTTTTTTATAATTGAATGAATATTTAAAGGTTGTTTTTTGTTGTTTTAGCATTTTTTATGATGTTTTCAATTGAATTAACATATGTAAAGGCTTTTTTTGTGTTGTTTTGGCACTTTTTGTGATGTTTTTCTATTGAATGAATGTATAAAGGTCGTTTTGTGTTTTTTGAAGGTTTCTAGATGGCAAATGATCACAGGCTTACTTTCAATCTTAAGACACCATAAGATGATCACTACCATGTAGTAATAACAAATTGGCAAGTTTAAAGAATATATGGTGGGTCCAAGACAAGTTAAATGACCGACAAAAGGAGATGTTTGGGCATACATGTTTTGGGCACTTGTTAGACATCTAGAACCTAACATTCCCATCTTAGTTAGCTCACTATATGCTATTAAGAGAGGTGGAAACTCATGAGTTCGATGATGAGATGTGATTTCTCATACAATGTATGTCTTTATAACTCGTATACTTGTGTATAAAAAAAATGTTATCATCTCATCATGAGTTTAGCGTTTCATACCTTCCTTCGATGTAGGGAGGGTAATACATTTTTTAACATATGAATTTGGTCTTATGATCGGTTTGAAGTTTGCTTCGAAGTTGCCCAGTTCTTTCGATAATCATGATAAGTGTAGATTGAGAGACAATTTTCTTTGGGGGGAGGGGGGAAGAAAATAAAATTGAATTCATTTTATGACAAGTTAGAGAATTAAATCTTTCTACGATCCTAGACAAAGATGTGCTGAAGCTAGCATTGTATTATGTGCTTGAGCATTTTTTCCTTGCACGGGATGGACATCGGTTCATTTTTATAAAGTGGTTAAACTCCGTAGACACATTGGACATATTCAATGAATACCCCTGGGCATAGAGTCTTACAAACAACCATCGTGACATGAAGGTCCGTTAGAGAAGTATAGGGCAAGGAAGGCAAAGAATAAGGAACATGACGTAGAGAGGTATAATTTAGGAGGTTGCCCTTATGCTATTTAGGTAAATAGATTTCAAGCTTCCATTAATATTTAAACAGGTTGTATCTACGGTTAATTATGGAAACTTTTACTAAATCATGATTTTTTGTTGTCATATTTGATTGTATGAGATCGTGCCATATGTTGGGTCTATATATGGCATTCTTGGTAAGGCGTTTGTTGGAAAAATTCCTTGGTTGTTAAAGTGGCATAGCATAAAAGTGCCAAGCAAAGAGGTCTTAGAACGGGATTATTTGTACATTAAGAGGGTGATAAGTCCTAAACCCATTATTTTACTGAAGCCATTACTTAGTTAAATTAGTTAAATCTAGTAAGATGTTGCGAGGAACTAATATATATGAATTCCTTGCAGGCATGTCCACTTGTGACATTGGAGCCTATAGATCTAAGGCTGATATCGACTAGTTAATTACAACAGAGCAGGTGGTGGGAAGGCAAAAGGGTGGACATTTTCAATAGGCGTTGACTGAGGATACTTCCTTATACAAGAAGAAGCGGGTCGACATGATCTGGTAGAAATGACCATATGTCTTGCCTTGGGTTGATTCAAAAAGACTGGTACTATCTCGCCCATATCATGCATGTTCCAGTCTATTGTCAACAGAGATTGCATCTAGACCTTCTAACTAAGTTTTGCCCCATGTTGAGGACACTGCTCCACCATCCCTTCCTATAGGTCGGTCATTGCCACTTGGTAATCCCTTCCCAATATGTGGACCCTCTCCAATGGGTGGGCCTTCTCTTATAGGTGGACCTTTTTCGACTGGTCGATCGACTCTAACCTATTTACATTATTCGTCGCTTAGTGGCCATGCAGCAAAATGCACTCAGGTAAATATATCAAAATTTTATCCATATTAATGTAATCAGATCCATTATCATTCGCGAGTTGGTGGGCCTTTAAGAGAATGTGAAATCACTCACGTTCGAGAATAAAGAGATTCGAGGGGAGGTGAATTGGTCCGAGAAGAGAACATATTGATACGAGAGGAGATTACCCTTCTTTGAGATGCACCGACATTATTGAGAGGTCACTTTGGCATTGCAGACATGGTATTGCACCTTTTCATTCATCATTTATATGTATGAATTCTCTTATACATAATCATCACTAAATAAGGTTACAACTATCCAGCTATTCTTTTTTTTTTTTCAAGATGAGAATGGGGAGGACAAAGATGGTCTAGAAAGGGATGGACCTTCCCTTGATCTTTCGCAAAAGAATGTCCAGGCACTTGACGGTGCTCCTTTGGATTTCATGTCCCAAAGAGGATGACAGCTACTCCATGTTAAGCATAAACAAAGCCCTTTTCTTAGTCCCTTAGCAAGAAAGAGAGCAAAGGCTACGTTGCATGTTGAGACACAGGCTAACATACCTTCAGTTCTGACAGGTACCAATCCCCCGATACTTTCATATACTATCGTTTAGACACTTGTTGCCTCTCCACCAGCCATTATAGTCCAGCCTCAAGACGCCATTGTTTGACCCACTTGCCCTTATTCTTGACGATGAAGCTAGGACATACTACAGTTGGATGGCTGATGGTTCTAGTCTTATTCACCTTAGGGTCTTTGACACAAATCATGAGTTCTTTCATATTTTGATGACGATGATGGAGTGGCTTTCATCAAAGGTTTGTGTAATTTCGTACCTAAATTCCCCATTTTCTTATCATTATCTTACGCTCATGTTTACTAACAATGCAGTAGAATGATGTTTACCTGTGGACATTACGTCGTAAAGCAGTGGATCTGGGGCTAGATGTGGTCGAGAAATTGACTTTCTTGGACATTAAGATTTGTGTAACGTTTCTCAAACTCTTTCTGATGCTAGTGTCTTAACACTTCCTATATTTTCTAATGTTGTTACTAATGACTCAAGGGAAGGTCAAGGGTTGTGGCAGCGTTATAACAGTGCATCTGATGATATTGCATGGGATAAAAAGCCCGAGCTTGTGCAATTTGTCGATAAAGAGAGTTTGCTCATTGGCTGAACGTGGGATGATCTTGGTAATACTTTATTATTAAAAACTGTTATTCGATGCAATTCATATTGTGATCGTGTGTAAACTAACCAATCTTTATTTATCATCTTCGTAGTTGTATGTTCTTGTTAATCTTGACAATCAGCATTTGGTGGTAGCACGTGCGATCTTGAATCACTGCACCGTTATGATTTACGACTCATGCACTGTGACCACCCCTTTTGAGAAGGGTAAGGAGCAATGTCGTTATTTGACACACATACTCCACAGGCTCATGACATAGGATGATTTCGACGATAAAGAGTTCCCTATCGGCCTTTTTAACATTGAACAGATAGAAGATATCACTGAGATCCCTCAATTAGACATCAGAGGTGGGGCATGTGGAGTTTATTGTCTCAAGTTCATGGAGTACCTTGCAGGTAGTGTTCTATTTTCGAACATACGGGCCTTCACAAAACTACATGAAAATCAATCATCATCAGTTATTATGTCACGTACTAGCAGCATGATCAAGTAAGACGGGATTGTGACATGTTTGATGATTATAACCTAAGCTTTCACAATGGTAGTAACTATATGACAAGCATGACTCGCCCTGGGATAGGATCTGATTTCTCCTAGGTCTTCTCGTTGGCTTTCTCATTATTGATGGTAGGACAACTCTACTACTGACCTCTTCAAGAACCATCCACTCATCACTTGCCATAACTAATACTATAGGCAATGCATATGCATGGAGGTTGAGTTCATTTGTGTACTATTGAGCATAATAATCATGGCACGTGAGGAAGCTCATGTGCTTATAAACAGCTAATGCATGTGCACAAGGAAACTGGTCAAGATCAAACATCCTACACGTGCAGGTTCAAGCATGCATGTGACACGTTAGTTACAACCTCATACATGGTAAGAGATATGCCCCTAACTCTTATCCAATCACCCTCTTTTAAACGCTCCTCGATCAACTTGTTAGCCTATGAAGTGAGATGTAATTGTGAGCTAGCAAATATTTCCTTTCATTCACATAACTATTGTTAAAGATTTTCACAATAATAATTTGCTAAAAGTGTAATGGGAGGAAACAAGCATGTCTCAAATAGTTTTTCATGGACTCAACAATATTTGTTGTCATTATGTTATAACGTCATCCGAAAAATTGTGAATGTGCCCATTTTTCTACACCAATCTCTCGAAGATATGTTGCAGTTGGAGGCATATATGATTCGACTGTATGCATATGATAGTTGAAATCAGTACGATGATAGGTCCTCGTAGCTTAAGTGAACATGCCTAACAACATCTTATCCTTGAACCTAACCTTCAAGTTTCTCTTCAGATGATAGGTGCACAGGCCATGAAGTGCACCAGGGAAAACAACAGAAATAGCTCTTTCAATATTGGCATGATGATCATAAATGAACACTAAATCTTGGACATTTCTAACTATCTAATCATGCAGCTTTATCATGAATCAATTTCAGGGTTCTTCATTTTCTAAATGGCCAACTTCAAATGCTAATGGATATATTTATTTATTTTCGTTCATGCAAGATGCCAAAAACGTGGTACCACTATATTTTCCCTTTAGATGAGACCCATCCGCTGTAACAAACGGCCTAATGGATGTTACAAACTCTGCAATAGAAGCCCTCAAACTCTTGAAAAGTACTTAAAGTGATCATTAGCATTAGTTTCTAAAGTCATTGTCTTGGGGTTTGCTTTCTCAACCATGTATGTATAATGAGAGAGAAGTGTAAAGGATTCCTCATAAGATCCATAAAGTTCTTCTAAGACTACCTCTTTTGCACTCCATGCCTTATTGTATGTAATGTAACACTCGACGGCTCTTGAACATCAAACATAATATCCCTGGGGGGATATATCTTAGATGCCTGAATGAATTTGGTATTTATGTGTTTATCAATAACAACAGAAGTTGCTTGTTCGTGATTCGGGAGGAGCCTAGCTCCTGAACATGTGTGCTAGTTGTTAAACTTCCTCACTTTGAAGAAATGGAATCTTTTACGTTGGTTGCCTGTATCCGCCACTTGCAATTTTCAGCACGACATATGGCCTCAAACCTTATTATGTTAGAAGTTTTTACCTTAAACTGAAAGTTACATTGTAATGCCAAATTTGATAACTTCTTGTAAGGCTTGATTTTGTTACCAAAAATCTGTCCAATCACAACCTGAATTCCATTAAATATAAAAGATGTAGCATCGTCATGAACTTTTGACGTCAAATACACAATAGGAAGCATCCACCTGAATGTGTTTACCTGATTATTATTGGTTTGAGATGTCAGAGGAGGGGTAGATTGAATAAGAGTAGGAAAGGTCAAAGGCACTCCTTTGTTCAAATCATTCACAAAATCTATGCGACCATCTTCACAGTTATGTAACCATCAACCAACCTTTTATTTATATTATGACCATCGACATTATCATTTCCATCATGATCATTGTCATATAAGTCGTCACTCAAGTTTTGGCAAGATTCAAAAGCACAATCAGCGTTGTCATCATTATCATCACCATTGTTATCCCCACATCATCATCACCATCACTATCGTCATCACTATGGACTTTGGTTAAACTCTCAAATTCTCTAAAGTTATCAAGGTGCCGAACTAATCTCAATGGCAACAATTGGTTCAATACAATATCTCTTGAAACATCAACCGATTGATTATCTGCATGCACAGTAGACTACTGAAGGTCAAGGCCAACCTCTTTATTATGTTGTGTTGCACTCAAACAAGAGTGGACTTACTTAATTGGTTGCTTCCTAAGCAAGGTAAAAATGGATGAGAAGAACTCTTCCTTTTTGTTAATAGATCATATTGTGACCTTGTTCTTTGCTTGTGTCCATCTTCAAATGTAATGATGAGTAGTGTTTATAACTGCTAGTCCTCCAGACTATGTTGTATGAAACAAACAAATATTTTTGTCGGTCTCAATACAAGTTGGTAATGATGGAGGACCCTTGGAAGAGAATTGAACAATTAAACTTATGGTTTTTTTTTTTTAACTCAAATCCCAACCCATTTCCATACTCAAACATTCAACTAACTCACTGTAAGAAGTATATCTAAGAATTATCAACGGCTTAGACCTCCTGCCCATGTACATATAACCTCCATTTTATTGCATCTTTCGTGGACCATTACACAATATCAAAATGCATTAAATTTCCATCCTGCACGTAAAAGACAAATCAAAATTCATCCCTTAATCAAAAAATCATTAAAACAATGCATAAAAGTCAAGAAAAGTATAATTATGCCCTTCTGCTCAATGAGACTCGACAAAAACTGTGTGCAGACCGACACTCGACAACCTCGACATAGACAAAGACACGACAAAACTCAACACAGATGAGGATGCTCGACAAAGCTGGACACATTGTCAAGAGTTCAAACACGTGACGAGAACGTGTCTCGACGCTTGCCTCAGACTCTCGACATGAAAGGTCAAACAATGTCGAGCACTTTATGCAACAATGTCCAATATTATTTCTTCTCAATCAGATCCTGTCCGACAAAACACTCGATGCTCGACAATAATCTATTGACTGTTGAGTCATCATCTTCCTCAGCCAATATACCATATTTGTCTCAACAAATTCTTGTTATTCTTGTTTTCTTTGCAACTAAAGTACTAAAAACACTTCTGCTAAGCTCAATTCACTGTTTTCTAAGCTAATACCAAGTTTTACAACAAATATTTCAATAACATTAAAAGCTTGAACTAAATCAAGAAAAATTCATGTATAAAGAGATCTCTTATCTATTTTTACTTAGATCTTGAAGATTACTCGCTATAAATGATAGAGACTGTAGTATTTTGATAAAAATAGAGTTGGGTGGAAGAGTTTTGCACAAGGTTGCAGAAGAAACTGAGGAGATATAGAGGAGAAATATAGGTTGTTTGCCTTATATTGAAATTTGCTCTCCGTAGCCTTTTCATTTTGTTTCCTTTTTAGTGACGCTGAAACTGTAGAATTTTGTATAATGAAATTTGAAGGGAGAGGCAGAGCCCAGCCCAAAGTGTGATGGAGATAATAGTAGGACATGGAATCTGCTTGTCTAAGTTTCTAATATTAGCACTACCTGTGGCATAGCAGAGCCCTGCCTATCCCAAATTTTAAAATAATAATAATAGTATAAATAATTTTCCTTCCCTAAAAGGTTTTATAAAATAATTTTTATCCCTAAGATTTCATAAAATGGCAATTTTTCCTCTTTTCACTATTAAATAACGGTAAAAATTTGTCATTGAATTCATAATACTAGAAATTGAAATCAAAAGACACAAACGAGAAAATTATGAGAATTTTTTTATTTTTCTTAACCTTTGTAGGAAAATTATTATTTAATTAAACCTTAAGGAAATAAGTAATTTTATTTATAAATTTTTAGATACGCTAATATATTTATTAGTTACTACAATTTAGAATTTCACTTGACATTTGTTGTAGAGCAGTCGGCCTTTGACGTGTGCATGGAAAACGCGCAGGAGCCCATCCGATAGATCGAAGGCTCTTGATTCAACTGGCAATGACAATAAGCAGCATAGCAGTTGGTAGGACTATGTTTCTTTTCTTTTTCTTTTTTAAGATTTTGGGTATTCTTAAATGAAATCAATTTCAAAATGATACTGTTCAATTAAGATTTATTTGTTTGATTAGAAATTATTTTTTTAGATATAAATACAAAAAAAAATATTGAATTCGTTTCATAATTAATTAAAATTAAGTTACATTTCATAATTTTTAAATAATTTATAAAGGGATAATTGTCATTTCATTTTTGGCAGTGCGTCAGGTTGCAAAGTCCACTAACGAAGACTAACAATAAGGTGTTCTTGTCATTTCTAGAACGTTTGGGGTTGATTAGATCACATCTCACGGGGTTGCATCATGCATGTCGTTTTCCCCTCAAAATCTTATTAAGCTAGCCAAGCATAAAATAACTAGTAATAATATTATGCAGGAATCTGATTTGTGATTCGCTGGACATTGTTGAAACTTAGAATTCATAGATTCCTCTGGATATGCACGCATAAAATCTCCCCCTTCAAGATTTGCCCTTTTTTAATTTTATTTTTATTTTTATTTCTATGTAGTTTATATTAGTTCATTTCTAGTTTCTTTGAACCGAAATATGAACTCAAAAATTTTCAAATAAGGCAAAACAACAATAATAAAATAATAAGTTTTATTGAGGGTGTTAAGCAAAAAATAAATAAATAAATAAAATCTAAGAAATGCGTATTCTAATATTCAAATTTGTAGTTAATGGAGAGCTCTCCTTCACCCTAGGTGCATAATTTTCGGATGAAAATTAAATTAAACCAGATTTAACTTGCAAATTTTAAGCAATTTTTAAACTCTCTTGGTTGGTTTGAATTTTCTTTCGTTTTACTTTATCTTCCTCTTTTTTAAGTGAAACCAAAAATATCCACCGATTTTAGACCTTATAAATACTACTTAATTAAGGGAAGATAAATAGCTTATATTGGCTTTAAAATTTTGGAGCTAAGAAAGTAGCCCGGGCGGACAGCATAGACCCAACAAAGTAAATTAGATTAAATTAAATAATTTCAATTTCAATACGGTTGCGTATAGACATTTGCTTAGAAGTTTTTGCAGCAACCATTGTTGACTCCGCTTTGGAAACTGGACGGTGGAAATAAATCAAGACAAGGGAGAATTAAAGAGAACTGTTGCATGCATCTTATTGAAAAGAAAAGGTAGGTGGAATGTCTATATATCAGAGCAATAATTTAACCAATTTCTTTCTTTTCATTATGGAAAATTAAACTTTGATAAATTTGTTGGCTCTACCGGGAAATTTGTTAACAACATTAGTTAAGAGCAACTCTTAATTATAGTCCAAAAATTCAAGTGTGCTCTGAGTTACAAAAGTATTAAAAATTATGTGTTTAAGTGAAGCTTCACTATAGAAGTTTTTAATGTTAGTTAAGTGGTACCTCTCGTTGTGTTAGCTTGAAAGAGATCGATTGAGAATTTGAAATAATTGAAGTCATTCTTTGGTCATAAAAGAATATATATAATTAGCTAGCGTGTATTTTAATTTCTTTCATCTGGTGGATTAAAGAAGAAAAGATCTGAAAAGTACCCACTAATTTATAGTTAGATATATACTTCTTAATGTGACTATTTTTTACACCATGTTAAAGAATAAGATTTTTATTTGTTTATGTTGATGCGGGAAAATCGCATCACTAATAGCTCAACACAGTGTCCAGAGGAACAATGAAATGCAATAAGGTTCTTGGATGGCCACCTCAGAATTCGGTCACACAACCCTTCCCTGTTGTTTGCTCCGAAGAGATCGAATGGACTCTTGAAATTACTTGACCTCCCTTCATCCTTGCCTACTCGACAACAATGAGCTGCGAGACAAAGAAACAGGTGACTCTAACACCAATATCCTGTGGATACGAAGTAGTTAGGCGGCTTACTTGAAGTCTTACTGCGTTCAATCTCCGCTATCGAGACTGCTCTCAAGAGACATTTTTAATGCTTTTATTAAGAGGTATTATTTTCCCTTTACAATTTCTACGATAAATAAAAATTAAAAACACTTTTCAAACGATAATAATTAAACACATTCGATAGAGGGAATCCCGTCTAATAAGACAGAATAGTCTATCTAGTTAGTTAGGTTGATCTTCGTTTTGTTAGGTTGAGTAATGGTTCAGTTATTCTTTAGTTAAGTAATTTTTTCAATCTTTTTTTTCATAAACAAATAGCTATAAACACATATTCAAAAAACCATAACGCTAAAAGAAATGAAAAAAAAAAAGAAAAAGAAAGAGATAGAATCCTTACAATCCTTTCTTTTGAAAAAGCTTACGAGCTTTTCAGCCTAGTTGATCATAAACAGAGAAAGGGATCTATAAAGTATGAACTTTCCTTTCGCAAATTCAAACTTTCTCCTTGTATCTTCTTAAGTTTCCATTTGCATATTCTTGGTCGAAGCTAGTTGATTCCATACAAGAACATAAATTAATATTTCGCCAAACATTTATTAAATATTTACCGAGTAATAATAATTAATAAACCCATTTCAATTAATTTGAGGTGAGATGCAGCGTGTTCTCGAACACTCAAAAACAAAAAGTCGGCAGTTGGTGAGCTGGGGGCCTCTTTGTCATCATGCAAAGTGGGTCCAATCAAGCATCATAGGTAACGTGTCACTCGGGCTTCCTCATCCGCTCACATAGATTTAAAAGTGATCAACCCAATTAGTACATGAAAGTCTCTTATTAATCTTTTTGCAATCTTGATTGATTTACTTTATTTGCGCCTTTTGGTCTTCCTAAGTTTCATCTCACAAGAAAGGGTTGCACGCTTTCTTGACTAAGAGAAAGCCATCAAACGTTCAGAGCAATTTTATAACAGTGTCAATAATGTATCATTTGTGGACTCATTGGCTACACCATTTAATTCCTTTAATTAATTTAGTACGAATCCATGTTATATATCATGTTGATAATTATCATAAAAATTAGCTTTAGTTGGATCTTTGTTTCTTACTGATTCATTACTAGTAATAAATTGTAATTGATCTATTTTATCCTTTATTTGAGTCAACCCAAAATCTTTTTAATTATAAATTTAATAGCATTTTTTTGAAAAAAAAAAGTTTCTAAATTTTGTCAACTTTCTCTTAAAGTCATAACTAGCCTTAGGGAAAGAAGTATTTTTTTTTTTTGTACCGAGATGTCCGGGTCAGTTTACGCGCAAGCCACTGTTACGGTCTCCCACTTAAATCATGGAGGGGCCAGCACGGTCTCCCACTTAAATCATGGAGGGGCCAACTTACGCGCAACCCACTATCACGGTCTCCCACTTAAATCATGGAGGAGGTCATTGTGGAGACTTGAACTTAGAACTTCACCATTGGTGCTGTACCAACTCCATCTTGACCCGCTTCACCACTTGAACTAACCCGTGGATGGGAAGAAGTCATTGATAGTGAAAAAAAAGAAAAAGACAATCACATCAACTAATTAGGATACTATAAAAGTATAATATAATATATTTGAAAATTTTAATTATATATATAACGTATATATTTGAATAATTAATTGAAATTACTGATAAAAATCACTTTCTATAGTGTAGAAATATCACCATCAAAACGATATTATTTGGTTCACTTTATCAATTTTGGACAACAATTTCTTTAGATAAATTGACGCTTACTTAATCATCCACATAAAACGTCAAAAAATCAAACATAAATAAATAATCAACAACATCATTTTCCCCTTAATAGTTCCCTCCCATCATACACAAACCTAAGTAACCCAAGCCGCGGCCTGCCATGCACATGCATGAGCATGACTCATCGACCCTAAAATTTAATTAATTAAAATCAATATATAATATAATTCACTCGAGCTTCCGTCTCTCTCACAAACACACGACACGTTCATCGCAAGTCACGGTCAACACAAAAGCAGAGAGAGGTCCCTCCCTTCATTCTCTTCCTCTCTGCCCTCTATAAGCCCAAGCTTGTTTTCCTGTCCATCTCGACCTCCAAAACACTACTGTTATATCAATCATGTCAGCCAAGGGCGACTGCGGCAAGCACGGCGGTAAACGCCGTCAAATTTTCCGGCGAATCGTTGCCGGTATTCTCATCTTCCTTCTTATTGCCCTCGTCACCATCCTCCTCGTCTGGGCTATCCTGCGACCTACCAAGCCTAAGTTTGTCCTCCAAGACGTCACCGTTTACGCCTTCAATGCCTCCACTCCCAACTTCATCACCTGCAACTTCCAGGTCACCATTTCCTCGCGTAACCCTAATGACAAGATCGGTATTTACTACGACAAGCTCGATCTTTATGCCACTTATCATAACCAGCAAATCACCTACCGCACAGCTCTTCCTCCCAATTACCAGGGCCACAAGGAAATCAACGTTTGGTCGCCGTTTGTTTACGGGACGGCGGTGCCTGTGGCGCCGTACAATGCTGTTTCGCTGACTCAGGATCAAGCAACTGGGTCTGTTATGCTGATGTTCAAGATTGATGGACGGGTGAGATGGAAAGTTGGGACTTTTATCTCAGGGAAGTATCATCTCTACGTCAAGTGCTGGGCGTTTATCCCACTTGGCTCCAACTCTAAGCAAACGGGGATTATTGTGAATAATAACGCCGTCAAGTACCAGGTGGTGCGGAGTTGCAGCGTCAGTGTGTGATGACTGATGAAGATGATGAACATGGTTAAAGGCCGTTAAAGTACTGCTTATCTCTTCTTACTTTCTCCGTCTTCTTGTAAGCTATTAGTTTCCTTTTTTTGTATTTGTTTTTCTTATTTCATAAAGATTAAAGAGCTGATTTGTACATTTTGCTATAGAATAAAATGGAGGAAATGGAAAGATAGCAAAATTACAATCCGTGACCGCCAAAAAATTAAATAAAAAAATAAATATGAAATATTATTCATTTTGGGTTTTTTTTTTTTTTTTTTTTGTAATTTTGTCGAAATATAGATAAGAATTGAGTGTGGGCGGGCGGTTGTGGTGTCATTTTCTTTTGGGTTTCTAAGTTGACCTTTTTACCCGTTGGGCCTTTACTCGCCGTTTCCTTCCCTCTTTTTATTTATTGCTTTTTAATTTCCTAATTCTTGTGTCCCTTAAAGGAAGAACTAAAAGTGTCATTAAAGAACTTAAAAAAAAAAAAATTTATGGTTGGCTTGGCTCTACATTCTTGAACTTTTCTTGGGTTAATTACATGTTTATTGTGCGTCTAATATAAAATAAATAAAAAAATTATCCATTGTAATAGTTGAAATTAATTTCAATATGCATCTAAGAACTTGATGGTATGAATGCATCTTATATATTTGAAAATTTCTTGAAATTTTAATCTAATTTAATTGCATAAATATACTTGATTGATATTCTTGAAATTATATATGCAAGTGTCGGTGGTTAGTTGTTAATACGTCACTAGCAAAAAGTATCTATCGCATTTGTTATATTTAATGAATGATACGTATGATTTTTATTTGGATGTGTATACACATGTATGGCATAAACTAGTAAACACTGACTAATATCCCTACTGAGAAAACTAAATTTTATTAGCTCAATATAATTGTGTTCCCTCTTAATGGCATACGTGCATAAAAAGACAATTTTCTATTTCTGAAATTCTAGTTACTTCTATGTATTGTCATGAATGGCCAGCTACACATGGCTAAGTTTTGAGTTCAGCCCAGAAGAGAAAAGCTTGTTAAACACAATAAAAGAATAGTCATAACCAAACAAACGTGAAGATAATGCCAGGAAAATAGCTACCGATTAAAGCTTTCCAGCTATGGAAATGAAGCAGCCAAACTTGAAGAGCAACATCAAAGATATATAAACATAGAATTCAATTCAATCCAGTCACTACCTAATTTTACTTTGTGAAACTAAAAAAATGAAATCAACTTTGCAAACAAATCAAGATGAATAATTGAGAAATTGGCGTGTGGAATTGAAGTGGGTTCATCTCTCACATGGCTTAGTTAGTGGTGGTCCTTTCATTCCCTCACCAATAATCCCAGCTACCAACTAATAATGGCGTGAAAGAAAGGGACTTGTTGTTTGCTTCTCAATGGTCCTTATCTTATAGGTTCCTCTAATTTAATCATACTTTTGTCCACCCAACACTTGCATATACTATAGTCTAGTTTATATATTTAATTACTTGATCAAATTTGTATTACACCAAAATTGTTAGGTTCAAAAGGTAAGGGATTTCATATTATATTGCTTATCTTTAAAATAATAATATTGAGCAATACTGACCTAGGGTGGACTGCTCTTACAGAATTTTAACAAACTTATTTGCAATTCCACCATCTTATCATCCTTCCCTTGTAGAAGAAGACAAGCACTCATGTGCGTGATTGAGTCTCCAGATAATCTAAACCCTCTTGCATCTCATTTATATATGTTTATATTCATTTTTTAACGCAAACTTATACTCATTCATCCTACGCAATCTTATAATTTTGTGAAATTATTGAACTCACGCTCTAAATAACCCCTTTTTAATACCCTTACCACAATCATTCAATTGCAATACATAAATTAAGAACTATAAAATCCATATTTATATTCTTTATTGAACGATCTTATTTAGGTATACGAAGAATTTGATCCTTAATTCTTCAGTATGCATATTTTGAAGATTCAGTGATAAATATATATGGTTCGAAATTTATGTCATATTTTTTAAATCTTAAATTAAGATTTAAAAAAAAAATTCAGCCCTGGGATTAGAGATAGTAATTATAGTGCTGATTGGATAAAAATAAGGCTGTCCACACTTAGGAGCGAATGGCCAATCACAGGTAGATAATGCAGTGCCGTACAGATGAGGTCATTAAGTAGCAACAGGGAAAGTAGGAAGCTTATCGTGGGCCTCTCCGGACAATAAATAAACGAATAATCTTATTCGATCTCTATTTTTTAACTCATTAACCCTTATTATTATTTTATATTTTTTATTAATTCTATCCTATAATAAAATTAATGAAAAGGATTAAAAAAATCTAAAAATACATCTATGTATTTACTATATTATGAACCTTAATTCCCTCAAAAACTATTTTTAATTTTATAGCCACTGTTATAAAATCTTTGATAAAAAATCTAATTTGATAAGTTAGAAACCACTTATGTAAGGTTTATATGACAAGAGATCTGCATAGAAAGGCTTCTATATCATGAGGAAAAGTCGCGTGGCTGAACTATTCTTCCAAATCCACAGAGAGTGGTGTGGCAACCAAGCCAATCTTGCTTTAGAATAACGTTTTGAATGCGGTCTGACCCGGGAAAAGAGAAAAACCAGAGACTTCTACAAGATGTGCAGGCCATCTTAGTTCTTATTTCAACTGGAGCTATATTCAGCTAGTTTCATAGTTGGGAAAAATTGTTTAGCTTTCTCAATATCTAAGAAATCAATTTATTAAGAATGGGTAATTTGGGAATCAAATGGGGTTAAGCGAGAAAAAAATTCTGAATTTCAAGATTTTAATTAGGTGAATTTAGTAATAGGGATTAAAGAATTAAAAAGTGGGGACTGGGTAGAACAACTTTAAATAAATTTATCTTCACAGCCCACAAATTCAATGTAAATCTATTGTAGCTAGCCTAAGATCATATAATACCATGTAAAATGGATAAGAGGATAAGACAAATATTCTTGACCACACCCTCACATTTTAGAAGGCTAATTAATTAATTTCTTCACATAAAAATATGATTAAATTCGAGTACTATTATCCTCTCAAATAATCATCATAAACTCCAAAAATTTTAAGCGCATCTATTATTCTACCATTAGCATGATCCATGCAAGCAAAGGTTGACAACCGAATTCCATTTTTTTCAATAAAAATATAATTTATTATTTCTCATCTTATTTTAAGTTTAAAAAATAAAATAATTCAAATTTTTTAAGTTGATGAAATGAAATTCACATATCGATTCATAATTGTCTGGATGTATATGTGGATAGAGTACGTTATTATCCTGACGTCGTATGATAGTTCTATCCTAAATTTTATTTCTTGAAACATATCCTAAGTGATGTGTTAAATGATGAAATTTATCATATTGCTTATCATATCATTCTCTCGTTTATAAAAAAATGTCACGTACGTGGTGTTACTCATTACTCGACCGTGATAAAATTTAAAATAATTATTTAGGAAGAATATAATTATTGGATTCCAAGACATACCTAACTGAGTAGTAGGCCGAGTTGCAAAGAACTTTGGCGCAAATCCTATATATCGGGATTCTTCATAGAAGAAACAAGGTAAGGGAGCTAGGCAGAATAAAGGTGGAAAGCATTAAGAATATTGATGAAATAGAAGCCAAGGATATCCCTTCACATGGGCGTAGTTACGGATTAGAGAATTGGTGGCTTGGCTTTGGAAAGCTTTTTGCTTTTTCTCTGCACTGACATTTAGGCTGATTCTCCTCCCTAGTTGTCTGTGAATATACACATTTTATGCAAGTCCCCACAAGAGGATCGTCTTCGAACCTCACCAAAAGTCTCCCAAGTTTCTTTTACTTGCCCCTTTGTATTGCTTCTCTTTCAACTCATCATGGACAATAACGGTGGAAGCTTCTTCTCTACCTATAGTAGCTTTATATATATTTAAGCGCCTATTGTATACAAAAGTAAAAGGAAAAAATAATTAATGTCTTTTTCAAGGAAAATATTTTTAGGGGCTTGAAACTTTTAAGAAATTTTAATTGAAACACCACAGATCCTATAAAATTTTAGAACAAATCCCACGTACCTCTTATGAATTTTAGTACTAAAATCATAAAGGATCATCTATAGTTTTTAGTTTTGTTAAAAGTTATTAACGGTAAAATCGTATATCAATCATGTCAAAATTTAAGAGACATTATTGAAGAAAATATAGACAACTTAACAGATTGGTGGGACTGTCGAAACAATAGGTAAATGCATGAGATATTAGTAGTCGCGGTCACGGAAATTATCCAAAACTTTATGAAATCTTATAAAATGTGCGCAGAGAGAGCGTGTATATGTTCTTGCATTGGTTGGTAGATGGGCACTTGTCACAAAAGTCGATGCCAGGGAAAGAGACAAAACTGGAAAGTAGAAGGAATAAAGGCCTAGCTGGCTACAGCAAGGGAAAGAAAGAACTCTTGAATGGTAGGAAATTCCGATGGGCGCAAAACTCCAAATTGAAAAAGTGAGAAAAGATCGAAAATGAAACAAAGGGGTTTTCGGGAATCAAATTACAAAGTTCATTTTTTTTTTAGTCTCAATTTAGATGATTAAACACTTTTGGATGGATGGTATTGAGAGAGCTTTTGACTCTTTAATTAAAGTTATAATAAGTAGATAGATAGTGGGTATTTGAATTTTGAGGCTCAGAATTATTTGAGTGTTGCCATCAAAAACAATTTAGTTATAAAAGAACAAATTTAGTGGAAAAGAAATTAATAATGATGGAAAGGAAGAACCTCAAATCAAAGACATGAACGGATGTGAAGCAATATTGCATAGGATAAAAGGAGCCATGCTTTTATCATCTGTAATAAATCAAAGGTAATTTGGAACAACCCCCGAGCTACTAGGTTTGGCAGAAATAAAACCAACTCCAAATGTTTAATGAATTTGCGATGTGAGAATCTCTTATGAAATCTAATTAATTTGATGAACTTTCATTGATGTCCGTATAACGTAATTCTTAAGAGATAATTAAGTATAAAAGTGTAACTATATTTTAAGGACATTAATAAAAAATTATCGATAAAAATTAGATACTAGGGGAGATTTTTGTAAATTTTCCAATGGTTATTGCTATTTGCCCACAGGGTAATGTCACCAGCCAGTTAGCCCCAATGACGATCTATAATATTGTAGTATTTGACAAACAATCAAATCTTGCTTTGTTGTAAAATAAATAAATAATAAAAAATCTTCTCTGCTCAGTTTTCTTCTACAAGCTTTGTCTTTATTAATCAAGGGGGAAAAAGAAATAGAAAAAATATTAATTTTATCTTCATATAATAATCAAAAATAAGAAAGCCGGGTGGAAAATTATTGATTGTCCATAATTTAATGCAATAAAAAATAAATAATTGAATGGAAAGTACAGAGTTCTTCCTTCCCGACCTTTTCAATCAGAGAAACTAAGATATATTGATATAAAGATAAAAGCTTAAGACTCGTGATACTACTGCAACTTAAAATTTTAATTTAAATTATTCTCTATTCCTCCATTATGATCCAATAAAGCTGAAAACAAAAAGAGAGTACTCTTATTGGAGAAGATAAAATTCATACGTTATATAGAACATTGTTTAATTGTTTTAAGATAATATCTATAATAATTAATTGTTGATTAAATACCCGTACACTGCACAAAATATTGCCAACTATTAAAAAAAAAAAGAATTAAGATTTAATCTGATTAAAAACTACCAAAAGAAGATACAGAATGACATATATAGATGTTTTGGTCAAAAAGAGAGTTTCAATGCAAGACTTCTTTTATTAATTTGAATCAAGAATCCATGACTATCAACAAAATATTTTATGGAACGATTATCATATAAATAAATAGATATTATTAAAATAACAAATAAAAAAAAGGAAAAAGAACAAACAAAATGGGCCATATTTTGTTTGTGTCTTAAAAAAAGTTAATTATTTATCTTGATAATCAAGCAATCAATGCGTAATTATTAAATTAAACTTGAAAGCCACTTCTGTTGCCGAATCCAATCACATGGGAAATAATTAATAGGACAAAAATACAAACTGGGTGATTCAATTCAAGTAATTATTAAAAGGTAATGACGAATCTATTCCAACCATTAAAAGATATTAAAAATTGATAAAAATAAAAGAAAAAATCCATTATAATAATGGGTTAATATCATAAACCACCTCTATATTTTAGCCTAATTATTCTAGAGTCGTCGTTTGCATATTTTTTCTTTAGTTGTCCCTAACTTTTAAAAAAAAATCATGGACCACCCTTCTGTTAAAAATTCCGTCTGTTGATGTTAGATTTTCATCCAGTTCGATTGCTATTACTAAAATACCCCTCTAAGCAGTTATAAAAAAATATGCACAGAAACTAAAGATACGACATACTATTAAAAGACCAATTTACCCTTAAAACAGTGAATTTTATATACACTTTCATATGCCCTTTCAGTGACCTAGATGACATTTTTGCCCGTAAACAAATAAAAAAAGTAAGTAGACATTGCTTCATAGCCGTTGGACTCCATGCAAGACATGAATTGCATAGTATAAGTACTTGTTTTACACAACAAAATTCATTCACATTTCCTGGCATTCAACTAAAGCAAAATTCATCCAAAATCCTAAGCATTCAACTCAGAAATTCAGCATCCTTAATCACCACTCACACAAAGCATTATTCATATGGACACATCACACAATCAAAAAGCTTAACTAGCATCATTCTCAACACACAACCAATCATCCAGATTAACACATGTAAAGCAATGAGTCAATCAATGTCAAGCAGTTCAACACACTATCACAACTCAACAAGTAGAAAGGTGAATGGCAACTTAATAAAATTCAAAAATAGGAAATGCAAGTTTGGTCTAAAGGTTGCTATTATGATATTTGAGTCAACAAAGAATCCTGGTAAGCTCTATTTCATATGCAGAAGTGGAGCATGCAATTTTTACAGGTGGTGGGAGCCTGATAATGAAGAATCTGAGTATGATGTTGAATGCTTTCATGGTCAGAGACAAGTGATGGACACTGCTGACCCTATCATAAGAGAGATGCATGATGATTTGAAACAACTGTTTAGCAGCAGTGAAACTGTCCAACAAATTAATGAACAATTGAGGAATGCTGTAATGGTTTGCAAGCTCCTAGTCTACATTTTCTTGCTGTTTTTACTTGCATTTCTTGTAAAGATGATGTAATGTAATAATAGATTTATGAAATGCACATTGATGGGCATGTATGCAATATCTAAGAGGGAAATGCACCAAAAAAAAAAAAGCAATGTGTTCAAGAATTCTTTGTATAAATAGAACATTGTTGCATTGTTTTAAACAAAATATCACATCATTGTTGCATTGAGTTTGAATTGAATATTATGCCTTATGTGGTCCATGCCTTGTGCCATATAGAGCATAATATTCATAATGTGATACAAAAAAATAAAATTTAGATGCCATATGCCTAGCTTCTGCATGCTATTACAATTTCCTTTACAAAAAAAAAATGCAACCTCACAGGTTCCTTTACAAAAAGACATGCAACCCTACAAGTTCTTTTGGAAAAAGACATGCAACCCCACATATTTTCCCTAATAAACCCTATACACCATTCACTTAAAAGTTTGCATACATCAAAACCTACCAAAAATCGAGATCCTAGCTAAACTTGGTTACCCTCACGGTTTTGTTTTGGGAAGCCACCTTGCTTCTGCATGATTAACAAAAAAGAAAATCAATCAGCAAGACATATTGAAGCCCAAAAATGCTTAAAAGTAAAAAAAAATCAATTTCAAATATTACTTGTCCTTGTCCTAAATGTGGGTGACTTAACTGATTGTTGAGATGATATCTGAGGACCTTGAGATGCTATTGGAGGTGGCTGGGATGGTAATGTTAGTGACTGAGAAGCAGTTTGAGATGGTTGAGATGAAGCAGTTTGAAGTGACTGAGATGGTGGTGGAGGTGGCTGAAATGAGGTTGATGACTGTGGGTGAGATGGTGCTGCAGGTAACTGAGAAGATCTTACAACCTAAGCAAGCAAAGTGAAGTTAACAACTGAAGTAAAATCATATTCCTTAAAGAAAAAAAGAGTTACCTTCTATTTCTTAAGGGCTGGGGGTGGCTGAGATGTTGTGGAATGTGGTTGTTGACATGCCTCTGAATGTGCCTGAGACGTAGTTATAACCTGTAACATGAAGAATGAAATGTTAGTGAAAATAACAGCTACAAAACAAAAATTAATGAAATTAATTTTACCCTCTTTTGTTTAGGTTGCTTAGACGTACTTGGAGCTGCCTCAGATGCTGCGTCTGTTGTTGGCTGAGATGTTGAGGCATGCCCTATTTGAGATCGAATTCGGGCCTTGTACCAAAAAATAAAGTTGCTCAAATATCTAATTACAAATGAAAATTACTATTTCGAAAATTGTAACTTAACATGAATTACCTTCTTTTTTTGTGCTGGGACAACTTTGCAACTCCTTCTGTTGTGGTTATAACCCCCACAATTGGTGCATGTCTTTGTAAACAGCTTCCTTGGGCCATGGCCTTCATCTAGAGCCCTTATCTTATTCTTCTTTGGCTTCTCTGCTTTGGTTCTAACCTTGGGAGGTTGAAGCTCATTACAAGGCACTTCTAGCCATTCAGATTGATCAGGTTTGAGTCTTATATAGTCGTTATAAGCAGCAATATATCTATCTCTTAGATACATCTTGTCCACAAATTGGTGTACATCCACCCTCCTCTCATGTGCACAAACTATTGCATGGACACATGGCAACCTAGAAATCTCAAACATCCCACATGAACAAAAACCCTCATTAAGCCTCACAATGCTTACTCTTCCCTTGTAAACAACTTCAAACTCTAATCCTCCACACCACATCACCTCCATTAACCTACTTTTCTCTCCTATCTCTTTAATAATTACCCTAACTCTAGGTCCTAAATCACCATGCCAGTTCATACATTTTGAAAACCTGTAAGTAAACTTACAAAATGTTAATGAAATTAATAAAAAAATTACAAATATTGAATTGAACTGTATGAAATGAACGAATTGTAAAATCTGAATTGCAAAAATCAAATGTAGGTAGGTAAGATTAATAAATAAAACAGATTTAAAAAAAAACAAATGAAATATCATTTACTTCTTCTACATCCTTTTCATTATCTTTCTTCTTATATCCTCCATCATGCTTAGATAGATTTGGCTACGACGGCAGTTGATACATGGTCAACCTTTACCCTAGCATCAAAAGCATGCCTACTCCAAGCATTAGGTACCAACTTTGCTAGGTACTCATAAGCTACAGCATTCACTTCCTTCAACTCTTCCATTGCAGAATGAAAGGCATTGATATTAGCAGCCTTACATGCCCTCCAAAACAATTGTTGGAGGCCTGGTCCTGGGTTAACCTTTTTGAAATTGTCATATAAGTGTTTCCCACAGTACCTATTTGATGCATATGGCCATTATGCATTCACAGCATTGAGAATACCTTTCTGCCTATTACTCATGAAAGTCATAGGCAGGCCTAAACCATCAACTCCTCCTATATGTTGACCTAGCAACTCAAGAAACCAATTCCATGTATAGTTGCATTCTACTTCATAAATTCCTATTGCTACAGGATACATGCCGTTATTTGCATCGATACCAATAGTAGCTAATAGCACCCCTCCCATTGGACCTTAAGATGATATCCATCAACACCAATAAAAGGTCTACAGCCCTCTACAAACCCTACCCTTTGTGATGGAAAGCAAATAAAAAAACCTTAAAATATGGGGTTTCCAGAAATCAAATCAGCATCTGCCTTCACATATACAGTAGAACCAGGGTTTGTTAACCTCACAATGTTGGCATATTTATGCAAAAGGCTAAGGGCTTTTGCATGGTGTTCACCTATGACCTGCAAAGCTCTCATCCTAGCCCTATATAGCTTCTGCTTGGATGGTTCTAGGCCATATCTCCTTTTCAAATCTTTTTCTAACCATTCTATTATTAGGTTAGGATTTTTCCTAAATTAATTCTCATAGGTTTTGGCTATCCACAAATATGTGCACTCAGGGGTGTTTGGCTTTTTTGTACATGAATGGTCTGGATAGTAATTCTTTATTTTAAAAGTCACCAGATCTTGGGTTTTTGAGGCATGAATCCTCCATGGGCAGCCATGTTTTTCACACTTACATGTAATCCTCACTTTCTCATTTTTCACTCTCTTCAGCACTGTTCCACTCCTCACTAAATACTCTCTCAAAGCTTGTCTAAAATGGTGGGCATTCTCAAATGTTTGTCCTACCTTAAACACTACCTCTCCATCTAAGGCAGCCCTAAACAAATTCTTTCTATGCACCTTGGCCATTGTAGCACTCCATGCTTCATCTTCAAAACTACTAATTAATCTCTCAAAATTCGCCCCATCACTTTGATAATGTGAGTTGTCAAGTGATGAGACATCTTCACTACCACTACCTACAACACTATCATCATGATCAAACTTAACATCAGAATCAGGCCTGTAATCAGCATCTGAATCAAATTCTAATGAAAATCCACTATGGCCTATTGACTTTTCTACATCTTCTAGGTGAGGCAACTCAAAAGATACTCCTCTGTCTACACTTTGTTCTATATTGGGCAACTTAGGTTCAGTACATGGTTATACATTGGAATTCTCAGGCTCAGCTTCTTTTTCTATAGTTGTTGTAAATTGATCACCTCAAGTGTAGCTCCATTGTCACCTACAAGTTCATCTTCACCTAAATCACAACCTAACTCAGCACTCCCCACTTCATTTTCACCTAAATTGCACCCTAACCCAGGTTCAGTCTCATTTTCACCTCTATTAGAACCCAACCTAGCATCATTCTCTTTTTCATTGTCACCTACAGTTAATCTTTCAACCTGATTTTCACGTAACTGAGTAACCTCAAAATCAATTGTAATTTCGAAAACATAATTTTTTTTCAAACATTTTCAATAATTCTAAGAATCGGGAGTCATTGTCAATAACTATGGTCTCACCATTCCAAGGCAACTCAACACTAAATTTAACATCCCTAAAATCAACAACCCCCAGACCAAAAACCTCATTAGCAACCTAAAAAAGACCTATTCTGGACACTTTATCAGGGTCAACGAAACCAAATGGTATCTGGGTACCATTACCTCTCAATGTTAAGAAAAACACATCCATCTCACTGCCATATGCATCAATAACATTAAACACACAAGAAAAACACATCAATATGCTTTTACAAATAAACTCACAAATATTGCAGTATATATGATTACAAATTGTGCTAAACAAATAGAAAAAAAATCATGAGTTAACAGATTAGACAGGGAAGAGATATTCAGAACAACTATAACATATACTGCAACATAAATTTACATGCATTTCAATCCATAACATTAAAACCTCTCAAAAAGACACATAAATAATATAATTATAACCTCAATTCAGAAAACCCCCATGTTTACGCATCAATGGTTATAGATTACACAAGAACAAGATCATGAAACTAATATAAACTCAACACCACGGATACATGCATGTTAATATAGTAGTCCAACCAGCAAAAATAACATATCAACTATACGATTTTCACCTTAATTTTAAAAACCCCCAAATATAATCAAATTATTAGGGTTTTGATTTTAATATTTTCAGACAAATGCAATGCATACAGCACTATATATATCAACAACAGAAGAAAAAGAAACTTTCAAGCTGTATGAAAAAGCAAAAAAAAAAAAAAATACAACAGGTGCAATAACGCAAAGTTTTTTATTCCAGATTACATGCATGGCATCCAAGAAGCGAATCATAAGAAAAAAAATTTACCAGTTGACGTTCACATCAACTTCAAGGATTTTTCAGGCTTTGGGAAGACGAAGCTTCAGTTCAGCTTTGCATGAAGTCGGGTAGGTGAACCAGCGCGCGAACCAGAAGAAGAAGACAATAAAGAAATTTTCATGAAGTGGGGACAGAGAAGAAAGAGAAAGTGGAGTTAATTTAATAGTTGACTTTCACATTATATAGTGTTGACTTATAATTGTATCTTTACCATTTTAGACATGTTATTTCAACTTATTTACAAAAATCTAACGGAATTTCTAACGGAATGGTGGTCCATGATTTTTTTTGAAAAGTCAGGGGTAGCTAAAGACAAAAAATGCAAACGACGACTCTGGACGTAATTAGGCTAAAACATAGGGATGGTATATGATATTAACCCTTAAAATAATATTAATACAAGATTATGTCATTATTAATTATTGTATATAAAACAATCCAAGTTGGAAATTAATACGTGTATCCACTTCCCTTACTAGTGCACTAAATAATTTTACAAGAAGGTAAGGAATTCTACATTGTTTTCAAATAGTTAAACACAAAATTTGAGTGGTTTTTGTCTCTCTCTCTCTCTCTCTCTCTCTCTATATATATATATATATATATATATATATATGTATGTATGTATGTATGTATTTATATGTATATATTTATTATAAAATAAATTATTAAGAAAAATATTTAAAACTTTCTTAATATAAGTAGTCAATACATACTTTTTTGGTTAATCGTTGTATTGAACAAGTTGAGGAGACTATTTTGAGCTATAAAAAAACTAATTTTTTTTAATTATTGAATTAAATTCAACTTTAAAAATATAAACTATTATGTCAGATAAGTTACCAGACAACACTAAAAATGACATTATGGAGCAGTGCTCTGTGAAATTGTCAAGCACTACCATAGATTTATCAAGCTAACAAGTAGTTTCTGATCAACAAGATTAAGCTGTTGACAAGTTGCTTCTCAGCAATGTCAAGCTATGAAATAGTTGCTCAACATGTTTGAAAAATCTGTTGAATTGTTGTCTAACCACATTTAATAAGTTGTCAGGTAAAATATATTTGTAAATTAATGTTAAACTTGACCATGTCATTAAAAAAAATCATTTCAATTTGGTTTAATTTTGTTCTCATATTTCCATAATTCTGGTTTCACAACTTTGTTTTTAATTTATTAATTTTGATGCTCATTTAGTTTTACAAAATATGAAAATAGTTATGAAGCCCTGTATTCTTTAGGTTGATATCAATAATTAAATTAATCTACAGGAAAACAATTTAAGTAAATCTCAGTAGTTGCTAACGATCTAATAATTTTATAGAAGCATAATAGCTCGATTATAAATCATAATAGACTACGCACATTTAAGTCAATTTCTAGATTAATAGAAATATTGATCCAAGGCAAAACAGATGGGGGCTCTGGCACATGGCATGATAAAAGGCATCAGCCCCGATACCGGCAATTGAATTTAGATTGCAACTTCAAATGAAGGAAATCCTCTCTAAAAGTACTACTTATTAGGTTTAATATTTGAATTTACAACTCGTTCTCAGGCGGTATGGTTCGATTCGATCCCCCAACCCAAGTATTATTGAAATCCAAGCATATTTGTTAGGTGAGATTGCTCAAAATTCAATCTGATTGGTTGGAAATTATTCATCAACTCTACACCTAATTGATTCACATTAAACTTGAGATTGTTTTTAATTAAATTAAATAGTTTTGATTTTTTTAGAAAATAATAATAAGTGTTATGTATCATGTGAATCATTATGACTTCTTAAGTTAAGAACTAATTTTCGCAAATTAGTATAATACCGAGTTAATTGAATACATCCCACTCAATTAGATTGGATTCCATTGCTTTTAATATGCTTAAGATTAGATTGAGTTGAATCTAAATTATTTTAGAAAGAACTGGGTTGAGTTCAAATTTTCATAAACTAATGAATTGACTATTGCATAAAGTCACTTTTGAGGAAAAAAATAAATAAATATGAGTCATGAAAGTGCCGATACCTTTAATAATATATTATTAGGTGCATGCATTTAATCTTTTAACATTGAATGTACAATGTTTTATAGCAGGCGGAAGGAGCCAAGAAGTTTGCCATAATTTTGCTTGATAAATGCCTCCAAAACTATTGCACAACCATCGGGCATGAAATCAAACAAAACTAATTATGAATCAATAAATAAAAAAAAAATCAACATGTATATGTAAGCGAATGATTGGTATTTTTGTAATGGATATTTTAATCTTATATTAAAATATCTGATACCTCCCTTCATATCAGCCAAACAAACAGTAAAATTGGGATTAATCACGAACCCACAGGTGTCTTTTCCAAGAAGTTTCTAGCTGGTCATATGCTGTAGTTGTTTTTCCTCTTTCCCCAGTTGCATTGAACCAATTATTTCGTTTCCACGACAAAATTGCTCTTGCTTTGAATATATGGTATTATGATCCATCTGGGAATTGCGAAAGTGCGAAATTGGAACCAAAACCAAAATACATTCATACTAGTTTCTTCTTAATCTTCATAGGATATACAATTACAATGCGATAAATAAAATTAATAAACAAACAAACCCATCACTTAATATCTCTATCCGTCTCCTTTTAAACCTCTACTCAAAAAGTCTTAATCACGTTCAAGTGAGGTTAACACAAGGTGGTCCCTCTTATCGTGACTGAGAATCTTATCTTTTGTACATCAATAAAATTTAAAAATTAAAAATAGAAAGGAATATTATAGCCATAGACTAGATCTCTATAAAAGTTAAAAGAACGGCTCAATTGGGCTTTGTCCAATTCATCCCCACTTGCTCAATAGTGCACACCGCACAAGATAGTGGATCAAGGGTCTATTTTATTGCTTATCCCAAATTGAAATCATTTCACATATGGTAGAAGTGTCTTCTATTGTTAATCATGACCAGATATGACTGGTACTGATGTTTACTAGTGCATCTCAAGTAAAATGTCGATTCAGTAAATTGTTGTCACAGTCGCTGGGTTCTTTCCTATCGCTATGTTTTTCATTTATATGACATAAAGTTCAGAAGTTTTTAATGGGGTCATCTTGATACCTCTATTTGTCATCCAGACTTTCTCTCATACAACTAATCGGTACAATCAACTCATCCAGCTGACATGGTATAACGGCTAATAACACAAGTTCACCAGTGCTCGATAAAGTTGAAAGAAATCTCTAACGATATAAAAAGAAGATTATGATTTTCTTTTTCTATAAAATTGAAAGGTTTTTAACAAAATTCAGGTCCAGTTGGAGAGAAAATGATGAAAGATTTTCCCAGATTTAGAGTTTGCAAAGTTGTTATGGAAGAAACAAGCACAACCAAACACCCATAACTAAAAACCCACAACACTTAGTGCAGCAAACTAAAGCAATGCATCACAAATCAACTAAACTTTCTTATAAAATAAATCTAGACTAATGAATATCCTTCGACACATATATGGAACAGAGTAACAGAATCAGAGACATGAAAATTTACTCATCACATTATGCATAACATGGAAATCCTAGATGCTCCACTTAAATAAGTGAGAACCAACCTGTAACCAAATTGCTTCCTCTCTTCTCCACTGGCTCATTGAGCAGAGCATAAAGTATAAGCCCACATAAAAATACATATCGGCTGTACCAACCAACACCAATGATAAACAATTGGCCCAAAATCACTGGTACATAAAGTCGTTGCATTTCAAATATGAGTGAATATCAATTGAGAATTGATATCAGGATTACAGGCAATTAGAGGTATTTTTAAATGTGCTTACTTGCTCTCTTAAGAATGTTTGCATTAGCCTGGAATATCACCACAGAAGGTCAGTTTTAATATGTTAATAGTCAAAACCAAGAGTTTGTAATTTACGAATATAAAAATAAGTTTTGCAGAGCTAAACTTTGCACCATATTAACATGTGAGACATATAAATGTCCTAAGCAGGTTGCCCCAAGGGGATTAGAGCCCTTGACCTCAATGACGGGGCCAAGGGCTACTTACCACTGAGTCTAACCCTTGGGGTTTAAACTTTGCACTATATAGATGAACAGAAAGAACAGAGCCAATCCTGGAACAGTGAATCATATGTAAAAACAGAAATGAATGGTCAAACTACCATGAAATACAACGAAAATATCCAGAATCACATTGTTCCTCAACAAGTATGCTTTATATTAGAGATAATGAAAGGCAAGCACTAAAGTATTAAGCTTACTACCAAGTCATCTACCTCTTGTCCTTTACAAAATACCAAATCGATCCACCTACATACCTCCAAGATAGTATCTCTCTACAATTATATAACAGAGATGATCTACAATTATATAACAGAGATGATATGACAATACTCTATGAAAGGCAAAATTTCTCTGGCTGATGCTTATAGATAGTCACATGCAGTCTCTTGATTGAGTCAGGGATAAACAGATTGAGAAGTTGACAAAACAATGGTCCTGATAGATAATCTGTGCATCAACTCAAACTCCATGTCCCTAAGATCTAGAAACACATATCCCTTAGAAATGCACAGGGAATTCACATTTGTAGCATTTAGAATTCCTTTTTAGAAAACAGTTTCGAAAGATACATTTATATTTAAATGGTTAAGAGAACGAAAAAAATGCTGCATGAACCTTGACTGGAAGCATATCATTGCTTCCCAAGAATCAGGAAAGGTATTCTATATACCCGAGTTTCACAAGAACTCAACCTGATTAATCTAACCAAATATTCCTATAATAGCTTAGTAGCATAGCAAAACTAGACTGTTTTCTGTACACTACAAGAATATAATTTGCCATATCAAACACATCCTCGCTGCCCAGCCAAAAATATAATTCGACTTTTTAAACTATATCATGAATCAAACAAAATCTATATCAACCAAAGCTCCTGACTTTTATATTCTCTAAACCAAGCGTGTCAACACAGCACTATTATCCACTCAATAGGAAGCCTAACTATATATCACGTTTATGACAAAGAAGCTGATGTCCAAACTGATGGTCAACTAAAGTGAAAGCACTAAGACGGCAATATAATCAAACTCCGAACTCCTAACAGACAAGCAATAAAAAATATTTTAGAATTTTGAATTATTTCACACCCATGGTTTCTTCCCTATCTCAAGCCCATTATTAAGGGTGTTTACTATCATGTCTTGGCATTGTAACAGCTGACAAATTTCAACAAAAACTAAAACAAAGTAACAAATTTGAAAACACAAAGTACATTAATAGCAATGTATCAATTATGGAACGATCCACCCCTTAGATGAAAATAAGGAAACTTTAAATTTAAGTTCTGGGCGTTACATCTCAAGGCCACAAGTCAAGCATGGAGCTCAAAAATTGACAAACACAACAAAACAATGCCAGTTACAGTCCAGAGAGTACCCTCTGATTTTATCAAACTAGCTTCATTTATAATGCTAAACAGAAAGACTTCCATCAATCAGTACTTGAAATCTGAAGCTGCTTCTCTCACACCACACAGCAAAATATTAATAGGGTCTTCCAATGAATCCTAATAGATTGTTTTCCTTTTGTAATGCCAATTGACTAATATCAAAAACTCAAAAGCCAACAGATAAACCATCCTCCATGCACACACCAAATGCCATAGTTACATCCACAATTAGTGAAGAAAACAAGATAAAATAAAATTTTAGATATCATTAAAATAGATCTAAATTATAGTATGGCCAAAAAAAAAAGTAATGAGAGTAAATTTATTCAAACAAAAATAATGTGACCCAAAGGGGAAGCACATGTCACAGATTATTCCCAAAATTTTTGACATGACCAACAGAGAACTAAACAAAAATTATTATCACAAAAAGCCTACATCAGATGCTACCACATTGATTATTACAACTCAAGAAGACAGAGGAGACAAAGATTTCTGATAGTGATTTTTTTTCCTTTTTTCCCCCCTCTGTATTGATTGATTGATTCTACAGATATATATGAATAGTTACAAAGATTAAGGCTCATTCATAGTTGATTCTAGAAATCAAAGCTGCTGAACTGTCGCCGTGTTGACAGATTTGTTTCACACAATTCTGGATGTTATACATTTATCTCTTTTGTCTTTTGTTTAGTTCAGCAGCTCATCAAGTTTTATCAACTTCCATTTCTTCAACAGTGAGTACCTTAATATTGGAGTGAGGCAAACAAAAGACAAAATACAACCAGATAAGAAGACAAGAGCTTGATTTAAATCTTAAACATCCATTACAACCTTGTGACTGAGCTAGTCTTAGCTCTGATCCTTGCTCAAAGTAGTTTAGTACAATCTCTAAATTAAATATGAGAGAGAGAATTGAAAATAATTTTGAATTATTAGATGTATTATTAGAAAGGGCAGCAAAGTAGTAAAAGAGATAAATATATAACATCTTTGGGGAAGATAAAGCCTGAAAACATTCATAGCGGATTGGTAGTCACTAGTGCAACCACTAAGAAGAAAGGTAGAGAGAAATAGAATTCCAAACCGGTAACACCCTATGCAATCCTAAGTAATTCTCGTAAGAGGGACACTACACCAATGAGATAACATATTTCGCACAGGACTCAGATATCTTAACTTAAAATATTGAAAGCCCCATAGACATGGTAAACAAAATGATGGAAAAGATAAAACTGAAAAATGAAAACGTAAGGAAAATACTTGAAAGTAGAAAGAACAAATAAGGCCAGCATACCCAGAGTTGAAATCAGACTTAAAAAGAATGATAAGGAATATTTGAAGGTCATGTTGAATGCAAAGATATATAGCACTTGAAAAGGAAGAAAACATAGAAAGTAAAAAAATCACTTATCTACTAGAATCTGTTGTAAGCAGCTTGTTTAACAGAAAATCCCAATCGTAAATGTTTAAAATTCGTGAAGTGCTTATCAAATTCATGATATTCTTAATGCACACGCTAGTAGAATTTCATGTAAACTACTTTCCTAGAAACATAATAATAATTAGCTCCAAGAGTCTTAGAAACGGTGGGATAAGACTGAAACTGCTGGCTTATAACATGCTGATGCAACTCTTGATGTACTAAACGCAGTAAATTTCATGTCGTACGAGACAAGGTTGTTAGAATTCTTCCCTACTGTGCTATTGTCAACATAGAATAGAATGAAGGAACACCACAGAACTATATATCTAACCCATAACAACATAAAATGAAACATAAATTAGAAATGATTTGATTTTCCAATTGAAAGGAGATTGAAAGATTATAAACATTAAAAGACGAATTAGATACAATTAAGTTACAAAAGTAACACACTAATACTATTAAATTAACCCAAATGAATAATCTTTTCAGATAAACATTCAATGCATATAAATCTCCAAATCATTAACAAAGCTGGACTAGTAGTACTTACAGTCAGTTCCAGTAGAAGGATCAGGATCACACATAAACCCGGCACGGGTCGACCCGACCCACCAAGCTCCCTCCGGTACCCCCATTGTCGGAAAGCTTGATATTTACGCCACCGCAAGAAACCCTCATCGAACGCCACCTCATCTTCCACCACCCAGCTTTGAACGTCACCCACCCATAAACTCCAACACCGAAACCCTCCTCCCCACGCGCCTTCTTGTCACCCTCGATGCCACTCACCACGCGCTCACCCACGTACTCGCCCACCGCGTCCACCTCGACTTCACGCTTGTCTCGTTCCTCTTATCCTGCCAAAATGGCGGCAGGTGGGTTACTCTGAGCTCTGAATCCCCGTACACGACGGAGGCCTGGAGGGAGTTGTAGGAGATAGTGAGCTTCTTGTTGGGGTTCGTAACAGAGAGAGAGAGAGATAGAGAGCGGCCACGTGGCGGTCAATGAGGAGTCTGATTGGTTGGTTTTGAGTTGAGAGACGGTGGCTGAGTCAACTCAGAAGTCGGGAACCTGGGGCCTGAGTACGAGCCAGGTGATGAAGGAGGCTAGAGCCATGAGCGAGAGGATTGCTATGGCGACGACGATCAGACGGCAAGAGAAGAGTGGACCCCAACTGACGGCTCTGATTCTGATTAGTGGTCGGGCAGTAAGTGGGTTGCACGTGCAGGGGTTGTGGGGGTGGGACGGCGTAGGCATAGGAGACAGGGTAGCCGGTGACGGTCTTGTCCTGTTGGGCCTGGTCGTGGGCGTGGGCTTAAGAAGCCATTGTTTGTTGGTTTTTGCAGAAATGAAGAGAAGTAGATTTGATTCGATTTGGGCTATAGAGAAGGGAATGTATAAAGAGGTTGTGAGCTTCCAGCTGCTGCTGGCGGGGTTGAGAGGAAACCAAGGTGGATCAGTTGTCCACTTACTTTTGTCCCGTGGCATGTTTTCCCGTGTAACTGAATAAATAATTAATTCTCGTTTTCATACCAAATATTGCCAATCTGGATTAAGGATGGTAAGGACGGTAAAAAAACTCGGATAATTCGGGTATCCGATTTTTTTCTGAAAAATTCGGGTGAAAAAACTCGGATTATTTGGGTAAAAAAACCGGATATAGAGATATTTTAGAAAGAAAAGTTCGGGTGCGGTGCGGGTGCGGTATTGCTAATAAATCTTGCACCCGCATAATTCTTTAAAAAATTAAGAAAAAAGTAGGAAAAAATTTGGAAAAATCCGGGTTTTTTTTCGGGTGTAGGTGCGATAATCTCAAAACCCGTAAATACCCGCGCCCGAAAAAACCCGAAAAAATCCGGATTTTTCCGGGGACCGGGGACAAGATACAAAATCAGGGCGCGGGTGCGGAAATACAAAACCCGCACCCGCACCTGGATTTTGCCATCCCTAATATGGATTCTAGTTCGTTTTTAGTAGCCTCCCCTTTCCGTTTTAGGTACGTTGTTTTCTTCTAGCGTAGTTTGTTGAAATAATTTTGTTCAGATTAGAGCACGTAGAAATTGAGTTTTTATTAAAAAAATATTAATTATTTTATTAAATAAATATACAAATTTTTACTAATATCGAATTATCAAAATAATTTTTAGAAAAAAATAATACGATAAATCTTTTAAAATATAGTAAGGACATATTTGATGTTTTTCAATTTTAAAAAAGCTTAAAAATATCTTTTTTTAGCCTCCTTCTAAAAAAATAAAATAAATTTTTTAATTACTCAAAAACTTTTTTTTAAGTGGTAGTCAAACAATATAAAACAAATTAGAAGAGTTTTTAACATTAAAAATAGCTTTTTTTTATTAATTAAAAAATTGAAACAAACGACACATTTTTTATTCATTTCAAATTCAATTATTCTATATAAAAATTATAATTAAAAATTTATTTATCATAAAATATATTTGAATAAATATTAAAAATTAAGAAAATAAGTAATGAACTATATATTTTTATAGGAAATTATTGATATTTTGAGATTCCATAATATTATTATCTTAGTCCTTGCCAGCTAGGATTGATAAGGTGAGGGAATTATTTTCTTTGTGCATGCCTCGAGAGACGAAAATGTTACATCAACATTTTTCTTTAAGACAACAAGGTCCAATTAATTCTCTAAGCAGCGAACATATTTCAAAATATGATTAGAGATAGGGGTGCACACGGGTCGGGTCGGGTCTCGTCCAGTCCGACTCAACCTGATAATGCATCAGGTTCATGTTTTTTATACCCGCAGTCGGGTTTTTAGAATAACAAAATCAATGACCAACCCGCCACTCGGGCCGGGTCGGATTGGTCGGGTTATACTTAGCCCATTCTTTCTCTCCATCTCCTTCTCCTTTTTCTCTTCACCATCATCATTTCTTTTTTCTTTTTCCCCAAAATTGATGCAAAGCCAACCTCAAGCACCTTTAAAGAAAACAAAACGAAATCCAAAACAAAATCACCTTCAAAATTCCAAACCAAATCACAAACCCAAATTTTATTTCCAAACCAACACAACTTAAAATTTTATTACCAAACCCGAAATTATTTGCCTAAAATTGGCCCCACTAATTGGCAGAATAGTATGCATAATTTCAGTTGGAACAAAAACAAATCCTCAACTCTAAAAATCTGGAACATGAAAACATTCAAAATCTAGAAATCCAAATGCAAAATTTAATTCAATAATTTACAGAAGAATGTAAGATTTTGGAGAAAAAATTTTTATATATGTATATAAATAACCGACAAAGTTAATCTCATAAAATCTGGCAACATACAAAGTGTACAAATTTCAGATTATTAATGCAAAGAGATATGGAAGCACGAGCTAGAATTAAAGTCCTACTACCACCCTTCGCTTTATTGCTGGAAAGAACAACTCCAATCGCCACCTACCCAAAGCCGATCTCTGCCATTGAGTGCCAACTGCCTCGCCAACTCCAATCCCTACAATCCTAGCCTTCAACTCCACATCCGGTGCTAAACTTCCATAACATCCTTCACACTCAGTTTTCTCTTCCTTTTCACATTACCTTGGCCCGAAATGCTATCAACATCGTCAGAAGCAGATGATTTTGAAGTAAGTTGAGCACTCTGTTGACAGACAGTACCAAAATTTGGGTCTTGGGCAGTTGCCGCCTCTCGAGTCTGAAAGGTCTGGCGGGCTCGATGGCAGGGTGGTAATGGAAGAGTGAGTTCCGACGGTGCTGGATATAATGGAGGTATGTATGGTGGGATGATGATGATCGAGGAGAACGGTGAGAGAGAAGAGGGAGAAAGAACATGAGAGAGAAGGGGAAGAAAGAAGAAAAATTTAAAAAAAAATCATTTATAGTATTATTGTGTTCGGGTCGGGTTTTTGTCGGATTAGATTAGTTAAACCCGAATACAACCCGATAATAGTAAAACCCGACGAATTGCACCCGATTCGGGTTATTACATGAAGAAATCCGGCATCGACCTGACCAACCCAATCGGGTCAGATCGGGTCGGATATTTTTGCACATCCCTAATTGGAGAGACTCAACAACACACGTTTTTTATATAAATAAAATAAAATAAAATATCAAACCTTAATAATCACAGTAAGTTGTCGTATTAGATTACGTTATACATTACATTATCGTATCCGTATATGTAGCTTTCAGATTTTAGTTATTGCACCTTAATTGAGTGTTTTTAAGATTAAGATGAGAAAGGGTAGAATATAATTTAAATTTTATAAATATTATTATTGAAAATGATCATTCATGAAAAGATTTAGAATAAAATGTAAAATACATTAAATATTATATTATTGAAAATTATATGATGATTCATATTGTGATCTCTAAATATAGATGTAAAATTTATTAAATCAAATCGCAAGACTGAACCGATTTACGGTCTAACAAAAGAATAATATTATGAACAGATAGAAAAATAGTAAAAAATAAATGGTATGCTATGAAATATGTTATTTCAATAATAATGTGCAGTTTGTGCATGTTGTTAAAGTCCTTACAAATTAGTAGGAATCATTTTAATATTATTACAAGTGGTGAGCGATAAATATGTATTTATAAACTCATAATGAATTTTAAAAAAAAAAAAAAAGCAAGAAAGGATTCGTCGGCCTGAATCTTCAAGGCAACAAATTGCTTTCAAATATCCGTAAATTTATATGACGTGAAATAATGATATATTATATGATAATTAGACGAATGTTCTGGCACAAATTAACTTGTTAACATTTATAGCATTATATCATATACAGACTTTTTTTATATAATCTGAAATACTAGTTTTATTATTGTATATTACATGCGTTCATCTTAATTTGTTTTAATTCATTAGTTTATATATAGCTAATATTATTATTAAATTAATGATCGAAACATATTATAGAAGACAAGAAGCTAGATGGTACGGGAGCAATACCAAAGATTATACTATATGCGGATTTTTGATAATAAAAACTATATATAAATCTTCCAATGAAACACGCCATTCATCATATAAAGAACAAATGATCGAGGTCTAACCCACAAATGATTAAAAAAAACAAAAAGAAAAATAAATCTCTCTACGTAAACAATTAATGACAATGCCAATGCCAATGCCATGCATCATCGATTAATCAAAGTTGAATATTGATTAATTAGTTAATAAAAATTAATTAATGTATAAAAAGAAAAATAAAGTTAATAATTTACTCATAGATCAACGTCGCAATCCTTAGAAGCTCCGTTCATCTTTCCATTACCTGAATTGCCTTCAAAATCAACCTTCAAATCTGTACAAACAATTCTAATCTGATTGTATCTTTTATACGAACGGAACAACCCTGATTCAACTTGACTCCATGCAAACATTTTCATGGAGAAATTGATGGACCCCGTTTTCCTTTTGTTCCTCATCTCCTCTATCGCCTTCTTCTCCAGCGGTGGCGTCGCCGCCTTATGATGCTCATTCCTCGAGACCCTCATGTTGAACATCCCTTTATCATGTCCACCAATGGTTATGGGATGGGCAGCAGATTCGAGGATGGAGGTGGCGAGCAGGTCGTCCTTGTTGAGAAAAACAAAGCTTTGCATGCGATCAAAACGAAGACTGGCGGCCCAATACTTGTTCAAAATTGTGAAATTTGCTTCCCAAGTGGACGTGAAATTATCTGCACTTCCAACGTTAAAGTTGGAAACTTGGAACGAATCAATTTGCACCTCAGGGTATCGTGGACGCGTAACCAGCCACAAAATCACGGTAGCCAGGCACATGAAGAGGGTCACCAAGATCATCATGGAAATGATTCCACCGGCGGCAACGTTTGAGCCGCCGCGTCGGTTATATGGTGGATGTTGGTAAATCATTTCCGGTGGTGGTTGTGCATTAGGGTTTGGAGGATAGCCTCCTTGATAGGGAGGAGGATAACCCATTGTAGGTGGGTAACCCATCGCCGGTGGATAGCCTGTTGCTGGGATCTGGCAGGTAGGTGCAACGGGAGGAGGTTCTGATGGCGGCGGCGGCGGCGGTGGTGGTGGTAGTGGTTGATTTTGGTCTGTTGGGGGTTGACCTTGTCTTTTGTTTTGTTCATCCATGGCTCTGTCTCTCTCTCAGAAAATTTGAGAGAGAGAGGAGAAAAAGCTTTGAAGAAGATTTGGAAAAGAGAAAATAATGTCAATTAGAAAAGAGTCATTGTTCATAGAATTTTATTATAACTTTTTTTATATTTAATTATTTTTTATTTTTATTAATAAATATTGTTATTTTTATATTAATCAAAATAAAAAAATAATTCATATCATTGTAAATGATTTTAATTTTATATATTATTACGAATGTAAAGATAATAATAGGAATGTTTCTTCGATTATGCCTAAATTAAACTTTTTCCATTAATAAGAGGTGGCAAAGCATGTAAAGAACGGATATAATTAGACTGTCTATTAAATGTTTATTTAATAACTTTTAAGTCAATTATCAAACAAAGTAGAGAAATAAAATAGAACTAGGTTTAATTCTGCCGATTTTATACACATAAATTCTACATGTTAAAAACCCTTATCAGAAAATAAAAATGCTATAAGACTATATCCTCAAGTGACTGAAAAATATTGGTCTTTTCTTAACTTGATAATTAAGTAAGAAATATCTATGAAGTTTATAATTACCTTCATAAAGAGAATATACAGTAAAATCCCAATAAAGTAATATTGTTGAGACTATGAAACAAATTTGTTTTATAAAGATTATTTATTTACCGATAAATGAATAATTTATTAATTTATTATTAAGTGAATAATTATTAATTTAAGAAGTTTTATGTTTTAATTACTTGTAAATGTATTTTCTTTTTAACCAAGATTCATGTATGTGTTAAAATAGTAGCGTTTTACTAAATATGTCTAGAAACGAGGTCATCCTATGAGTTTAGTTTATGTAGGAAGTGAAAAAAAAAAAAAACTTTAGATGCATATCTTGAGAAAGAATATAATTGAGAAACTAGAAGTCGTCAAGAAAAAAAAATCATCTTAATATTATATATTTTATATGTTATTTATTTTATTTTATGTTTTTAAACAATTATCAATTTATATTTTCATTGGGCCTAAAGGATTTGAAAAAATATATATAGATTATCTTATGCATTTAGCGAATTTATTAATTTAATACATTTGCCCGAGTTGAGACCGAAAGATTTTATTATTTAACCATGGTTATAATTATTTTCTCGAACATTTATTTATTGAGGTTTTACTATAATTGTATTGAGCAGAGTCATAAAGAAAACAAGATAAAGAAAGAAGGAATTTAGTATTTTTTGTTTGGTACTCTCAAATTTAATACTAACTGTATACAAAATGATTGAACAAATTAAATTAACACAATAATTATCAAACTCTTTGATAAATGTTGATTGCATATTTTTAATGGCTAGTTGTGACTGGGAAAACATATATATGTTAAGAATTAAGTTATACACTTTGCTATATAAAAAAATAATTCAATTTTTAAAAGACAAACTTTTATATTTTAGTGTCACTATAATTTTCTTTTTAATTAATGATATTACTCTTATAAATATTTTTATACAAACTTACCATATAAATTGATATAGCATGTAATGACTAGAGGAGTGAATTTCATTAGATAATAATATTAACCAAGATTAATGATGCAACAATATGTAATAATGTTATTTGTATCATACTGATCAGTTTACAAGAATAGTATCATATTGATCAGTTTACAGGAATAGTATTATACTTACAAGGTTGTAATATTATGTACGTACAATTTTTGTGTCTATATAAATTTCCACTTATAGTAAACAATCAATAGAAAAGTGTAATTTTTTATTTTTAAAAAAAGAGTCAACTCGATAATGAAGGAACCTTAATATTCAATAGAGATCTATTTGTACAATTTCAACTAAGTTTGCAGTTATCTAAGGCCTTTTTCTTTTTAAACTGATTGAGAATGGCTTTTAAGGATATATTTTACTAGTAAGTTTAAGTCCAATCAAGATTTTACTACTTTGTTGGAAGATTCAAATTAACCATTTAAACTATTAATAAATGTTGAGTAACACTCAAATAAATTAGTCTTATAGATATATAACTTTTCTATATATAATTATGCTTATAACTTGATCATATCGTAATCCAATAGTACTTTATGGTCACATATACCATTCATCCTTCACTAATTGCACATTTAATAAGGAGTTAATCATCAATGGCCAAGTGGCCGCAATAATGAAACAAACAAATTGTTGACCCAGGTATGGCAACCCAAGAGGGGGGGTGAATTGGGTTTTTATTTATAAAAACGGATTTAGAAAACTTTTCTTGAAAGATCAAAATTATTTAAATCTTTCTTTGAGAACAAAGGTGAAGAAGATGAAAATAGAATGCAATCAAGAGAATGGAATAAAGAACAATCACAAGTGCAAGTAAATGTAAAGAGATAGGGATAGAGAGAGTGCAAACTCAATTTACGTGGTTCGGCAAACCTTGCCTACGTCCACGGGCTCCTAGCTCCACGAGCTAAGCTTTCCACTAAGTTGTAGAAATTTTTACAACTTGCTTGATGAACAACCTCACCAAGACTTTTTCCTTCAACCCTTGATAACACCACACCAAGAGTTCTTCTTGATGAACAACCTCACCAAGGCAACTTCTTTCAACTCTTGATAACACCATACTAAGAGTTCTTCTTTATGAACAACCTCACCAAGGCAACTTTCCTCAACTCTTGATAACACCACACCAAAGTTCTCACTAGTAGAAAAAGGACCTACGGCAACGTGCATTGCACGTTGCGAAAGCCTTTTCGCAATGTGCAGGTGCATGTTGCTGTTCTGCCTGTTGCGAAAAGTTCAAAACATTTCGCAACGTGCATTGCACGTTGTCGTAGGCCGCTTTGCACGTTGCTATTTGAGATTTCGCAACGTGCATCGCACGTTGTTAAATACCCAACAATTATAAACTTTTAGCAACGTGCAATGCACGTTGCCGTATCTCATACAGCAACGTGCATTGCACGTTGCCGTATCTAAATTCGCAATTTTTTGACAACGTGCATTGCACGTTGCCGTAGGTATAATATATATTTTAAAAATAAATGCATATATATTTTTATAAATTTTTGGATAATTTGTGATGCTTGTAATATTTTATAACTGTATACATCATAATAGAAATGATTACATTCAAGTTAACAATTATATATAATATCAAATTGCATATTTAAATTGAAATGAATATCATTACAATAGTAAAAGTTTAAATACTTGTATCTATACAACCAATAAGAAGCATTGGAATTGAAAATAAGTAACATACATGAACAATAAGAAAATAACAAGTACTAGAGGATTTGAGTGTTTAAAGTACCACAAATGAAACAACAATTAGAAATCATGTTCCTCTATCCTAATTCCTTCATTTCTTTCTTCAGCAGCAGCTTCCATGACTGCATGATGTTCCTTTCGCAATCTTCTTTTAGGTTTCCTTGAGGACTAAAAATAAAATTAAGTATATAAGTTCAATTATTAATAATAATCAAAGTAAAAATTGAAAAAAAAAAACACTAATGAATCGGTACTGACCTCCGCACCATTCATCTTCTTCTTCAATTAAAAAAACCTTAAAATAACATTTATAGTGACAAAAATAAGTCAAATCAGTTAGCTATTGACAAAAATAACATTTTTTTTTCGCATCTTAGAAATATAAATAAATTTTTTTCTACTTATTTCAGTATATTTTATTAAGTAAATATCTTGTTGAGTTCCAATGAGGATCTAGATTGTTACACAAGAAGTCCAAAGAGAGAAAAAGCAAAAGAGAAAAGTAGCTACTGAGCCATTCACGAAGACTGTCTACCAGCTAGGTAATATTTTTTCCATTAAAAAAATATTATAACATTATAATATAATGTTTCTACAGTTGGATGCAGGGATGCCATTCTGGTTCGAAGAAAGTTTAAAAATGAAGTATGCTATTGGTTCAGCTGACACGTAAAAATTAAAAGAAAGACATAATCTCCTATAAACATACAGCAAGTGATATCAAAGTTTCAGTTTTCTTATTTAAAAATTGTCCAAGTATCAACCCCACATAAATGAGGACTTATACATAAATGTATTTCTATTCGCACAATCAAAGCCCCCCTTTAGATGAATTCCCTTATTGCATTTCAAGTAACGAAAGAGCACGTCAATTAAAATCTAATGACGCCAATTTGACCGTTTAAGATGATAAATAACAGAAGGAAATACAGATAAGTAAAAAACCATATCAACAAACATAAAAGTAAATAATATTTCGGAGCACAAATATGAACCAAAAACTCACATAGGTGTCAAATTTATCAACAGCAGCTTGAGCTTCTTCCGGAGAAGCCATTGTCACAAATGCAAAGTTCCAGTTTTTCCCACCTTTATGCTTTATAATCAACCATTAACAGCTCACAATCAAAACCCCATAACAGAAACAACATAATCAATTTAAGCAAACCAGAAAATATGTTTTAAAAATAGAGAAAGTAGAACCTCAACATCTTTAACAACTCCACATTGGCCAAAGAAGTCCTTGATATCTGTAACAGAGAAAGACCAAGCTAAATTGAACACATAGATCTTTCTCCTCACATTTTGTTTCTGGGTTTGCTCTGGTTTTGCTTCTTCCACTATTGTTGTTGTTTCTTCCACCGTAGAGCATAACTGAAAGTGGCAGTTCCTTGTCGATCGTTTAAGATAATAAATGAAAGTAGAGTAAAAACCTTTAGTACCAACCTTGATCTTCAATGCCAACTTCATGGCTGCATCAAAGACCGAGTGAAGGAAGGTGCTGCGACATCGAGCTAGAGCAGTGGTCTGCGTGGAGGTCCCATAAGCTGGAGGTGTGGCGGTCCTGCAACAGCGAGCTGGAGACGTGGCGGTCCTGCGACAGCAAGCTAGAGGTGTGATGGTCTTGTGACAGTGAGCTGGAGGTGTGGAGCTGCTGTGCCTGCGATGCTGGAGTTGCGACGGCAGAGGTGCTGCAGCGCTTAAGCTTCGACGATGATCTAAAGCCGTGGAAGTGCTGCTAGCCTGCGACGAACGCTGGAGGGAGTTGCCGATGGCCGAGTGGTCTGACGGTGTTGCTTCGATTAGGGATTTAAACAAGAAGGAAGGAGACGGCCAAGAAGGGAATGTGGGTTGGGAATTAGGAATTATTATGTTTATATAGTCTGATAAATATCATGGTTTTCTAAAACATTATAATTTATCATATTCAACCCTAAAAAGTTTTTGTAAGTTTAAATACTTTAATTTTTTTCATATACAATCCAATACTATGCGGGTCGGGTTGGGTCAAACGATGCTGAAGGATGAACCCGTACCCGAACCCGTTATATTTAACCATTACATATTATTTAATTTTTCTATTATTTATAAATTTTTAGCTAAAGATTTTAAATTCTAATATATCTATATTTAACCATAAAATCATAATTTTTTGAACAAAATATTTATATTACTATTTGAATTTCTTAATATCTATCTAAATAAAAAAATAAAATTACTATAATTTTATATAAATTTTAGAATTCACATACTTATCACAATTTAAAAAATGTGATAAATATGTGATTGAATAAAGACAAATATGACAAATATGATAAATAAATGGGTTTGACTTCTAAATACTTCTCACTTTTTTAAAAAACTGTCAAATTAAAAAAATACAAAGTGACAAATATGAAAAATATTCTTGTAGTGATGGCTCCATCCCATCCAACTCCTCCATTTCTTTCGCCTAAACTCGGTCGTCGCTGCAACAGCTTTCGCCCCCGGGGTTCAGATACGGTGACAACAACTCTGAAGGCTCCGATCTCTATTGACAATGACAACAACTTCAAAGGTCGAGAGAGAGAGACGAGAGAGTGAGCAAGAGAGAGACGAGAGTGTGAGTTTTCGTTTAAGGAAAGTGAGGCGAGAGACACAATGAGGTATGGTGAGCGAAGTTAGAAATTTATTATTATAAATAGTTGTTTATTTTTGTTTTATTTTTTATCAAAACTTACGATAATGGTTATATTATTTGAAATAAAATTTAATTGAGATTTTTAATTCTTTAATTTTTAACAAAAAATATTTTAAATAATGTGATTTCATTATAAAATAATTTTATTTATTTTATACAATTCTCAAGTTAAAAAAATTATTTTTCCATAATTTAATATTTAAGGTTTATTATTTTTATATAGACAATAATATTATTTTTATTTAAAGATTTTTAAAAATTATTTTTTCAATTTTATAAATAAAAGATAAAATGACGTTGTTGGCACTTTTTTTTAAATATATTGAGTAATTTAATTTCTTTATTAGTTATAATTTCTTAGCTACATATATTTTGAATCTAAGATATCTATTTTTAACATAAAATTATATTGTTCAAATAAAAGATTTATCTTACTATTTTAATTTCTAAATTTTTATTTATAAAATGAATGAAATTTCTACACTTTTACATGAATTTCAAAATTAAAATAATTTCATCTATTTCTTATATTTTTTAATGTTCAAAAATTTTTATTTCAATAAACATAAATTTTTAAATCAAATTAAACAATTAAAAGTAATTTAAAAAGTTAAATTATTTTATTTTGATAATTAATTACTTTTTAATGAGACTTTAATTCAAGTAATTGTGGACAAAAATGAGACTATATACTTGAAAACATTCTTCTTTAAATTTTAAAGATAAATTATTAAATTATTAAAAAATAGGTAAATTTACTTTGAATTTTAAATGTTATAAAAAATTACACTAATTTCATATTTTGATTTTAAATAAAATAAAGAAATTAAAAATAGAAGAACGTTTTGAGCTTTTAGCTACAGTATTTCATTTCTTAAATGTAATACTTTTGGCAACGTGCATCAAGCGCACGTTGCGGAAAACTACTTTTCGCAACGTGCCTGAAGCGCACGTTGCGAAAAACTACATTTCGCAACGTGCATCAAGCGCACATTGCAGAAAACTACATTTCGCAACGTGCATCTAGCGCACGTTGCGAAAACTCTGTTGCCGTAGGCCATTTTTCTACTAGTGTCTTCTTGATGAACAACCTCACTAAGGCAACTTTCTTCAACCCTTGATAACACTACACCAAGAGTTCTTCTTGATGAACAACCTCACCAAGGAAAGAGTTCTCTCAAGGATAACTTTTATCCTTTACAAGAAGATCTCACTCTCACCACAATACAAGAATAAAGAAAATTTTTACAACAAAAGTACAACTCTCTTCAAAGAGTAGATAAAGAATATAAAAGCTCTCTAGATTTGATATTTCTCTTGTTTTTTGCTTGATAGATGCTTCTCTTGATCTCCTTGTCTTACTGAATGCATGGGAGAAGGGCTCCTTTTTTAGGCAAATGAGATGAACTTGAATAAGTGAAGATACCAACTCCAAATTTTCTGCCCACCATAAAAACTATAATCTTGTCTGCCATTTTTGTCAATGTTTCGTTTGAAATTTGAAAATCTGCAAAACATAAAAGATTTGCATGTTTGAATAAGCTTTCCAACGCATCAAGAATCAAGTCATTTGGATATCTGTAGCTCAAGATATGGCCAAAACACCATTCGGTGCTCATGTGACTTGATTTTTCTTTCTTGTGTCAGTCCACCAAATTGAATGATAATTCTGTCAGCCTTCCGTTTGAAATTTGAATTTCTTCAAAACATAAAAGATCTGTATATTTGAATAAGATTTCCAAAACATTAAGAATCAAGGAATTTGGATATCTCTATCTTAAGATATGGCCAAAACACCATTCGGTGCTCATGTGAGTTGATTTTTCTTCCTTGTGTCAGTCCACCAAATTGCATGTCAATTATGTCAGTCTTCCATTTGAAATTTGAATTTATTCAAAACATATGAAATGTGCCTCATTAAGTCAGCTTTCCAATGCCATAAGAATCAAGTGATTTGGATATTTGTAGCTCAAGATATGTCCAAAAGAGTATTCGGTGCTCATGTCAGCTGCTTCTATTTGTCTTTCAACTTGCATGATGATTTGGACGACCTTACACTTGAAATTTGAATTTCTTTAAAACATATAAAATGTTATAAATTAAGTAAGCTTTCCAAAGGCTCAAGAATCATGTCATTTGGACATTTGTAGAGAAATATATGACCAATTGATTGAACATTGCTCATGTGTCACATTCCTTGAATCAAACCTTGTTCTTAAACTTTGGTGCCTTTAACATGTAGTCTTCTCCTTAGCTTCAACACTTCATTTTAATAATCCTCTTCTTGATTTTAAAATTATTTTAATGATCTTACTCTTGCACATAAATAAACATGTTAGTAAATCTCAATTAATCAATGTGTATTGTTATCATCAAAATTATCATGTAGCCTTAGGGCTAACACAAATGAGATTTAAGACTTTGAATAGAGTATTAACATAATAGATAGATCTTAATTCATGTTTAATTCATGAAACTTAACTGGTGGACACGATGATATATAAGAGTAACCATCAGGTTTAATTTGCTTTTTATAAGCTTTTTTTTTTTTTTTATGTAACTAACAAGAATGTCCAACACCCTGTTCCGTCAATTAAGATCAACAACTTAATTATCTCCTGAAAAATCAATTCTACAAGTAAAACAACAAGAATGGATATCCATTTCTCTAAGTAATTTCCCAATTTTACATATTAATAATTATCTATATTCCTTCTTTATTTTAAATATCTTAATATTTGATAAATTTGATGTGATCAAATTAAAGAAGTTATCAATTACTATATATTCATTAATTCATGAATAATTAGGAATTAGGATTAAAGAAACTCTAGTTAGGTAGCTAATTAATAAGAAGAATATCGATGAGAAGAAATAAAAATTTTTTCTCTTGAAAAAGAAGAAAAAAGAAAGAAAAAAATTGCAATCTCATGAATCTGCAAGCATTACAACAACATCACAATATCTGTTTTCACCACCAAGCAAGGTACCATTTTTGGCCACAACACCAACATTCAAACCTAAACAGTAAGGATTCATAAGAAATCGTCTTCTCCAACCAAGCCAATACCCAGCTTTGTAATCCGTCCACACGCTCAATCTCATGCTAAAACGCACCATTCCACTCCTCTTGTCCTCTTCAATCGCTCTCAGCACAGGATACTCAACGATGGGTTGATCACCCTCGTACCCAGTTGTCGAAAACCTAATTTGCACGTTGTTGAATCCCCTGAAATCCAAGTGGAATCCTTCAGCTGATGATATGGACAAAGCATCGTTTTCCTTGTAGAAAATGATGCTTTCTATGCGTTCCAAGGAGAGTTCCATGGCCAAGTTAGGGTTGAAAATAGTGAAATTGGCGACCCAGTTGGCGGCCAACTTGTTGCTGGAGACGGAGAAGTTTGAAACGCGGAGGGAGTTGAGTCGCACAACGGGCGGTTTTGGGCCGAGCGAGAATGCCGTGACCAAGATCAACGTGCAACTGAAAAGCGCAACAGAGGTAATTGTGGTGGTAATGTGAAGAATGTTTGTGGCTGTGCTCGTAGAGGCTGCGGATAAAGATGCAGGAGATGGAGGCTCTACTATGGAGTCGTCGGAGGAAGATGATGAAGATGTCTCCAGTACTGTCTCCCTCTCCGTCCCTGTCTCCACAGGGACAAGCGCCGTGTATGGCACATTTCTCACGTTCTTGGGTTGGAACTCAGTAGTCGAAGACGCCATGTTGTCTTCGGAGAACGAGAGATCGAGAGAGGGAGAGACAAAAGGTGGTGCAAACTTGCCTTCTGGTTGTTGTTGGTGTTTTGGTTTGTTCGACGTATATATATTAAGATTGGTTTAGGAGTTTACCAAAACGCGTAATATTGGAAATACTCAAGATATATTGGCCAAAATTTTTTTAATGTATTTTTAGGTGGTCATATTTTTAATTCTTTTAACATCCTATGAGGACGCTAATAAAAGTAAGTAATATTTTTGCTCCAGCCGGCTTATTAATCACGCAAATTAATTTAGGAAAGTCAAGCCGTCTTAGCTTGACATATATAATTATGTTTTGCATGCGGCTGTGGTCAACATGACCACTTAACTCCAGCCTCAGAAGGTTAATTTTATTATAGAAATTAATTGGTCAGGTCAGCAGCCAACCTGGACGAGTCACAAACTGACGTTGGGCTGATCTCAGAATGGGCCCGAGGTCTTAGTTTCTTTCTAGTTTAGGAAATAAGTTAGTCTGATTTCCCATCGATAATCGTAATAATAATTATGGACGTGTTTGATGTAAATTATACCATTTTTAGATAGATTTTGAGCGGAATAAGATAGCATAATGCGGGTACTATAGTGGCAGTATAGTGGATACTATGATGATACTATTTACATAAGATTTGAATACTTTTACATCAAGTCGTTAACAATATATAAACTTATTTTTGTCTTAATTTTCACTAATAAATATTAAAAATTAGATATATTAAATAATTAAATATTTATATAATTTATTAATTATTTAAATAAAAATTAATTATTTAAATAAATGAATAAAATAATTATTTAAATAAATAACAAATTTAATAATTCAATTTTTTATTTTAAAAATAATGTTAATTACTATTTAAATTTATTTTATATTAAATTAAAATTTTCATATTATAATTCTTTTTTATCTCTAATATAATACAACACTCTATCAAATATAGTATAGTATTATGTCTTATACAATCCAATCTAAATAAGTTTATAATATCCTATGCACTGTTATATATCGCATCAAACATGCTATATTGATACTTTTAATATTTTTCTTAAAATACATGCTAACACCTAAAAGATTATATATTACCCCCTCAAACAATGTATTCAAATCATTAAAAATTTATTATATAACCTTCAAATGTGTCAATATGTGTAATGTGTCTTCGGGAATACACACACCGTGATGCTAATACCGTCTCTCTCAATTAGTTAATTTTAAAGTAACCTCTTAAACATCTCAAGACCTATGTACTTTCATTATTATAAAAAATCATTTGATATTTTATTAATTAATAATCAAAAATTAAAAGAAATTTATTGATTAAAAGTTGTTGAATATAATAGTAAAATTATTTTAATAATAAAATTATACCATCCTCAAGGTGTTAAAATACACGTTAAAATTATCCATTAATAACAACATACATAAATATCCTATAGTAGTTGCCTCCCACGATCATAGTGGACAACGAATAAGTGCGAAAATTTTATAAAATAAAACTGAAGGGAAATTTTATCCTATTTTAAAAAAGTTTCAACGAATAAAATACTAGAAGTACGTACTCAAAAAATTATGTCATGTTGTTAGTGATTCATTGAAATTGGAGATGCTGATACAAGTTTTATGGACTTATATTTCAAAAATTCCCGTAAAATAAATTTTTTTATAGAGCTTTAATCTAACGTAACAAAATTTGATGACGGTACTCAAGCAGGCAAGCCATTAAACTCCAAAATTTTTTCAGGCATTGGGCATGAACACGTTATTGCTCTAAGTTTAGAAAGGTAAAGTTGTGTTTTATGACAATGTTGGCGTGTAAATGAATCGATACCAATTGTGTTATGAATTATGATAAGACGAGATTTGATTTTTATTTTATATGTTGTGGCATGAATTCATTTTCAAGTCTTAAGCACCCTTATGCTCAAGGCATTAACCAGAAACGGGCAGGCACTAGAGGTCAAAGAAGATTGGCAATAGTCAGTTGCCCTCTGGGCCCGGCCCATGACATATTGGATTTGATTTGTATATAGTTTCGTAGACTCTTTGACTCGCAGTTGAACACTGTGTCTTCGGCATTGCGAATATTATCAGCAACGACCTGAGTAACATTGTTACTCTTCAAATGATGACATAATTAATTTACTTTTGTGATATATATTATCATAGATGGAAAAGAATATTTTAATATAAAATTTTAACACAGTTTATTAATATAAATTTATGATCCTTACTCTTATCAAATCCTGTGATTAAAAAAAAAATTATATTTGATAATGTCAGCTCGTCAATCATCTTTAAGTATTAGATTTTGTAGATCAATAATTATAAATTTATGTCTAGTTTTGCTTCAAAAATTTTGTAATAATAAATCCTTTTCCATTATATATTATGTAAGTAATTAATAAAAAAAACCATTTTCATGTTATAGTTGATTAAGTAAATATTTTATCATCTTTTATGATTTCGTTTTTGGTTGGTAATGTAGTGTTATCATTATCGTGCATGCAAATATAAATACAATGTTTTTCCTCAATTATAGATATTTGTATTTCTCATCTCCAAATCCCAAGAATTTAAACTAAATTCTGAGCCATAATTTAATAATTAAACATTCTATATCAAATTATTTTTAATTCAGGAGTGTCAAACTCCTAAAATCCTACAGTCACCAAAAACTTTTACCCGCGTGCATAATTATATATTATTATATCTCATTTTTTGTAATAGTAAAATTTCAGGTGATAAATTACTAAAATGGTGATTTTGCAGACGTTAGTAATAAACAAAATTTTTCAAAACGATTTTGCAGACGTTAGTAATAAACAAAATTTTTCAGTTTTGAAAAGTAGGAGAATAAAATATATTAATACATGGGACGCATGTGGATTAATTATAAACCATAATCCTGGGCTGCGCAGCAAAACTCGAAGAAGAGCAATATAAAATTCTATATATGGCCTGACATATTACTTAAGCTTATCACGATTCATAACCAATCTAATCGTAGCTTAAACGTCTCCAATTATTCAATTCAACGATAATAATAAAGGTTTCTATCGCCTTTGTTCATTCCAAGTCTTACCTTCAAAGAATTCGTTCAACATGTGTTCGAGATCCTCAGGACTGTACCTGATGTACTTCTGGGGATTTTTCCCACTCTCGATCATGGGCCTGAGAATGCACAAAATACAACGATTTCAATCACAAACAACCAAGCAAAGCAAAGAAGAAAGTTGTACTTTTTGGGTGAAAGACAAGATAGAGACAACTTGCCCAAAACGTTTAATGAACGATCTATAGGCAGGTAAGAGGACTTCAGCAACGGCCAGTCTTAGAGACTCGCGCAACTCGCTGTCTGGAACTGTCCATTGAGATTGGCGTTGATGAATCTCCTCAAATTGGGCATTGAAAATCTTGAACCTATCTTTTATAATTGCTCTTGAAACTCCACTAGCATCACCTCCCGCACCACCTGGACCAGAGCCCTGGATGGTGAGACACTGCAGAATCTGCATAGTTGAAAACGCTAACAGCTTAGAATAGCAACTTGCACAAACCAGAGTTTTCTAAAATCAGTTGATGGAGTATAATTTTGAAGAAACACTCGTTACAAGCCATCATGGACGAGCAAAATAACGACCCAAAGCTAGTAAATATTTAAGTAAGACAACTTTCAATACTTTGACACGACTTGTGTGAGTCTTGAGTTATCAAAACGGGCAAGTCATAAGAGACTTCCCCAAACCACAATATGGTACTTCTGGAGTTGAATATGTCACTAATCACTATACATTTCAAAAGTGAACACAACAAAAATATGAATGCCACGACTACTTAACAGGATTGCTCTAGTGGTTGAATAAGTATTAGTAAATCAGAATTTAGAATCAAATATTCATGGGATGAAGGGCACTTTATCCTTACAAAGGATACATTATCTTACAAATCAAACTGCCGCAGAATAAGCTTTAACAAACCATAAAAACATCTAAAGACAGCCAAAATATTTGCCTTATAAATTTACGGGGTACATATTTAGATGCTGTCCACTCCAAAGATATCTATGCAAAAAATAGGTACTAGGACATAGTCCATTCCCGGCCTATGCCTTTACCTCGTTAGCTAATTTCCAGGTCACTACCTGTTTGTAATCTGTATTATTCAAGGCCAAACTTTTGATAGTTCAGCATGTTAAAAATTTCAACCATTCAAATTCGGTAAACCTTTTCCAACAATACTTCACTCTGGGATGCTCCGGAATAATAAGAAAGAAAACATAAAGACGGGTATAAAAGAAAGTTTATCAGATTACACGGGGGAAGAAAGAGAGAGTTTGTTCTTCAAGTCAGATGAGGATCGTTTATGGCGAGAGTGATTCTATGTTTAACTAAAATCACAAGTTCGGAGGATCTGTCAGAGATTAAAAATAAATAAATAAAGACTTAACAGAGCCCAGTAAAAACTAGCTTTAGGCATTATTAAGATAAATAGAAGGAATATTAATCCAAAAGAGGTGTGGTTAACGAATAAAACCTTTGCCCAAGATACCCTCTTATATTGATTTGCATGCTGCTGCACGATCCTTCGGTGTATTTGTACCCAATCATCTCCCAGCACGTCCTTTGCTTCTGACCTGATAAAAATCAACATTAATCGTAAAAAAAAAAAACTGACTTGCTGATGTTTACAAAGGAACAATACCATTCCAATAAGATAGCTGAACAAAACAAACCTCCGCACAGATCTCACTATATAGTGAATGTTGTTCATAAGAAATAACTGAGTCAAAGCAGGATCTTTATATTGCTTGGATTTCCCATCCAGATTATTCTGGAGAGCCTGTATAATCCTTGTAGTTACAGATGCCAATTGGGCATCCGGATTACCCTCATCAAACTCTTCAAAAAGTAGCTTCAGCGTTGATTGGTAGCTGAACGTATTAAACGGCAAATTGTTAGACGCAGAATGTTGGGACAATTACTGCCAAACAGAGTAAGATAACTGCAACAGAAGCAATTTTACAGTGGAAGGAAATAAAATGAAGGAAATAAAGAGATTGAACAAACAAAACTGAGACGATAAAAGTATAATATGATAAAACTTGAGAAGAAAAACGATTGGTTGGATAACCATCATACAAGAATATTCTACTCTTGAATGAAGTGATCATGCATTAAACCCGGCATTGATTATAAATTGTACTAAATAATAGACTGTATGGAAATAAGACAAGCACTCAGGACAATGATTACAACTTACGACCTCATGAGCAGAGCCACAACCAAGATTGAGAATACTATAAATGCAAATTAGGAAACATGAATAATAAAAGGAAATAGCAAGATTTGCTGAAAGAAACGGGTAGAGTAAAAAGTAGAAAGCATAACAATTATGACTTACTCGAATAGAAACTTTACATAATTTATCACATAGCTAGTCAAAGGATGCACAGTTCCATCAAAAACAGCAGTCTTGGTGGCATCTTTTTCAACTGCTTCTTCAAAATCACCAAATGTCTCCTGAGCTGTCTGAGCTAGCCTCTTCGTCAAACTCATTGAAGATTCTCGCATTTCACTGCTGGCTTTACTCCCAAACAGAAAATGAATCTGTCCTTACCAGCCGCCACCGACCAAAAGAGAGAATGAAATAGGATCTCAGTTTACAAGTCATAGTTAATATACATCTGTATATCAATTCCAAAATGTATTTGATCTAAAGAATAAAAATGAAAACAAAAAACCAGAAGCCCGCGAGTTCCATATTTAACTTGAGCACAGAAAATTGCAAATACTGGATATCAAGATAAAACAGTAGGCAATTGATCATACTGATGGGCGAACTTCTTCTTTATTTTTATTTTATTTTATTTTTGTCTTTAAAACATTCCCAGAAAGTTCTTTTGAGATGCTTCACCAACAAAAGTAGAGTAGAGATGTGAGCCAATTATTTCCATAATACTACTTCATAAAATAAATACTTTCCCATCACCCGAGGAAAATTTTTACTCAAGTATTCAACAGCAACAGTACTTCGCTACTTGTCATAAGTTCCTGTAAATTTTTCCTCCATTTTGTAGTGATGGATTCTAAAAGTTTATGCACTACTAAGTTAACTTGCAAAACTCCAGATAATTGCTCAATCATGGTTTAGTTGCTACTAGCTAATAAACTTTATCATACCTCCGACTGAAGTTCTCTCATTATCTCATACATGTCTAAAAGCACAAATAACTTTTCAGGAGATCTTTTGCTTTTCGCAATAGCCTCTCCAAAACTAAGAAGCACAGACACACTGTTTGCAGTGACTTCAGCAAAACATTGATCCCTGAGAGAAGGGACATCGTCAAGTATTTGATCACAAATTTTCCTTTCACCAGCAAAGAGTAGTTTTACCTGTAAAGCATTACAATCTTAGTTAAGAAATATGAGCATGATCAATTGATTGAGCAGAAGTTTCCATAAGCCCTTACGGCAATCCGCATATGATGTATCCAATTTCCAATCTTAGCCTCCAAAACCTCCCACTGCATTTTCTGGACATCATCTTTACTCAGTCTCTCTACACCTAGTTTCTTAAGGCTCTGTTCCACAACTGAAGCACGAATATCCCTGTAAACAGAGTAAAACATGTTTTAATAGTCAAGATAGAGAAGATATAAGCAATAAATGTTGACAGAATTTAGGTTGTGAATAAGTCTTTGCTTAGCTGCGTAGGCTTAGCCAGCATCAAGCAGTCCGTAGGCAAAACATTTAAAAGTGAAAGACTGTAGATTTAACAACTCATCTAAAGCATGCAAGTGAAGAAAGCACTGCAAAAATAATGAGATTAGTTGTATAGCATATTTCTTCGACTACAAATCAATTTTAAAACTAAAGATAGACTTCACTGAAAATCTGAAGTTGCAATAAATAAGTGTAGGAGCAGAATATTAGATGCAGGTGACTCATTAGAAAAATTACCGGTAGATCCGAAACAGCTGTTGCTGGTGGCCAGCTAGAACCATTTGTTGGGCTAAATCATGCAGCAATGGTAGAACTCTTGGTGGAATAAGAGTAGGAGGTGTGTAAACAGCAGCCTGCAAGCTCTTTTGTTGCTCAGAATGACTCTTGTTACCAGCATCACCCTCCTTCCCAGGTGACGCTGATGGCCGTAGAGAGTTGGGAAGACAATCAAAAAGGCGATCAGGTTCCACAGGCTTGCTGAAATTCGGAAGACAAATAACTTCTTGAAAATCTATATTACCAATACAGACATTGAAATCTCTCAAGAAATCGAAAGAATTCATCTAACATAGGGCACATAATTGAAAATGAAGAATACATGCACTATATCTAAAGGTTATACAAAGATTTCCGATGCCAAACGAATGACAATGGTTCTATATCTGAGTCATGAGCTACTAAAGGATGTAATAAATGAGGGAACAAACAGGCGATTTGCATGGCCTTGTAAATGATATCGAAAATAGGGCTAGTACTAGTAATGCCAAGTAATTGGAGCGCTTCACTTCAATTTTTTCCCTTCAACATGATGTACTTTTTTAGTCTCCAATGCATGTCAATAAAAGCATACTCGGCTGACTCAAGAAATTCCTGGCTCTTGGGAACAAAGTAAAGAGTTATAATAATTGCTTCCATGTATATACTGGTTCCTTCTTTATTTGCACTTCTTGGGCTCAAGATTTTCTTCTTCTTCTTCTTCTTCTTTCAAGTCATATTCATGTATTATGATATGTATTAAATCTACAATTTCGAAGGTCATAATCAGGAGGTAGTAGGATAAAGAACTAAAATTAGCCTTTCATCATCTCTCAAATCCGGTACCCGCCATCATTGGTGAAGAAATGATGCATCCTACTATTCTCTAATAATGCCAAGAGAACTTACAGTATACAATATTTTAGGTTGGCCCAAGCAAGTGAAGGTGAAACGATTACCATGCACCATTCGATTAAACATAACAGAAAATTCAATATCTTTCACGTATCTCTAGGAAATTAAAATTTGTCCATACTATTCTTTGTCTCTTTCCAGTAAAGTAGAAGTGAAGGTTCCCTTGCCACCAAACCACATGTGCCAAAAGAGTTTTAACAAACGTTGGTACTTCTATGGCAGGGTCCAGTAGGGTTGTTTCGTGGACAATCCTACCCTTAAGTGATTTAGCTATACCCACTCTTAAGACTAAAAAAAAAAGTGCAGAACTAGAATAGATCAGTCTAGAAAAACTGAAGCTTGAGAGAGGAGAAATTAGTTATACGGTGGAATTCTCAACCAATGAAAAAAAAAATAAGAATAAGCGAGGAATATGAAAGCAAGATGAAATTCTGGGAAGAAAGTGCTGGTTAACAAATATCTATGAGAAGCCAACCTGTAATTAGTTAATAGATGTCTGAATTCATCTTCAAGCTTGGATATAGCTTTTGCAAGCAAGTTGTTACATTGGTTAAGCACTCCATCGCTGCTCTTAAAACTTTTATTGCTGCTGAAAAATTTAATATTGCTTCTCAGCTGATCAATTGCTTCTAGGTAGCTTTCTAGGTCCTCATGTGGACCTCTAAGAATTTTTGCCTCTGCCTAAACATGTCCATCAAATAAGAGATCAGCATTTGTAATCAAACTATAAAAATTACAATACAATAATACATACATGGGATCAAAAGGCAGTCAGCTTTTTTTTTTTTTTTATTAAGATTCTCAATATTGACCTCTTTTCGTAATATATTTTTAAACGACAAATATTAACATTTTAAGCTCAGAAACTCCTACTAATGCATTGGAGGTATAGTTTCAATTTCATGGAGCTGGATTCACAATTCACTACAATACAAACCTTGCGAGTAAGGTCAAATCGTGCCAAAATAACCTCAGCAGCCTTCAACGTCTTATCAATATTCTCATGCGCTTTCCTAATCGAATGCGTTCTTATCTACCAAAACAAAATTCAAAAAAAAAAAAAAATCAAAATCACGGCCAAAAATTTGTTTCAGATCAACAAAATTCAAAACCAGCAGAATCAACAACGAGAACCTGAGTCGGACGCATGGCCGTCTCGAGAGCCGAGAGACGGTAATCGAAGGAGCCGAGAATCGAGACCATGTTATCAGTAATGGTCTGGCTCTTGTGCAGCGAATCCTTCACGAACGCCGCTCGCTCTCGCAATGCCTCCATTGCTTTAGGCACGCCCATTCTCTCCCTCGACTACTTTCCTTTCTCCAAATTTTGAAAATTAGCAAATCATAGAAGTCCAATTTGCGTGATTCGAAAGTTAGTTGATTTGGTGTGTGTTGGATGTTACTCTTTTTTTTTTTTTTTCTCTCTCCTCTTTGAATTTCTCTCGGGCCGTTTTTTTTAACCTCTCCTACAACATGACAAGAAATGAAGTAGTTATGAAGGAATATATAAGGAGATCCTCGTTAGTCAGCTCGGTGGGTCAGCAACGACATGCGCGGGGCCTACCTTTTATTCTAAACTCGTAATATGATTCGTGTAATTGTGTCGTGAACGTGTTGATTCTCCTCCAACGACGAGGGCGAATCTACGGATTGGATGAGAACTTCCTTAAGCTAATTATTCTTTTAGATTATGTCACTACTAATCATTAACATACGATCATTCGTTGAGTTATCATCCAATCGATTATCTTAGTTAAAAATTTTGTATTAATTCAAAAATTAAGCTACTAATTATATATATATTTTTATTGTTGTTGAAAATTTCCAAATTCAAATGATATATCTTGATTTTAATAAATAAAGAATAAATTTATATCTTGCCGACATAAATAGATCTAATTGTATTTTCATTAAACATTAGAAGAAATTAATGTCAATTAGCCAATCTAATTTAGTCTCAAGAAATTTAACTTGGTTGGTTTAAATGCATAATGTACCATTATCAAGTTAGGTAAAAATGGGTTAAGCTTTGAAATCGAAACAAAATTTATGTGAGAATACATATATACTGATTTATATTTATATAAAGTTGGTTAATTAAATCTTAAACCTAAACCCTTATTATAAATGACTCAAATGTTGTCCTCCAACTTTTTGTGACTACGCATTTGTACTCTTCAACTTTAGAGTCTTAAATGAGTTTCAAAATAGTAATCTGATCATATTATTAGAGTTGCAATGACTCTATATAATGGAATTACAACTTACAACGACATGTCATATAGACAGCTTGTCCATGTCATAAAATTGGTTAAAGTTCATTAAGTTATAAAGTCAATATTCAATGTTGGTTAACATTGGAGATGAAAATGATGGTATTGCTGCCCAAAGGGCCCATGAACATTCCCACTCTACTTGTCTGAAAATCCTGTCCAAAAGTGCTTTTTACAACGTAGGCCCAGCAAATACATAATAGTACGTAAAAGATGGTTTACAAGATACATTTGATTAGGACAATGCTAGGTTAAAAATTAAATCGCATAACCTCACTTATACAATCCAATACGAGATAAATTCACTTAATAGATAAAAATAAATAAATAATTAATTAATTTTTAATAAATAAAATAAAATCTACACGTCCAATAAATTTATAATGTATAAAATTGTATGAATTAAAATTATATAAATTAAGTTTTATTCTTTAATTGTATACCTAACATTATTGATTTAATTATAATTCAAAGAGCAATGCTAGATATATATTTAAATTGTACAACCTCATTCATACAACCTGATATGGTACAAATTCACTGGATGGGTAAAAATAAAAAATGAATTAACTAATTTTTAATAAATAAAATAAAGTCCACACATCCAATAAATTTATACATGACAATTTGTATGGGTTAGGTTGTACAACTTAGTTTAGTTGTATACCTAGTATTATTGAATTTCAAAATTCAGCATAAAAAATATTAAATATTTGGTTTTTTAAAATATCTTTAATTATGCTAGTAGCAACATAAAAAGAAACAGTATGTAATACCAGAGGAAGCTAGCTGCAAACACCTTATTGATTCCATATACAAAAACTTGGCAAAGCAAAACTAGAAGCTCCCTAACTAGTATGTATATTACCACAAAGCTTCATTGCGCAAAACCCAAAAGATTGTTTGTTTAAGCTTCTTTTCTAAGCTTCTCCAGACTCCAAAAGCTCTTATTCTATTATAATGGTAGTGTGTGTTAAGATCAGTAAGTCCAGTCCCTGGGCAATCTCATGTTTGCAGGAAGATGATAATAGCAATCTTCACGCTTGCTTACACCTACCCTTTCCATGATGTTTGTCTGTTGACTGACCCGAAGCTCTGGTCGCTCTCTCTCACCTGCCATCAATAACATACATTACATATTTAGGAAAATTTGACTATTAACATGTGAGATTTTCTGCATACTTGTCTATATTAGAATTTACTAGTATCTGGAAATATTACTTGCTTATATTGACAATGCTATTTTCATGACCAGCATTTACCAATTAATCCTGACTAGAATTCACCACACTTTTGAATTAAAAAACCTACTCTATGACATTAGTTTGACTAAGAGACACCGCTAATTATTCCTTCCAATGTGTAGCAGAGCTTACTTTACCAAGCAGTAAAAATTATCAAAAAGAATACCTGGATTCTGAGCACCTAAACTAGAAGAAGCAACAAGGAAATCGCTATTTAACCTAACTTGGCTAGTTAAATTCACAACACAACAACTTCCTGTTACATTTTTTATTCTGAATGAAGACCAAGTGTAAGCTTTCTACTATGCATAATAAATTTTACTAAAAGAGTATTAAATATGATTGGTATATACACCATGAGTCCGTCCCTCCAATAAAATCTAGACACATACACATTTATGTTCTCTGTCAAAACCATGATTTGTTATGTTTTAAAATAAATGCAAATTTTGAAATTTGTTGGGTGACCCGTCCCACCAAGGACTTTATCGTATCTACTTGGTTAAGTGCTTTTACATCTACTCGTTTCTATTTTGGTGTCACAATCATTATAGCACCATTACTAAAACATTAACATGGTAGAAGCTGAAACAAGACCAAACCAAGCATGCTCTGAAAGCATCCATAATTTTCTCCGGCAGATAAGAAAAATAAAAAATAAAAATAAAAACCATAACATTAGAACCACCAAAAACAGCACAAAAGCAAAACCCAAAACAATCACTTTTAGAACTCCTACCAGTAAACACAGATGGAAAAGCAATAATATGTAACAGCAACTTACTTTGCCGCTTCTTCTTATTAGCATTACTGGCACTGCCACTGCCAGTACAGTTCATAATACGAGGATGAAACACGCCTGTGCCTCCAGATTCTCTCCGTAAACCGCCATCGTTCACAAACCCAACTCGTTGATAAGGCAAAACCGGGTTCTGGTTTTGTTGCAGTAAGCGGTTTTGCTGTCTCTGCAAAACCCCATTTGTTCTTGCTTGTAGGTACCTCTCAAGCTACCCATAAAAAAAATTGATAAATAAATATATTAAAATTGAAGAGAAAACTCCATTCGCTTATTTAATGATCATCCTCATTAAAGCTGCAAAAGTAAAGGCACTGAAAAGACAACCCATGAAACATAAAATAAGGTGAAGAAACAAAACCCAGCTCAAGTTCAAACTTGTTTATTACCTGAGATGGAGCCGGTTTCAGGAACTGGACATTGAAACCCGGTTCAGGCAGAGCCGAAATAGACCCGTTTCCGTACTCATGAAGAGTGCTTTGACCACGTTCAACACCACCATTGACGCCAAAACAACCGGGTTGCAGTCGCAGAGGCTTCAACACGGCGCTCCCACCTGGATGCTTGAACCGCTGCAAAACCCACATGAGAAAACACAGTGAAATTATTGCCATGCAAAGCTATACTCTGGCTTGAAGTTGATTATAGTAACCTCTAACTGACTGAGCGCATTGAGAGGCGTAGGCCGGGTTTGTTGGAGCAGAGAGAGGGCAGTGAAGTGGTGAGCGAGCTCGTCCACGCACGAGAGATGACGGCGATGGTGTTGGTGCTCACGTGGGTTGAGTTTGGCAGGGATTCTCTCACTGAGGAAAATATCAGAAGGAAGATAGAGTTCTCCATCGTCCAAATTCGGAGGAAACTCTGCCATGCTCATGCCTAACACAACCAACAGACCAAAAAAACAAAACAAAAGAAAGCAAAAACAGAACACAACACAACAAAAGGTCTCTCGCTTGGGCAAGAAAATCAAGGAAGAAAGCAAGTGAGATTTGAGAAGGTGAATAGAGAAGGAATTTCAAGAGGTTGAAGCGAAACCTTGTTTCTGTTTCAGGGAAGAAAAGACCACAAGGGAGCAGTGTTAGAAAAACAGAGAGGGAGAGAGAGGGAGAGAGGGTTCTGCATTCAAATTGACGTTACAAGTTCTTCTCTCAATAAAGCAAGGAAATGAGTACTTTGTAGGGCCCGTTTGGTTCTCCGAAGTTCTTTGCGCTTCGCCTTGGAAGTTGTTATAATTATTTGCGCATATTACAAGCCATTATTTTATTTGGTCAAGGAGCAAAACAATCTTGTCTTCATGTGTCATTCATATTATTGTTTCGTTTCATTTGACTAATTAAGGTCTATACTGCAAGTCAAGTTCTTGACTGTTCATTCTTCTATAATTATTGAATAATGAAATAAGAATTTGTCTCCTTTTCTCTTTTTCTTTCTCATTCCCTTTATTTTATCTTTTGATGTCAACTTTTGTTATAAGTATTTATAAAACTTTAATTTTTTTATTTTTTGAATAAAAATAAAAATTTTAACATTCATGATTTTAGAAAAATTAGGAAAAAAAAACTTATTTTGGATAACAATTATGAATTGTACATAAAACGCTTCCGTCCGAACAACGCATTTCAGGAAGAAAAATATGGAAACCAAACAATGTCTTAATGTACCTTTCTTTGGCGTAGAAAATAGTACTGAGGTCACGTGACCAGTCGGCACACGCCTAAGACGAGTCAGGGCCGTGTCACTCGGCTCCTCACTATCCACGAACCGTTAGGTCTCCTCACTTCACACTTCAACTTTCAACCACTCGCTAGAATAGGGGTCAACACTTCCACTCTCCACTACGATCTGACGTGTGTTGAATGATCAAACCGTGCACATATAAAGCGAGCGTGTTGTGGTCGAGTACACGAAGGTGTAGGAGTGGGAAGTGGTTGAAAGGCTGCTGGGTAACCAGCTACAAGATCAACGCAGCGGATGCTCTGCGCCATGTCAGAGGCTATATAGTTTGTCCTTTTGAAGACACGTGGCAGGCCAGAGGTCATTTTTGAGGATGTGTTATCATGTGACTGCACCCCATATTCTTATTGTGTGCTCTTTGCAGCTTGCCACCTAAAGTTAAAGTCACCCAAGAGCATCTTATTGCATTGATATTTTTATGTTCATCATTATATTTATTTAAAATTTCGTTAATTTTATAAACAAATTTTTAATATAAATTTTATAAATATAAAATTATTAATCTAATAAACTATATTTATTTTCATATTAGAAGATATTATATTAGATGAAATAACTATTATTTTATAAACTTATCTAATTACGAATCAGGGTGAAAAAACTAGTAAGTTGACAATGATAAATATTAAAGAAAAAAAGAAAAGTACAAAATAAATTTTACAAATAATGTAAAGTCTAGAGACTCTAACCAAGGGTGACTGATTAATAGTTAAACTATTTTAGGGGTTATATCATTGTATTTAACACAAATGTGAGTCATTAAATCAACTCTAATAATATTATACTTACAACTTATTTACAATCAATTTATTTTATAATCTACATTGATAAAATATTAATAGATAGATAATTAACATATCATATTATTTAACCTCTTATAAATTGATATTTTGTTAACTCAAGTTGTAAGATAAATTAATTATAGAGTGATTGTAGACGTAACATCAATTAATCAATTAACCTTCGCATATTGTTATTTTGAGGTGTATTAATTATACATATTAAATTAAATCTCAACCATTGAAAGAGAGTTAATTCAATCACTTACAATTTATATCAAAAAAAGCGGTGCCATGAAACTTAGACCTTCATCTTAAACCTGCCTAAAACTTAAGTATTGTATAAAATAATCTAATCTCACAAAGATCTTCGGATACTAGGAGATAGTTATCTAAAGTCCCCTTATAAATAAAATACGAATATAAATCATTCTCAGAAGTGTTTAAAATTGTATTATTTTACATGGATCACGTAATTAACTATCTTGTCATCATATTATTACTATAATATAATTATTAAATTATATTGTAATGTTATATTTTATTAAACATTATTATTCAATTAAAAGCTTGATTAATCCAATAGATTACCTAAACTTAAATTAGTTAATTAATTGTATTGTTAATACTATGTTATATAAACTTTACGGTTGATAGTTTTTTTAATTAAAAGAAAGCAAGCACAAATTTTATGATTATTGAAAAATAATTCATTCAAAAATTTTATAAATAATTTCAAAAGAAGGAAAAAGAATTGATTACTTGAAATATTATTATAAAATAATTTTGTAAAATCATTAGACATACTATCGAAAGGGAAAAAAAACTTGCTCGTAAAATAGTAATAATTAAGGATTACAAAGGATCATAACATAGTAATAATTAAGGAGTTAGGTTATATGAACTTAAAATTTTGACTTAATTTTTGTATGCCAATACTTGATCATTGATCCAATGCAATTTAATTGATATGAATAAACAATTAAAAAGTAGTTATTATGAGATTTGAAAATAATGGATTATTGCATAGAATATAACAAATAGTTATAAAGTAAAATGACATAGAGGTTTTACATGGTTCAATTATAAAAATCTACATTCATGGGTAATAAGAAAGTTGTAATCCAGTATTTTGTCTTCGGTTTTACAAACTCAGACTTATAATAGCATACTCCCTCTACTCTTAACGCCTAGTCTATATAAAACTTGTTTTTCATCAAGAACACAACATCGTGATTCAACTCTCTTTTGTTGTTGCTCTCTCCATAGAAAACTCTCGAATAACATATGATTAAACAAAACAGATACAAACTCATGTAATCACTCTAACACTCAAGCTCACATGATTTGTAAACTACTAGTACAAGCTTAAAGCTTCACACACAAAGACAAACAACAATGACAGAAGCACCCTTGCACACTCGCACTTGCTCTAGTTGAATGCATCAATCTTCAAAACTGTAAAGACAACTTGTGTGTGATGCTCGTGTGTGTGTGTGTATGTTTGTGTGTGTGTGTTCTCGTTTCATAGTTCTTTGTTTTCTTTAGTTGGAAGAATCAAATCCATATTCAGAAATAACATTAATTAGGATAATAGACAATATGACATAAACATAAATACTCCTAAAGTTGAAATAGATTGATATAGATTGATATGCTCAATATCTTAAAGAATTAGGATAATATTCAATATTGAATTCCTAGTAAAATAGGATTCCTACTAATAATCCTAATCCTATTGTGACTCTCCTAATTAAAGGAATTGTATATTAGGTAAAGAAGTAAATAAGAAACCTAATAACATTATGATTACTTTGGTTATTTAGGCAATTACTTTAAACTTCATAAGATGCCAAATCCGATGGTCATGTGGACTTCATACACATGTTAACCTAATAGTTATATTTAATGACAATTCATCAATTCACATCCATTGAATTATAATAAATTAGTGTAAAAAAATTAAGTGAAAATTTTAACCATTCAGCCTATCCCATAATTAGAATATTAGAATAAATAATATAAATGGTCTAAAATAGACCATTTGAACATTATAAAAAGTACAACGTTTTCATTACCAAACACTCTTTCCTACTTTTAAAAAGTACAATAATTTTTAAAAGTTAATTTACTAAATATGTTTTAACTTATATCATAATTATTTTACAATACAATAGAAGTGAACCACAACAACCCACAACTAGCACTAAAAGTTTTTGTATCTAACACTTAGGATATATATATATAACTCTAAACTAGTTTTATTTAATTGAAATTTATATATAATTTTCCTTTAAAAAGGTTATATTTAGTTTTTCTTTCATTAGTATTTTTGTTTAAATTTTTTTAATAAATTTTAGGTCACATTTGACCCACTTCAAAGAATCCAAACCACTTGGTGGGCCACAACTAACATGCAACGGGTGCGTGCCTATTTTTGAATCGTGAGATCAATCGAACGTCTCAAGATGAATGACTTGCAACTTGAGTACCTGGTTATACATAATTGCTGATGGGAAAAAAAACTTCAGTATGATATAAGTTGAAAAACCAAAAATCTTGCTAGCACAAGGTCTTGGTGCCATGGGGGGCCAAACCCATTCCCAATACCTAGTTTGGGTTTATCTAGTTCGCTGTCCTGCTTCAATCATCATTGTTAGTGTTATGGTTCACCTATTCATTGGGGCAAACATGATAGTTACTCAGAGGAGCTAGAAAAAGAGCGGATCACGACTGGCTTGGCTTCAATGGTAATGGAGGCACAGGTGTGCAGGATATGGTACACAAAAGAGAAGTAGGTGGAATGGGTGAGTAAACTTAGTCTTAAAATAACAAATTTCCCTATAAAGGTAATAAATATTTGTATATCAATGATGTCGTATTCATATTTTATTAGAGGGCGATGTTAATTTGTCTTAAAAAATTATCTTGCACAGCGAGGAATTGTCAAGCGCAAGTCCATGAGCTGTTCCGTCCTTAGCAGTGGCAGAAAGTGGTCGGATGCATTTGGGTCTCAGTTGATATATTTGCCTCCCATATAAAGGAAACCCAAGGTAAGAACTAGTATCCCCCATCGTCGTAGCTAATGTCATCGTTATGATGTCGTCATAGCAAAGTATTGGTTTTGTACACACTGGATGATTGAAGCGTAGTGTAAAAATTGTAACAAGTTATCCTTAATCTATTTATGTGTACATCATAACGAAATAGTAGAATAACAATTAGATAGATTTCGGATCTGTAGTTGAGGATGAGAGTGAGAAATGCTTATTTAAATTGTGTTAACTGAATACATATAGGACTGTCATATGTTCTATGTGTTAGCAACATGGTTGAATATATAATTAACAATTGCGAATGAGGAGGTCATAGTAATTGAAAGTGATATAGTAGACGTTAAAATCTGTCGTCAGTTTTGCTGGTAACGACAACATTGTTTCAACAATGTTTTTGATGGCTTAGCTATATGTTGTTTTATGATAATGGTTATTAAGTGAAGTATTGACATGTGAAGTTGTCCTTCAAGTTAGTTTATAACTTTGTTTGTTGTAACACGTAAAACATAAAAGTACAAAGCACCAAGAATAGGTAGTAAGAGCAAAGTTAGTATACAACATGAAATCTGTTGTGGATGGAAAGGGAAGTGGCTAGATTTGGCGAGTAGCATTCGTCTAAAAGTAAGAAATCATTTGAGCACAATCGATATTTGTATAGCACTAACGTTGCATTCATATTTTGTTACAGGCAGGGGATTTAATCTGAACTAAAAATTTTCTATTGACAGTGAGAAATTAGCACTGTGATTGAAAATGAACAAATGTAATGGCGAAAGTGATTTGATGTTAGAAGGCAACTCCTACCTCTTTTTTTTTTTTTTTTTGCATTCATGTTAATAGTGTATTGATAGATCTAACCTAAATGATAGGTTATTTGGATAGTTGTTTACCAAAGGGATTTGCATAATATGTATGATAATGTTACTAAGCTCAAGCTAACAAAAACGTTGATGTATGTTACAGATGAGGAATTGTGTGGTTGACAAGAGCAGATATCTTTGTACTAACCTTGGACGTAAAAGCAATTCATCAGTAGGTAGACATGGCAGCATGTCAAATGAAGGTTGTTATAGCTGTCATTCAAAATATGTTAGGAAATTTAATATGACATGCAGCCTGAAGCGGTTTTATGATGGAATTGACCGTCTTAGTGATGCACAGAAGGAAGCTATACGAATATCGAGTTCAGAAGCCTTATCGAAGGGAATTAGGGCAGGCTAAGGCGATCATTTTGTGGCTAGCTCATGTAACATTGGAATCCCAAATCTGGTAAGTTGGTTGTGAATAGGGGTGTGCATGGTATATCCCCACCCGCCCGAACCCGACATACCCGCCGTGGTATGGTGGAGGTATGGTAGGGTATAAGAAAAGAATAGGGTGTGGTACGATAAAAATTTTGAAAACCCCCTATGGTATGGTATGGTGGAGGGTATTTTTTAAAAAAACCCGAAAATACCATACCATACCTCTTTTAAAAAATTAAAAATTATGCTACATGTAATGATATAATTGGTTATGTATAATATGTATGTGTGAGTGTTATATACCTTAATAGAGTATATAATAAAAAAGTTAGTAACCTTAAATCCCTAACCATGGAAAGTTTGAGGTAATTTCATCAATAATATTCATTTCTAACTTTCTTTTGTCATTCTTTTTAAATTTTAATATATTTATTATTTTTTTAAGTGAATTATAATTTCTTTTTTTTTAATTTGTACTATATTGGAAGTTAAAACTTTGTAAGACTTAAAGGTTTAACTTGAATGTTAGAACTTTGTGGAAGGATTTGGATATGAAGTTACTTGTTATTTGTGTTGTTATAGATATTTAATTGCTTAAGTATTTGTGTTGTTATAGAATATGTAGTTACTTGATATTTTGTGTTGTTATAGATATGTTGTTACTTGATTATTTGTGTTGTTATAGAATATATAGTGACTTTATTATTTGTATTGTTAAGGATATGTAATTGCTTGATTTTTTATTTAGTACAAAATTTATGAATCATAATATTAAACAATGTCAAAATAAGAACTCAATGTATCAAAATCTTGGAAAAAAAAGCTATAAAAAAACTTTAAAATTACTAAAAAAACATGGTAAATCATTATCTAAATTTTGGTCAATTTGGTCAACCACGTGAAAATACCATACCATACCTGCCCCTACCCTACTATGCAGGAATGTGGTATGGTACCTTATTCAAGAATGGTATGGTATGGTATGGTATAAAAATTTAAAACCCGACCTATGGAGGGGAGGGGGATGGTATGGCGATACCATACCATACCACACCATATGCACACCTTTAATTGTGAATGGCCTTGAATTGAAGATAACTGAAGCAAGCTTCAAGGAAACCTTGGGAATTAGCAATGGAGGCAACTTTTAAACTACATGGTCCGAGTTCTGAAATAGTGGAATTATGTTTGAAGTATTGCGGCAAGTTAAGAAGCATCCACATCAATGTTTTGGCTGTAATGATTTAGAATGAAGGTTCCGCTGATAATGATTTCATCAGATACTTTACCTTGTTTGCACTCGAGACATTACTTTGTCCAAGCTTGGCAACCCTACTAAACGTAAGATACTTGCATGCAGTTAAGGATGTTAGTGCAATACGACATCTGAATTGGGGAAAATTTTCCTTCAAGGTGCTTTGAGATAGTGTTATTAAATTCAAAAGCTTTAATGGTTGTAACGTACATGGGTGCTTGCTTTCCCTGGAGGTATGAGTTTGTTGTATGCACTTGAATGCCGAAATGGATGCTTTGGTATTTGGTTGTAACATACCATGTAAATGTTTAATAACAATTGATAATTTCATATTTTCTATGTACATCATGCGGCAACAAACCTCGCATTGGTGGATAGATCTATCACGCCAATCATTGCCTGGAATGATGAGAAAATAAGTAGATGCTTGCGGTGGTTGGAATTGCAAGACAAAACACATGCGTTGAAGGCAACCAACCCCAACCCTCTTAGTTGTAGATCGATACTAACTCTTGCAAGTCTATTAGAGGTGCACATGAAATTGAAATATTGATACTATCTGTAAATGTCTTAAACTTGAAAGTATAAATGCAATGCATTCGATAGGTACAACCATTTCTATCGTAATGGCATGAGAACTTAAATGTTAGTCACCTATTTAGAGCTTCATATCCAAATGACATGGAATTATGGTTACAGGTTAAGCTTCACACAAGTAAAGGATAGGTTAATGTAACAGCATCAATATAATCTAGCTTAGTTTATGTTTTATAAAAATATTGTAGTGCGGGCTGTATACTGATTTGTTAGGGATTTTTATTGACAATACCTTGGGTCTTGTGAGGGTTTGGCATTCCTTGTTTCTACCTGTAATGTTGATAGGGAAACATTCTGCTTTGCAGATAAGATACTTAAGCTATTCAGAAGAAGAAGACTTATTCTATTTATATAGCGTATAGTTTGCATTTAATATTAATTATTTGCAATTCATTGCAAGAGAATTTGAGTTATTGTTTTTTGAGCTAGCCTTACAATGTCCGATGAAGGCAGAGGAGATTTTGTCCATGTTGTGCACAAATGTAATACTAGATTTCAAAACTATGTTAAGGAGCAATTTAGGGATATACTGATGTAGCTGGAAGAGATGTGTAAGTTTATCTATGGCATGCAGCGAGGAGGACATTGTGGTATGTGATTAGGAAATGCAGAACTACTGAGGAACAAAATTTAAAAACGGTGTACTGTTAATGATGGGGTTGGTAAGGTATTGGGGAAGGTTTACTTGTGTTGTCTTTCAGCTATCTGTTGGCGTCGTGTAACTTCTTTTACATTTTCGTGCTTCGTAGCAGGACTAAGCGTGTATTCCATGGAATGTTTTATTGTCATAATGGCATGTTGCTTATGACATTGTGACTGATAACTGATTGTAATATTTGACTTAAACACCCTAGCACGTGAATTTCGCCTTATGCATAGAAATGTGATGTGGGTTAACGACCTATGAATTCTCATGTTTTCATTTGAATTATGAAATAATGTAGTTAAGACAAGTATTTTGCGAGTATGGTTGCATTGCTTGCGAAAAATATAAGAGGCAGTTGCACCTTGCATAGACAAAATGATATATATTTTTTTTTTTACCAAGTACATAAATGTAAAATAATTCTGGGTTTGTTTAGTTATGTGATACGCATCTGGCATAAGGGATAGTACCATTACCCAATTTATAACTTCCAATATAAACAATAACAGGTTTTAGTAGGCAATGCAGTAGACCAACCCTTTATTAGTAATCATTAGAAATTGACTAAGGTCGAAAATGAACATAGAATCCCTATGCCTTGCTATTCACTAATTTGTATAAAATCGAAACCTAAATGGTGTTTGACAATGGCATAGCTGTGGCCATATTTTTTTGCAAAGATGCCACGGCGCTAGAAAAACTTCACTCCTTTGTCATTACTTGCTAGCCTATGGTGTGTAAGTTACGTAAATTAATTGGAAATTTTTTTTGGATACATACGACATCCCCCTGGAAAATTGCTGATGCTATTTATCAATAATCGGATTTTAGTTTTCTTGCACACCCTTGTACACGTAATTTGTAGAAATAGTTGCCAGGTAAATGTGAACATGCAAAACATATCATTTCATAGGCGAGAAAGAAACATTTTATAAACAGATTAAAATTATATTATGACACTTGACAGTATGTAATTGCACCTTGCACGATTAACCCATGCAGTTGCCTTTACAAAAATAGGATCGTAATGCAGGTGTCTTCATTGTGGCATCAAAACAAAGGCCCAAAGAGAGAGTGATGGCATAGCGTGAAACCATTATCCCATTATTTGAAGTAGGTCTAAATGTATGGATAATATAGTCATTGCTGCTCACTTGCATTGATGAATTATTATGCTGTGCAGAACTATGGCGCATCCTTGGAACAATGAATTCACAAACTACAAAGAGTCGAAAGCTAAAGTATTTAGTGTGCAGATTAAATTAAATTTGTAACAGTAAAAGAACTGAATTGCAATCTAAGGCTACCATGGAAGTTTTGCTTCAAAAAAGATTAATTATTGGTGCACCATTTCCAATAACATTGAATGCTGTGGATGACAGAATTACAAACCCCTTCCCACCCCCACTTCCCTTTCTACCCTATTATGGGGAAAAAAGAAAAGGAAATTTGTACAGTGTTTACATAAAATGCAGATGCAACCTACAGGGTGGGTCAATCGTATATATTTTTCATCCACAGCAAACCAATACTCTTGAATGCAAGTTGGAGTTTTTGCATCGATATAACACATCCAACTGCCCAGGTCGGGGTTCTTATCAGTATAAGTCAAAAGTGAACAGAATGTTATTACAATAAATAGAAAATGAAGTACTGAATTCCAAATCTGAAAACCAAACAATGTTTGTCGTTTAATTTAATAGAATTTAAAAGCCACTTCCTCTATGAAGCAAACCAATAGGCATGAATTCAGACATAAGTGAAGGCAGTACCCAAACTTGACAATTCACAGTGAGGAAACAATGGTAAGGGTTGCTGTTGTTTGTTACAAATTTAGCAAACGCAAAGTACAACACATGTCAACAATCTATGAATAGTACATGTGCAAAACTCTTCAAAAGTATCCAAATTTCCAAACCCAAATGAAAGTAAAACTTACCAACTGCTAATATAGACTTGCTGAACTATAATTATGATATTGATAACTATTAGTTTCCAAACTGGGGATGTTAGAAGTAGGATTTGTTTTTGGACATTAGCTACATATTGAATTTACATAATCTTAATTAAGCTTTGTACCTTAGCTATCTGAGGGACCCCACCAAGGGGTAAACATGTTAGGGGAGTTGTTATTCTCATAATCGATAAACCCTGATCCATCGTGTTGAAGCAAGAAACTAAAATCATTTCCATTTCCGCCCATGAAATCCCCAAAACCATCACCCTCCATAAGCTCATATGAAGGGGATGCAATATTGTCACTTGGTGGCTGGTCCATGTTATGGTGTGTTGCTATCATTGTTTCACCCAATACTTGTGTATTAATAGGTCCACCCATGGTGAATGTAACATTATTATTGGATAAACCATTACTACATCTGCTCATGTTCTCATCATATCTCTCTATCACTTCATTAGATTCGTAGGACAGTTTCCTTCTACACTAGCTGCGTACTTGTAGGCAAGTCCTCTTCGTATGTCGCACCTGTTTACATTTGCCACACTTTCTCCAGTGACGAGAGTGTCCCACTTTACCTGAGCCTGGTGATGCTTTCCCTCTTATTAGGGGTCAATAATTTTTATCACCTCTTCATTCACTACTAACATGTAGTTGGAGCCACGATTGTCATCATGATTTAGCCCTTAAACTATCAACGTGAGATGGAATACTTGATCTACTGCTTCCTTATATGTAGCGTAACCTTTTAACGTATAGTGACACAAAGTTTTGCAAACCACTGATAGAGCCCCTCGCCTAGACCCCTGCGAGCCTCCTTAACCCAGGTTCACATCTCCTCTCAACCACCCAGTTTCTAAGTTGGCTAACTTTTTCCACTGTGCCAAAATCATGTATGAGGGGATCTTGTCTAGGTCCTCGCACTTCATAACCATAAAGTCATGTCTACATGGAATCCCTAAACTTTCAAATAACTTGCAAGAGCAATCTATTTTCTTTGTGGATGGTTTGAATGACACAATCCAAGTTGTGTCGCCACCTTGAAATTTTCTCATTTGATATACAGTCTTGTTGGCCTCCATTAGTCTTTCATGGTGCACAACATACTTTTGTTGTGCATTTCTGCTTATACCTTCTCGAACATGTCTCTCATATACACTTTTGCAACTTGCTTCTCAATCCTGCATAGGTGTGTTGTCATCACTGGTTTAGTATTTGAACTTACAAAATCATAATAAGCCTCATCATTCCTTTGCCGTTCAAGTGCTCAATCCATATGCCATGCAACCTCTGCCAGTTTCATCTGTTGATTTAAAAAACAATTAAAGTATGCATTGTTGGCCCCACACCTCTGCATACTCTACATTCCCCCAAAGAAATTTCCCCTCAAATATGCCTCTGCCTAATACAACTTCTCTTCGTATAACCTCATAACCCAATCATTTTTTTTCAAGTTGTACATGTCAACCAACTCTTCCCATTTCCTTTTAAAAACTTCAACATTGACATTACTACTCATAAGATCTATTAGAGCATGTGTGAAACTGATTCATGACATTGTGCTATGCGTTTCGATTCGAATGCCAGCGACAAAGTATATGCTTGCATGACGGAAGTATGGTTGCGATGGCTCTTCTCATTACCTTGTCACCATCTATGATAACTGCCCACAGTTGTTTTCCTTCATTGCCTTCACAAAGGTTTATAATAGCAATGTATATCGATCCACAATCTCCGCTTATAGTAAAGGAACTGCAAAAACTGTGGTGCTGAATCAGTGATTTATGCTTAAAAAAGCGATTAGTGGTTTGTCAAAGACATTGGTCTTGTATGTAGCATAAAAACAAACCACATCCCTAAAGACTTGATATGCTACCGCGAAGCACTATCACACCAAAAAATATCTGCTAGGCTATTACCGTCATCCAGCTTCAACGCAAAGAAAAAACCTGGATCATGATCCCCAGCTCTGCTTTTCTTAGAGCATCCATCATATTTTGAAGATCTTTTCTTGTGAAACCAACCATCTCATACTTGTTGGATAGTTGTACGTTGTAATCCATTGTTTGTGATGTTTTTACCCCTACATTTCGTAAACATCTTGCAGTAAAAACATCATAGTCATCAACCTTTCTATTGGAGCGTAAGAAATTGTGCGCATCGTATAACTCTGTTATTCTCCATTTACCTTTAGCTGCAATGAAACTAACCTGAAAACATGCCTTACAGTTGAGCCTGGTTATGCCTCTTGGTTCCCTCACATGTTTCCCCTTTCAAGCCATTCATACTCTCTCATCCCTTACTTAGAACACACCCACATTCTTCCAATACTTCCCTTTGCAATCCCTCTGAAGCCTATCTTTGCGCATACTAAACCCTATCTTCTTCGTATGCTTATAGTAGAAGTTCTCCTTATCTTGTAGAGTAGCAAAGTATTTCCATCCATTGCCATCTGTAGCCTCACTGTCCAAGTCTGTTGTTTGTACAAACTCCTCAAGTCTGGATGTATCCTCATCACCAACTGTTTTTCCATTTTTCCACCCATATGTCGATGCTTTTGTCGTGTCTTCATCTCGATCGTCACTATGAACTTTGTTAGCACTCCTTCTACTGGTCTGAGAATCCCTGAGTTGACACTGACTTTAATTGCCTCAGTTCATCACCTTTCTCATTACAGATACCGGCTGTCTCCTTCTCTAATTTGATCCTCATTTTCATTTATGCATAAAGCAGTTGGCAATACGAGAGTAACAAGTCGTTGATACCGATGTGGGTTAGATTATTCCCTATTCACATCACCAGCACTCTCCTATCTCTGAGTTGTTGATTGTCTGTTGGGAGAAACAATCTGCACATATGTCCGACTTAATATTATTCCTCTATTTGCATTCCTTCTTTATCCTAAGTCGAATATGCCTGCAAAAGCAAAGATTGGAACTTCAGAACATGTTTTCATGTTTGCCTAATTAATTTATTAACAATTATCGAACTCCACAAAAATTTACTTCCATTACACTTTATTTAATATAATTCATATCTATGGTAGTGCAAATGACTACAAATCAGGAGTTCGCTTAAAAGATGTATAAACTAATACCAATATATTGTGGATGTTGTATAGAAGAAGAAGTTGGACATGGAATGTGACTTTGACCAATACATTCCAAGGTTAATTACTTTCTTGTTGAAACAATAATGTTATCTTATTATATGATATTTCTTCTGAAACATATTAATACAAATAGTAAGTTAACTTCGTACTTTGATGGTCAATTTACTCTATCCATATTTTGCAAGAACTACTATCCATAAACGGATACGACACTTGTTAACAGTTTAGTGTATACTTACGCACTTCTTCCAACAAGTGACCAATTATAAGCTTATGTTATTCATTTCAAACATTTTACAAACGACTTGATAATTAAGTTTCCCACCATTATATGCAAATTAGCTTATATGCGACATATCAGGCTAATTTAAGTAACAAAATGATTCGATAACATTGGGTCAGTTAACCTTCGAGTTCAGAGGACATCAATGCAATAAGGTACTTATGGACATAAGTTTCTTAGATAAATCCTCTAATTAGTAGCTTACAACTCAACGACAAATTGTATTCATATGGTGATCGAAACCAAAAAATTGTCATTGCGATTAAGCAATTTTGCATGCTTTTCAACATCCTACCAATATAACATATCTAAAAATTGGCTGCCACAAATGAAACCAAAATTATTTACATTTTGCACATATTTGACACTATTTTGCTTACCTCTTACATTTGAAAAGGCACTTTCCTTGCCGTGGCATCGCCATTGTTAGGTTAAGTTCATCCGACATGATGTATTATTGGGTCATTGCTCACTCATTGTTGACATGGGACGCCAATTAAAAAAAGGGATCTTCTGTGTCTTCCTTAGACATCAAATTTCCTTTTAGAACATGGGCCAAAAGCATTCACAATTATGATGTGCCATTTCACCCCTGAAAATCTCTCCTTTACGACGATTGTTGACATGAGTTCCACTGTATCTTTGAACATCGGCCGACATAGCCATTTGCTTGGCCTTTAGACCTAACAATTTAATGGCAATTATCGCTAACATTGGCCACCATCATCTGCCATGATTTCCCCCCTCAAAACTGTTACCGATCTATTAGGTCTTTTAATCCAACATTCGCACATGCCCCTAACATTTGGCAAACTTAGGAAAGTTTATACCATCTGCACACACTATTAGACATCTTTGCTTACTTGGATGAGGATTTCTAGGGGTGAGGCAAGTCCAACACACATGTCTTTAATTTTCCTTTTTTTGCTTAGTAGGTATTTAGGCACCTTAATGTCACGACCCGCCCAAGTTACTTTCTAGAATGGCCCAGAGATGTTAGAGGCTTGGCCCAACTTCTAGAAAGCCCAGGCCCAAGCCTATCTTCCAGAATTCTCTAGCAAGATAAACTCCTATAATTATCTCTTGTATTTATCTGGATTATTTAGTAGATAATATTCTCTTGTACATATCTAGATAAGGTAGTAGATAAGAATGAATTAGGACCCTTAGATGCATTAGATCTAGGCCATTCATTTGAGAGGTGGTTCACTATATAAACCCCTCCAAGCTCATTTGTAAATCATTGACAACAATCCACAATAATCCACAAATATTCATAAAGCATCCAAGCATCGTAAAGCTTTCTCATATAATACAAGCTCTTTTGCTTAGCATTTCTTGTCTCCATCTCTTCTCTTCTTTGCCTACAGGCTCTTTGGCTCAACGGTCCTTCCTTCTCCTTGAGCGAGAAGACTAGCATCAAGGCTTACTTAGCAGCTTTCGGAGTCAAGTTGCCTAAGTGTCGCACGAGCAGCTGCGCAAACCTCTAAGCTCGTGACAGTTGGTATCAGAGCACAGTTTGAGCATAAGAGCATGGCATCCGACCTTGAAGTGACCATGGAGAAACAAGTTCGTGGACGAGAGGAGCAACCTCAACCACGTGTACAAGGAAGACGAGGTAAGTCCAAAGCTCCACCCACGGAGTCTTTAGAACCTCGTGTTGCTAGCTTGGAGTAAGCACTCTCGGGGATGGACAGTGCAATTAAGGGCCTCACCGACCGTCTCGAAGGCCTAGAGACAGATTATGGCGAGATCACCCAAGCAATGAAGTCCAACATCCTTGAGTTTAGTAACGCCTATGAAAAGGAGTTACACAACCTCACCCGAGAGCTAATTGGCTTGCGGACCTTTGTGGAGAATGAGTTGCGAGCAATTCGTGCGGATGTGGATGAATCTCGCACGGAATGGGAGAAGCATCAATGTGACCATGGTAATCCCTCTTACCCAAGTGGGCTACCATGCACGTGCCTATGCCACATACAATGGCACTCGCAATGCCACGAAAGTTGAAAACTTCCTATTTGGCTTGGAACAATACTTCGAAGCCAAGCGTGTCAATGATGATGCTTCAAGGATTGGCATTGCGGCTACATTCCTTCGAGATGTAACCCAATTGTGGTGGCGTCGCAAGCATGGCGACGTGGGTAGAGGCATCTTATCCCTCCGCACATGGGAGGATTTCAAGAGAGAGCTTCGGAAGCACTTCTCTCCTAGCAATGCCGAGAAGGAGGCAAGGGGTCGCCTCCGCCGTTTGAAGCAAGATGGCACAATCCATGAGTATATCAAAGACTTCACCACCATCATCCTCGAGATCGAGGACATGTCTGAGAAGGATTCTCTCTTCTACTTCCTCGATGGGTTAAAGGATTGGGCGAGGGTTGAGCTCGAAAGGCGTGGCGTACAAAACCTTGATAACGCCATAGCCGTGGCCGAGTCCCTCATTGATTACACATCCCAATCCAAAGAGAGGAAGGCCAACCAAGGGAAAGGTGGGGGAGAGCAGAATACCAAGAAGGAACATGTTCGAAAGGAAGGTGGTGCACGGAAACCATCCGGGGGAGACAAGCGTGACACACCCAACAAAGGTAAGTCTGATACCCCCAAACCTAAAAGTCCTTGCTTCATTTGTGATGGTCCTCATTGGGTGCGTGATTGCCCGAAGAGGAAGGCCCTCAATGCCTTAGTTGCTCAACATGAGAGCGTGCAAAATGAGGAGCCTTAAGCGGAGATGGGTTCTCTCTGTACCATTTGCGTGCTTGAAAGACCCACTCATGTTCAAAAGGGTCTAACGTATGTAAGCGCCACAATCAATGGTAAGGATGTGCGTGCAATGCTTGATACGAGAGCCACACACAACTTCATTTCTGAAGACGAGGCCAAACGGCTAGGCCTCAAGTATGTCAATGGAGGAGGTACCATCAAGGCGGTAAACTCACCTGCCACGACAATATTGGGAGTATCCAAGGGAACCTCGGTACAACTTGGCACATGGAACGGTAAGCTTGATTTCTCTATCGTTCCTATGGACGACTTTCAAGTAGTGCTTGGCATGGAATTCTCTGACCAAGTTCATACCTTCCCTAGTCCTTCTTCTAACTCCCTCAACATACTCGATGGGAGTCATGCATGCACAGTCATGGCTGAACGTGCAGCGAAGGTAGAGAACAAAATGCTCACCGCACTACAGTTCAAACGGGGAATGAAGATGGATCCAAGCTTCCTTGCCACTGTTCGAGAACTAAACGACGGTGAGGACGTTGCCATTCCAAAGGATCCATTGCCAAAGCAAGTTCAAACCATCCTTGAGAATTATAAGGATGTGATGCCCCAAGAACTTCCAAAGAAGTTGCCTCCATGATGGGAAGTGGATTACCAAATTGAGTTGGAGACTGGTGCCAAGCCTCCAGCCATGGCGTCTTACCGCATGGCGCCACCCAAACTTGTGGAGTTGAAGAAACAACTCCAAGACTTGCTCGATGCAGGCTACATCCAGCCCTCAAAAGCTCCATACGGTGCACCCGTCTTTTTCCAAAAGAAGAAGGATGGATCCCTCCACATGTGTATTGATTATCGGGCACTTAACAAGATCACCGTCAAGAACAAGTACCCGATTCCACTCATTGCGATTTATTCGACCAACTTAGGAAGGCTCGATACTTCACCAAACTTGATCTGAGATCGGGGTACTATCAAGTGCGCATTGTCAAGGGTGACGAACCAAAGACTGCATGTGTGACAAGGTATGGTGCTTATGAATTCTTAGTCATGCCATTCGGTCTCACCAATGCACCTGCTACATTTTCCACCCTCATGAACAAACTCTTCCATCCCTACCTTGATCGATTCGTGGTAGTCTACTTGGATGACATCGTTATCTATAGCATAACTCTTGAAGAGCATGTACAACATCTCCAACAAGTCTTCTAAGTGCTTCGTGACAACGAACTCTACGTCAAAAAGGAGAAATGCTCCTTTGCTCAACAAGAGGTAGAGTTCCTTGGCCATCGTATACGGGATGGGAAGCTTATGATGGATCAAGCCAAAGTGAAGGCCATTCAAGAATGGGAGACTCCTACCAAGGTACCAGAGCTATGATCTTTCCTGGGGCTGGTTAATTACTATTGACGGTTTATCAAGGGCAATTCAACCAAAGCCGCCCCACTCACGGATCTTCTCAAGAAGAACCGCATATGGCACTGGTCTGAAGAGTGCCAACATGCCTTCGAGGGGTTGAAGAAGGCAATATGCGAAGAACCAGTATTGGTGTTACCCGACCACACCAAGCCATTCGAGATGCACACGGATGCATCCGACTTTGCCATTAGGGGAGTTCTCATGCAGGAAGGGCACCCTATTGCCTATGAGAGCTGTAAGCTCAATGACACAGAGCGGCGATACACGGTCCAAGAAAAGGAGATGACCGCCATCATCCATTGCTTACGGGTTTGGCGACATTACTTGCTTGGTTCCCACTTTGTCATCAAAATCGACAATGTGGCCACAAGCTACTTCCAAACACAAAAGAAGCGGAGCCCCAAACAAGCACGATGGCAGGACTTCTTGGCCGAATTCGACTATAGGCTCGAGTACAAAGCGGGCAAGGCAAATGTTGTGGTCGATGCCCTAAGTCGTAAGGCAGAACTTGTCACATTGAGTGCAAGCTGTCCACAAAGTGTGCTCATCGACCGTATCAAACAAGGTCTAGAGCACGACTGTAGCCAACAATCTATTGAAGTTGGCAAGTGAGGGGAAGACACGATGTTTTTGGCATGATGAAGGCTTACTCCTCACAACGGGTAACCGCTTCTTTGTGCCTAGACATGGGAACTTGCGGAAAGAGATCATCAAAGAGTTCTACAATTCCAAGTGGGCTGGTCACCCAGGTATGGCACAAACCCTTGCACTCTTACAAGATTCTTACTATTGGCCTCAAATGAGGGAAGACGTGGAGGGCTATATAAGGACTTGTCTTGTGTGCCAACAAGACAAGGTCGAGCACCAACGTTCAGCGGGGTTGCTTGAACCCCTACCCATTGCAGAAAGGCCATGGCAAAGCGTCTAGATGGACTTCATCGTGGCCTTGCCAAAATCTGAAGGGTATAGAAGCATAATAGTGGTAGTTGTTCGGTTCAGCAAATATGCCACCTTCATACCCGTCTCTACGGATTGCACCACGGACGAAGCCGCTGGAGCATTCCTCAAAACATAGTGAAGCTATGGGGTGTGCCACAAAACATTGTAAGTGATCATGACCCTCGCTTTACGGGACGCTTTTGGGAAGAGCTCTTCAAAATGTTGGGGACCGACTTGAGCTTTTCAACAAGCTTTCATCCCCAAACCGATGGGCAAACCGAGCACATCAATGCCTTGCTTGAACTATACTTGAGGCATTATGTGAGCGCCCATCAACATGATTGGGCAAAGTTGCTAGACGTTACCCAATTCTCACATAATCTCCAAAGGAGCGAGGCAACGGGCAAGAGTCCCTTCGAGATTGTGACGGGACAACAACTAATGACTCCACATGCCATAGCCTTGACATATGGAGGAAAAAGCCCAACGGCCTACAAGCTTGCAAAGGAATGGGATGAGCAAGCCGATATTACAAGAGCATGCTTGGACAAGGCCACCAAACGGATGAAGAAGTGGGCGGATACGAAGAGATGACACCTCGCATTTTCAGAGGGGGACTTGGTACTTGTCAAGCTCCTACCTCAATAATTCAAATCACTTCGCAAAGTGCACAAGGGGTTGGTGCGAAAATACGAAGGTCCCTTCCCAATTCTCAAGCGAGTGGGTGAAGTCTTCTACAAGGTTCGGTTACCACCCGACCTTAAGATTCATCCGGTCTTCCATGTCAGTTTCCTCAAGCCCTATCACGAGGACAAGGAAGATCCTAGTTGAAGCGAGTCCAAGAGAGCACCCACAGCCGTAGTCACAGTATTTGACAAGGACGTGGAATACATCCTTGCGGATCAGGTAATACGAAGGAGGGGAGTTCCATCATACACGGAATACTTGGTAAGGTGGAAAAACCTTCCGGATAGTGAGGCAAGCTGAGAACGCGAAGACACCTTGTGGCAATTCAGCAAGCACATCCAACGCTACAAGGATAATTATCTTTTGTATTTATCTAGATTATTTAGTAGATAATATTCTCTTGTACATATCTAGATAAGGTAGTAGATAAGAATGAATTAGGACCCTTAGATGCATTAGATCTAGGCCATTCATTTGAGAGGTGGTTCACTATATAAACCCCTCCAAGCTCATTTGTAAATCATTGACAACAATCCACAATAATCCACAAATATTCATAAAGCATCCAAGCATTGTAAAGCTTTCTCATATAATACAAGCTCTTTTGCTTAGCATTTCTTGTCTCCATCTCTTCTCTTCTTTGCCTACAGGCTCTTTGGCTCAACGATCCTTCCTTCTCCTCGAGCGAGAAGACTAGCATCAAGGCTTACTTAGCAGCTTTCGGAGTCAAGTTGCCTAAGTGCCGTACGAGCAGCTGCGCAAACCTCTAAGCTCGTGACATTAAGCTGTCTTAATAAAAGCAAATTAAAATGGTCCCGCTAATATGCCCATTCTTCGCTCAGTGTTTTCAACTTCTCATATGGGCGACTTTAAATGGCCCATTACGATAATATTGGGTACTACCGCTCAGGTCTGCCTTTAGGCTACTTAGGGCCTAAGGCAACATTTATATTTGAGCCCCTTGTATTCAATGAAATTATTATTAGATTTCACTTTTTAACTAACATACATACATACATACATACATACATACATACATACATATACATACATACATACATACATACATACATATATATATATATATATATATAGATATATATAGATATAAAGATCTAACATTAATTTATCTTTCGCTTTAGCAATAAAGTAATTTTCATTATTTCATTATTTATTAATTTTTAATATCCCCATTCATCTTTCAAAGTAGCCATTTTGAATTTTAAATTATTAATTAACATTTAACAACTAACAAATACAATGTAAACAATAACTTGGGAGAAATAAAAAAATTATACCTATAGCTATGAACAAGTATCAATTAATTTAAAGTTATTCCTAGTACTATAAAATTTAAAAAAATAGTAACACACAAAATACTAATTTAATGCCCTGCACATTATGGCGAAATACAAAAGAAAGAGTGCGCATGTTGTTCATTGGGAAAAAAGAAGAAGACTATTTGTATACTAATGAAGACAGTGGAAAACAATTTAAATCAGAAAAATATATATTTACAGGGAATAAGAATCCTATGGACCCTTACAACATTTTATAAATAATTAAAATTATAATAATTAAGTGGTCAACTAAACAATAAATATTAGTAACATTATTGTTCAATCTAATTTTTCTTAAATTATTTGATTAGCATTCACTCTAACATTTTAAGTCCTCTCAATTAGGTGAAGCCAATTATAAAATTCTGTTATTATTATTAGATTACATTGTACGGGCTAAGTACATGATACAATTTTGCTTGTAAGTCCTCCAAAATACTTCGAATTTTTAAATGTAATAAAATTAGTCCTCCAATTTTTATGAAGACGCTGGCACAATTTTGGGGCCTTAAGTGGTTGCCTCTTCCACCTAACTATTGAGCAGCCATTGGTTCCGACTATTCTGTACCATATTTTTTAACCTTTAACTAATTTTGATAATTTGTTCATTTCATTCTCACATACATCATTAATAAGTTAATTTTATCCATTACTTGATATTTACAGACCTTCAATTAATTGTAGACTTTGTCAAACATCCTACTATTGCAGTTTATTATTGTGTTTATTGCTAGTAATATAATAGCATCTTAAGGCATTAGCAAATACTCATGGCAGATGCATATAACTTTTTCCTTGCTTACCAGTGATCATGTCTTAGAACTTTGTAAGTAAAGTACATACACATACACAACGGCTTATAAAACAGAACTAAATTTTTCGTAAAACGTAAATGGAGTATCATGATGTGACATTAATATTTACAAATGTACAACATATATTTACAGGTATTAAAACAAATTCTACAAATAACGCTAAAATATGTAGCGATGTTGAGAAAGCTGTCAGTAGCTACTTTATTTATAACTTATACCTTCAATACCTTAAACCACATGACGTTCAACATCACAATGAATCTATCCCATCCATCTTCACGTTAGTTGTAGCAACACCCATATTCCCTTAGGTATATAATTCATTATTTAAATCGTATGTGCGGACAATTAAATTCTTTTACTATGCATATCAAGTGCAATATAAAATATATCTATTCACTTATCTATATAAACCCATAACTAAATCTTGACTGCCACGATTTCAGAAGCTATATTAGATTCCATTTTCTCCCCTTATTATTTAAATTGGTAGATTAAATAAGAATATTCTTAAAGAAAGTGCTAAGGTATGTGCCAATCATGTTCATGGGCTAGATGAAATGTCATGGGTTATAGGCTATCGCTATCTTTGGGCCATTATTATACGGTGTTGTAATGTCCAAATTGCCCGTCTTATGATCTGCCTAACCTCCACTATTTAAGGACAGCTTGACGTATTTCCATTTCCATATTTTCACTCACTACTGCTTTGTTTTTGCATTTTCGTGTTTAGATACTTCATCTTTTGTAACAACAATGTTGTTGTCACCAATACCCCCTATCCCACTGTTGCCTACATGCATTTTCCTCCTATGAATACCACTAATAAATATTTCGATAGAATTAGTGGCCACGTAATGTTATTGTCTACTATTTTTTTTGTTATGGATGATGTGGATGCCTTCTCTACATTCTTACCTTGCCCTCATCATATGTGTTTATGCAACCAAGACTTTTGCTAGCACAAATTACACAACCAAACAAGTGTGGTATGCATGGAGTTGGCAAGAAATATAGATGGTTGCTTGTTATGTAGCCATCATTTGTCCTAACCATCTACTGTAGAGCAGGTAACTGATGCCACGTTGGTCTGCATGTTGCGTTAAAAGATCTAGTTCCTTCATCACTACATTATGTTGTTCTATTGTGATATTTTAGCTAAACATAATTACTCATTACAGGTTTACCTTGAAATTGTGCTTTCAACCTAGCTACATCCTTCAAGCTATAATTGTTCTTTAATGTTAATTTAACTATGTCCATGGTCTTGTTGCCATCTCTAACCATTTTTCCTTTTCAATGCAATCCTTCCTCACAGTAGTTGTCTCTATCACACTTGTTTGCTTATAACTAACTTACATACCATAATACTTCTATTAACTACTAATTTTACATCGGCACTCCACCATACTTATTTTATAGTCAATCAACTACTCATTTTAAGCAATAGTTTGACATTTCAGAACTTATAGGACTTGTAAGCTCATATGCCGTCTTCAACCAATTTTCATTCTACTAAACGAACTATACATGATTCATGATTGTTGTTCCAATATGCCATGAACTGGCAATAGTTTCTTGTATTGACTTTCCCCCTCGAGCTACTATAGATCACAAAATTTATTAAACTGTATCAATAGCTTTGCTATTGGACAACTTGACAATTTCGCTACCCTGAATAACAACTTTGAGAAAATTAGCTAAAGTTCTATTTCTTTACGTTTAACTATATGTGAGCATCGTGACATGTACATTGACTGTCTGAGTTTCAACGTGATAAAATAGCAGTTGGTGTCATCGAATATATTTGTTTCTTGAAATGGTCGCTCGCTTGTCATAATGTTGATCATCGACAGTATCCAAATGTGACACCTCACCCTTTGCTTGTCAAATCTTTTTAGACGACATTCTCTTTCATTTTGTTTGAGATGACGTGCTATTACATTATGAGCGGCTATTGCGTGCCCTACTAAAACTCTTCATACCTGCGCTTTTCTACTTTGCCCGTCAACACCTGACACTGACCATATTGCATTGGCCTTTCCTCTCATGAAATCATGGGCCCATTTTCCATATTTGTCATCTTCCATTTGTGTGTAGTTGATGTGGCATCAAATCGTTGACTACAAGTTTGGGAGTCATTTCCACCTTTCCTTTAGTTTATAGCGAGTTTCTTTTGCCTTATTACATGCACATACAGGATAGTAGCATTTTTAAACTCCCACCATTTATGCCTTTGATAGGAAACATACACAGACGTTTCTTCCTTTACTGTCTGCTTATACTAGAGTTTATCTTGTTAGTTTACATCACTTTATAATTTCCATCCATGTTCCTAGTCACCTTTGGAATCTCAACACATGTATAATATCTTATTACATCCCATGAAATCTTGAATATAACAAGACCAGACAAAAAAAAGAGAAACAGTACCTCCTAAGTACAATATTTAAATGTCTACGCTATAACCACTCGATCCTGAATATTTGATTGTCCTGGTGGTGCATTTACCAAACACCACTGTGATAGTTTATTCCTATCGTTATTAAACATAATTTCTAATGCCAACCTTCAACGGTTTATCTCTTATAAACAGAGACTGCCTATATTGCTATAAAAAGGTTTCTATTATATCCTATACTTTAAATGTCCTTAATTATGTAGAACATGCTACAACACACAAATATGTCCTTGATGCCTTTGCAATCTCGTGTCCTCTAGTTGAACACCAATTCCAACACTTAATCATATTATAGTGACTCTTCCACTTCTTCCTTTGTCTTTGCACCCATGGTTATCATGGAAGCATAGACTACGAGATTTTCTAGTGATGGGGTTGTCGCCCTCTTGCGTCAGACCACCACCCCTTGACTGCACCATCGTAGCTCCTCCTTCACTACATTATGCAAAGTCCGTCACCGTAAAGGATTTGTCTTGTTTGATTAATTAACCCTAACTTATCCTGGTTGTTAGACCCTCACATATGGCCACTGAAATGTTTTATTTTGCCTTGAATTTTTTTACATCTTAAACTCTTCCATTGCCTATTTCGACATTCACGTGAGGTTGTTATTACATGACATATAATATCTTAATTCTAAGTGCTAACAGCTAAGCTAAACATGTATTTATAGATTTCCAATCACTATGAAGCTTATCTTACCAATAACCATATATTTACGTATAGATATAAACTTATACCATTCTTACGTTCCATAATGTTTTTATATTGACTTTTTACCTTTCCTTTCGTTGACCATCTCTAACTTATGGACCATATGCTCCTTACAACATTTTTTAGTGGCTTATGCTTAAATGGAGTGGATATCCCATTTTTTTTAAAAGGGTAAAAAAAAAAATGTACCATCAACGCTATATCTTATAGCTTCACTGATATTGTAACTCTCGATATTAAATTTACATGTTATCATAGGTACAATAGTTAGTAATGATGAAGGTATTATAGCCATAGTTATGATATATAAATCACAACGCGCGTTATACATTGTTAACTTGTGGCATTTTAGGACATTGACGAGTTTTGTTATTTCTAAGTATACTCGCGGTTGTTATGATAGTAACTTAGTATTCGTGGCTTAACACCTTTATAGTTTTAACTTAAAATGGTGGAATAAGAAATAGATTATCTCCACATCAACTACTTTATTTAGCCTGAGCTTATATGACTACGTACCCCTAATTTGAATCCAATGACCACCTATACTTGAAAAAGCTACAGTAGATATGGACTGTCAAAGGACCATTTCATAGTTATAACTTTGTAATTTTTGTTTACATTCAACACAATATATATTGTTTCTATTATTCTATTTCTTAAATTGCGTCATTTGAAAGGACATAATCTACATAGCCTTAACTTTTTGTCATTGACAGGGATGTGGCTTACCCCAATCTGTTGCTCACGACTGATGCATCATACCAACTGTAGATGATACAGAGTCCCTATGACCGGCCCAACATTTACCCTCGAGAGAAGATGATGTCCTCCACTCGTACTGAATGGAGAAAAATTAACTATGAGATTTGGGGCCAACGCAAGAGTATTTCTACTGTAGTTCTGGCACGGTCATTCATGGACTCCTTCTGTCCTACCAACCGGTCACGGGTGTAGCAACTATACAACTAGAGGGGTCAGCTACATCTGACCCCACTAACAGATTCCCTGCCAAATATCAGTCCATTTACATATAGGAACACAGGGTCTTCAAGCTTAATATGACTGAAGTCTTCGAAATAAGCGCTAAAGTGTTATGTATATATTGACAATGCATTATTTTATTACGACAACTGAGGTGGGCCTAATAAATGGAATGCGCTAAAACATATTAAATGCAGCATACAGATTTGCAAGTGCTTACCGACATCATTTGGCTTGTATTTACCATTAATTAATATCTGGTGTCCACCAGAGGTTAATAAAAGCCTGAAGCCTTGTATTCATATGGACCCATACTTTGTCTGACTACAAAGCTTGTGGTCTTCTTTGACTGTCAATGTTTATTGTTATCATCTTGTTCTTATTACTAACTATGGGTATTGACATGGTTTTTTGTATAGGTCCTTCAACGATCGTGTCTTGTAGTTGGTGTTTTTTTTCATTTGACATGGTAAAACTATGTTCATAGACACCTTTGGTAGCCATCTATGTATGACGACGTTCAACAACGTCATTTATCTTACATAAATTTTTGCTTAGGGGAAAACTTATGTCGTGTTCGAAGGGAAAAATCGTGGCATTTACACAAATTGGGAGGATGCAAAAAGTCAAGTGCATGGAATTCGTAATGCCCACCACAAGTCTTACCCCACTATGCAAGAGGCGGAGCTTGCTTATTGCGAATATTTTGGTATTCCAATTATTTTGACCAACGCTAATCATGGTCCCTATCTGTGTAGTGGCCAGAGTGCCCCGACGTTCTAGCTACGAACTTATATGTATTTTTTTGAATTAGTTGTATACATTTGGGTTACGTTGACATATGGGCAATCTAAACCAGGTTGGTTTTGTTGTCTGCGTACATTGACTGTGATATGGGGTCTTCATCATGCAGGAACTATATATCACAACCTAGAGACATCAATAGGTCCAAGTCCTCAATAGAGCGCAAGTGAGAATCTTAGGGACACCACTACAGTCGGTGTTTCATACAACTGCACCATAAATTAGAGTTAGAATGGTGGCAGCCCAGATTCGACATAAATGATCGTAGAAGCTGAATCCATGCTAACTACTATGCTAAGGTATGAGTATTGTTTACGGGAAGCATGCAAGGAGCATGAAAAGAAGGTCCAAGAAATATATGCAGACATGGTGGATGAGATACAGTAAATAAAAAGGGGAATAAGATATGGATGTTGAACAGGAATGGACCTTGGTTGTCTATATTCTGACCTTTTGTTGTCGCTATTGCATCACAAAAGACAGTAGGTCTTCATCTCTATTGTCTTTGAGTCTCCATTGGGGAGGTGTAATATAGTGATAATGTTACTATTCCTCGTTAACAAATGATAAAGTTTGCGATGGTTTGACGCAAATGAGTTATTATGTCATGCATGTTTATGTTTCCATAGTGTCCAATAGGGATGGAAAGATGGCATAGAACTTAACTGTCTAGCAAAGTATGCATGCATATGAGATGCTGACTTATGCTTTAACATTGGCCCACCCTTACATCAGGTTAATGAACCTCTATTTCAAGCCTCATTCACAAGTGAGAAGAGGACTCATAGGCCGTGCAATCACAAATAGGGCCATTCAAAAGATGGACTAGGGGCAAACAAATGTATGGGTATATTTCACTTGCGAAGTAGTGGAAATTCCTTATACTATAGTTATATAATTTATGTGATTTAGTAGAATAAGCTTTAAACATAATCTCCAGTTTTAAAAGACAGCTGGAATTTCTCATCAAAGTGGCAAATTATTGGCTTTAAAGATTACAACTGGTTGAATAATGCAATAACCATGTAACCATTAGTTTAAATTGAATTTTGTAATAGAACGTCACCAATAGTTGTAAAATGTCAAATGCTTTCCTTTTTGAAATTGATCATACATAAATAATCACTAGATAAGAAAGGAAAACACATTAAGAAGAAAACACTAATTGCTTCCTAATACATACCTTATTTTACTGCTATTATACCTGTTAGAAGATTGAACACTCCTACCGTAGCTCAAATGAAAGACAAGAAACAAATTGCTATGTTAGAAATAACAATTTGGGTGGCACTGTCTTCCACAATAAATAAAATAGACAACTTGGACGGCTCAGCCTTCCACAGTAAATAAATTAAAGGCAATAAAGAAAAAAAAAAGGCACAAAAAATTTAATGTGGTAAAACCCTCAATTTGAGGGAAACCTCAATGGGACAAGACCGAAAATATTTTACTATGAAGAAAAATATTACAATCTCTCTCACAATTAGAATGGAGAAGATAACAAGAGAGAAAAAAGAGAAAAGCTTAATACATAAGCTTGGGACAAGTATAAGGGGAGGAGGAGGCTTTATTATATAGCCTAGCCTCCCCTTTGACATTTTGTTTCCCACCAATGTGGGATTGTGTGAAAGGCAAAAATTCCTTCACACTCTTCATACTTCACATTCTCCCACTTGAAGGCATTTTTTCTATCAGTCTTGTCTCTATACATGCTGCTCACATCTCTAACAGGCCACAAGAAGTTCTACACCAGATGAACTTGTTAGCATTGATTGGTTTGGTCAATGCATCTGCTATGTTGTCTTTCGTGTGGATTTTCTGCATATCCACTATTCTATCTTCCACTACTTCTTGTACATAATGACATTGAACTCCTATGTGCTTCGTTCTTGAATGAAAGGCTGGATTCCTTGCGATATGCAAGGCACTCTGACTGTTACAAAATAAAAAATTTTCTCTTGTTTGTGCCTGAGTTCCTTCAATAACCTTTTGATCCAAATAGCTTCCTTGCAAGCTTGTGTAGCTGCCATATACTCTGCTTCTATTGTAGATAGAGCCACAACAGTTTGAAGTTTGGATACCCAGCTCATAGCACCTCCTGCAAGTGTAAACACATCGCTTGTAGTGGACTTCCTTTTGTCAAGATCTCCTACAAAATCTGAATCAACATAGCCCTTGACAATAAACTCTGATCTTTCATAGCATAGTACAGCAGCAAAGGTCCCTTTGATGTATCTAAGGATCCTTTTAATAGAATTCTAATGCTCTCTCCCCGGATTAGCCATGAATCTACCGGCCGCTCCCACTGCTTGTTCAATGTCTGGTCTTGTACAAATCATAGCATACATTAGGCTCTCTACTACTGATGCATACGGTACTCGAGACATTTCCATCCTCTCCGCTTCATTTCTAGGGCTTATACTTGAGGATAATTTATGATTAACAGGAAATGAGGTGGAAATTGGCCTACAATCTTGCATGTTGAAGCGGCACAAGATTTTCTTTAAGTAGTTCTTTTGAAATAACCAAATCTTCTTGTTTTTTCTGTCTCGGTGAATTTGCATCCCTAGAATCTGGTTTGTCGATCCTAAATCCTTCATTTCAAATCCCCTAGCCAATTGTGCCATTAATTCTTGGACTTGATCTTTGTTAGTGCCTACTACCAACATATTGTTTACGTACAACAGCAAAATGACAAAGTCTTCCTCAAACCTCTTGTAATACGTACAATGATCTCAGCTGAGTTTGTTGTACCCAAGGCTAATGATGAATGAATCAAATCTCTAATATCAACACCTTGGCGCTTGTTTTAAACCGTACAGAGATTTGATCAACCTACAAACCAAGTTCTCTTTTCCTTCTTTAATAAAACCTTCCGATTTGAGCATATAAATTTCTTCTTCAATTTCTCCATGAAGAAACACAGTTTTTGCGTCTAACTACTCTAAGTGTAAGTCAAATGTAGCACACATAGCCAAGACGGTTCGAATTGTTGGAAGCCTTACCACAGGAGAGAATATCTCGTTGAAATCAACTCCTTCTTTCTGAGCATATCCTTTGACAATCAGTCTAGCATGATACCGCTCCACTTGATCATTTCCATCACATTTGATCTTGTAGACCCATTTGTTTCCGATGGCTTTTCTTCTATGTGGTAGTGGCACAAGTTTTCATGTCTTGTTTTTGTCTAAAGCTTCCATCTCTTCATACATTGCTGTCATCCATAGAGATGCATCAGAACTTTTTATAGCCTCCTGAAAGGTTGAAGGCTCCCTATCTTCTGTTAGGAGACAGTATGCAACATTGCTCGCCATCACATACTTTGAGTGCCAAGAAAGTTCCCTTCTTTCTCGAGTTGATCGACGGACTTCAGGTGCTTTAGACTTGATTGGTTCTTGATCATCGTGTTCTAGTATTGCTTCAAAAGAAAGTGTTTCTTCCTATACTGATACAGTCTCAACATTTTTCTTCGTGCTATCACTTTTTTCACATTTAAACATGTCTTCTACAAAGACAACATCCCTGCTGATGACAACCTTATGGGCAGGAGGATCCCATAGGTGATACACCTTTACTTCATCAGCATACCCTAAGAAGATACATTTCCTGGATTTTGGATCCAGCTTCGTTCTTTCTTGGTCATGATACATCAAATAAGCAGGACATCCAAAAATATGAAGGGAGGAATAATCAGTTGGCTTACCAGTCTACATCTCTATAGGTGTTTTCATCTTAATTGCTGTTGATGGAGACCTATTTATCAAGTAACAGGCTGTAGTGGCTGCTTCTGTCCAAAATGTCTTGGGTAGACCCGTAGTCATTAATAACGCTCTCATTCTTTCTACGAGAGTTCTATTTATCCGCTCTGCCACTCCATTTTGTTGTGGTGTGTAAGCAACTGCCTTCTGCCGTTTTATACCTTCTTGACTGCAAAATACGTCAAACTCCTTGTTACAGAATTCTCTCCCATTATCTGTCCTCAAACACTTGATCCTTTTTCCGGATTCAAGTTCCACCTGTGCTTTGAAGGCTTTAAATACAGGAAATACATCTGACTTTTTCTTGATGACCTATACCTAACATCTCTTAGAATAATTATCTACAAACAATACTAAGTAATTTGCTCCTCCAAGGGATGTAACCGGTGATTCCCAAACATCAGAATGAATCAAGTCTAGAATATTTTTACTCTTAGCAATAGATCTGCTAAATCTCAATCTATTCTGCTTGCTAATAACACAATGCTTACAGAATGGTAAACTTATAGTTTTAATTCCAGGAAGCAGTTTTAGATCAGAGAGAATTTTCAAACCCCTTTCGGATATATGGCCAAGTCTTCGATGCCATATCTAGACAATTCTTCTCCAGAAGTAGCAATAGCTGTTTCTGCCTCCTGAACAGTTCTCCATCGAGCATGTATAGGTTAGCAGCAATCTTTTCTGCCTTCATCACCACAAGCGCACCTTTGACAACCTTCATGGTCCCATTTTTAGTATGGAACTCACATCCGAGGTCATCCAACTGTCCCATCGATAGCAAATTTTTCTTCAAGCCAATCACATGTCGTACATCTTGGATGGAGCAAATCGTACCATAAAACATTTTACTTTGACGGTTCCAATACCAGCAATTTTTAAGGCATGATCATCACCCATGTACATAGACCCTTCTGAGATAGGCTTATATTGATAGAAATAATCTCTTCTAGAAGTCATATGCCATGTTGTTGCTGAATCAATTAACCATATTCAATAAACCTTTTTCTGCCTTCCACAACTGTTGTTGCCTCGTTGCACAAGATTTCGCCATCCCCTGAAGTACTTGCTATACAACCGTGAGATCCTGACGACTCAGATTCTTTTCTTTTGCTGTTTCCCTCTCCATTCTTCTTACGATGCCCACACTCATTTTTCACGTGCCCTTGCTTTCCACAATGGTAGCATTTAATAAACTTCCTTCCTTTAGACTTTCCTCTATTCTGATTGTGACTCTCACTAGAACCACGTTCCCTTGATCTCCTTCTATTGGCGGATAAAGCCTTTGCTTGTTGAGAAGTCATTATTCTATCTTTCTTATTTTTATGTCTGCTTTCTTCTTCTAAGACAGTAGCCGCAACATCATTAAAGACTAGAGATGACTTCATCAAACCATTTGCCAAGTTGAGGATGAGATTATCATATGAATCAGGTAGACTTTGAAGTAGAAGCTCAGCACGTTCCTTCTCTTCTATGTTATGCTCCATGGTTAAGAGCTGAGAGAATAACGTCTTCAAAGTGTTGATATGTTCAATCATCGGAGTGGTTTCTGACATACGAAGAGTGTATAGCTTCCTTTTCAAGAAAATTTTATTGTGTAGAGATTTGGCTTCATACAAGCTTGTCAACGTATCCCAAATTTCCTTTGCAGAGTTCAATTCTTGAATACTTGACAGCACTTCATCTGCAACTGCTAGATGTAGAGTTGCCATCGCATCACCATCTATCTTCTCCCATTTCTTTTCATCTTGCATACTTTCCGGTCTTCCATCAATTGCTTTAAGACAATTTTTTTTTCTCAAGATAGCCTTTACTTTTATTTTCCATAGCCCAAAGTTGTTTCCATCGAACTTCTATATCTTAAATTTGGCTGCCTTTTGTCTTATAATGAATAGTATCATATATGTGAACAGTACCCTTGAATAGTATCGTATACGTGAGCAGTAATAGTATCCGTATATGTACACCACTGCTAAACAGTAACCAAGAATAGTAGTAAGTGCCAGTATGATTTAATATACACCAAGAAAGCTTCCAAGAAATACTAGAGGGGTGACAAGCGATCCCACTTAAAACCCAATCTCCTTAGACTCTTATCGTCTTTTTGACAAAGCTTTCCTAGACATGTATATAACCATACAAGTAACCACTCATTGCCCTAACCCTTGGCTCTGCCTTCGCAACTTGGCTTTGATACCAATATTAGAAGATTGAACACTCCTACCTAGCTCAAATAAAAGACAAGAAATAAATTGCTATGTTAGAAATAACAATTTAGGTGGCACTGCCTTCCACAATAAATAAAATGACAACTTGGACGGCTCAGCCTTCCACAGTAAATAAATTAAAGGCAATAAAGAAAAAAATAAAGGCACAAATAATTTAACGTGGTAAAACCCTCAATTTGAGGGAAACCTCTACAGGACAAGATCGAAAATATTTTACTATGAAGAAAAATATTACAATCTCTCTCACAATTAGAATAGAGGAGATAACAAGAGAGAAAGAAGAGAAAAGCTTAATACATAAGCTTGGGACAAATATAAGGGGAGGAAGAGGCTTTATTATATAGCCTAGCCTCCCCTTTGACATTTTGTTTCCCACCAATGTGGGATTGTGTGAAAGGCAAAAATGCCTTCACACTCTTCACACTTCACAATACCATCAAGGAGTCATTATCTAAGTGCTTAAAAATTGAAAGAAAACGTATTACACTCTGGATTTAGAAGTTATGGTTCAGAAAGCCAAGGGAAAAAACAGTAATTGAACTTTAGTTTCCACTATTGGCTGCATATGGTTAACAGGGTAGTTTGTCAACAATACATTCGAGTGATGATAGGCAGTTGTCCATCCCTCTCCTCTATTAGATCCAGCAATTCATCCAATACAGTCCAAAGAAAATGAACCATGATCCCTTGGGATAAATAAACCTAACCATTGTTTATCACAACCAACGATGTGTTTACTAGCTTCTGTGGTTAACCTTTTGTAATTGGAAATCGTAACCCCAATATATGCGATTCTTGTGTAGACGACAATTGTTGTTAGAATATTGTGACAAAGCCTGTAATACACTTATTGCCTGTGTTGTGTAACTTAGGCTATGTGTTTATTTTATTTTATATTTAGCGAATATGGACAAACCATTTACCAATTTTGATGCTTAGAAAATAGTGGCGTTCGCATGAGTTAACTTATGGAGGGTCGACGTCATGGGAAAAGTTATTCCATATTAAGCAAAAAATTATATCATTAAATAAAAGCAGACAAGGTTAAAAATTAATGGTAAAGAGGTTAACAATTTGTGATAGCATACCTACAATAATTTTAGCAACTAAAATTGTATCTACTTGCTCGAAAAATAGAAGTCATGCAAGTTTGTTATGGTATAATATATTTATTAATCAGTAGTAACAAGATTGGGCAACCACATCATTTTAATAAATAAATTTTGTGAATTGCATAAATGTTGTATCCGTTAAAGTGCGCTAAAATCTGAGATGAAGTTATGTTATTAAATTGTTATGTGTTGTTGTGTATTAAATAAATGTAATAATTTTTTGATATGTATACTAGTAAAACGGTTTTTCGCTATATATTTTAGCTTTCGCTCGTAATATTGGTATAAATAAGGTTCAAATTGAAACAAATAAAATATGAAGTGGCAAGTTATGTGTGTAATTTGAATGCTAGTATATAAAATGGAATTGAAAGCATAAAGACTTAAAACAAATTCGCGTTTAACTGGCATAATACATAGTAAAACAGACCATACAACTCAGTTAATAAAACTACTCAACGTAAATGAATATAATGAGATATAACTAATTAAATAGTTATTTTGCTATATCAGCTAGGAATATTGGTTATAAAATAAAAACATTGACGTCACAGTCAGTCCTCAAGCGAGGGAAAATATTAAATATAAATTAAGGAGCAGCGAGTAAAGTAATTTGTATCTAATGACTACATTGATTTGTCATATTGGTGACGACATTATTAACTTCTTAACTATTCTGAATGTAAGCATGACAAGCCTATATTATTTATCCAAACTGTACTTTAATGAACTTAGTAATAAATTGATATCATCCAACTTTATTATAAACTAACTTATTAAAGTCGCAATGCTACATCGTAGTATATGATGTGGGATTTGGCATTACGTGATTACAAGAATCGTTAGGTAAATGGTGCCACGTATCCTGTGGTAAGGTGAAATGTCACATAGTAAAAAGTGCACAGTGTTGTGCTTGGACATTTTTGGAGGAAAGAATTAACTTATAAGGAATGATAGCATTTTGTTTAACACTATAGTAATGCAGGCTGGAGAAAACTCATCAATGTCTGTACCAACCCATGATTTCATCTACCTTCATTTACTAGTGGGGCCACACAGTTGCCATGGTAGATCATCTTAGTATTTTCCATTATAGTAGATGATTTATAGTTTTGGTTACTACGGGAAAGTATATGCACCAGATGATGCATGGAATGTGTTATTCAGATTGCCCTTTCACATGCGTAACAGTTATGGATGCCGCTGTGGAAAATAGTTGATTAGTAGAGCTTCTGATGTTTACAAACGTCAATCAATGTGATCGATGTCCGAGCGTAAGTGGCGTTGATTTAAGGGCCATAAAAAATGTCATTGGAAGCCCCATATTTTATTATAATTAATAACACGCTCAAGTTTTTGTCATGTAAAACTCTCACAAGAACATTGACAATTGTAGGGATACCCAATGTAGTAGTGTAACAATTATGTCATTTAAATGTTTGACCCTTTAGTTGCAAGGCATAATTATATTCTTGAATTACATTTTTTGAAACAGATGGAATATGAATTATGACATGGACATAACAACCACGTCAAAGGTGCAAGTTGACATCTTATAATTAGTATATTAAATATTTCTTCTTCCAAACAACTCATGTTCAGTCAATATGACATCAACCTTTTGAATTTGTGTACTTGTTATGAATTGAACCTGTTTACTAGTGCGAGATGTTATGAGTTGAATTTTTTTAATTTTGTTCAGTTCAATGTATCTGAATACGAAAGTCTCATGCACATATAAATAAACCATGATTAATTTGTCAATTGTAAGAAAGGAAAAATTTATATAATCTTCATTTGAACATAACCTAGAAAGTAAGTGTAACTTTGTAATGTAAAAGTTAGACATGAATAATGATTCAAAACAACCTTCAATAGAACCCTTCAACAATTAAAGAAATACAGTGTTAACATAGTAAGGTGAAATTGAGTAACACTGTAAATAAGCAATCAAACAACGTTCATTATATTTGTGAGACTCATGCCAAAAAGTCTCACAGTCTCCTGAAAATAAGCATTACAAAGATTTAGGAATTGTTTGCAAAAAAAATTTAAGTACTAAAGGGGTAAACTATAGGGTTAATTGAAAAATACGACCAAAATTAACTTTTTAAATTATTTTGCAGCAAAGTACGGAATAAGGAGACATTTTGAGCTACTTAAATAACAACACCCTTTCATATGCGTAGCAGTTGTAGATGCAAATTTGGAAAATAGTTGATTACCATGACATCTTTTTTTAGCAATTTTTAGTCGATGTTTTCATGTCGTCTGGGCCTAGTAGGCCCACATCCTACTGGCCTGAACAATCCAACTTCACGGGTGTGCATTTCAAATAGGTGGGCCAACGGAGGCCAATTCCATAATTTCATATTAGGGCCCAGGGGAATATGAGCATATCTAATGGTGCATAATCAATGAGTCCATATTTGGTGTGTTTTCACACCCTTTCCAATGAGGAAAAATGTGTGCATATATTGATGTGTGTGTGTGTGTGTGTGTGTGAAGAAAATATATGCATGTATGATTTGATATACATACATCTTAAAATTATTTATGAACTGCATACACTATGTAAGCTTGTTCAAACCTTAATGTCTTTTATTTGGGAAATGAAGGTACTATGATCCTTCAGCAAACTCTTCAAACAAGAGAAAAGAGGGGAAACATGCTATAACGGGTATGGACAGGCTCTCCGTGAACTGATGCCTCTTTTGAGAAATCGAAGCACACGTGCAAAGAGGTTGCATGCCAGGGTATGCTCACGAACTACCGCGCTGACTTCGAGGATTCAACCTATTTACTGTGCGAGGCAGGCCATTGTTTTGGTTTCATTAAAGGCTAGTTTTCAAGGGTCTGTTGCTATGGACGGAGTTGGCAGGATGTGGTTACGATCAAATGTCATGCTTAAATGGTGCAGTATGATGGTTACACTGCCTTTAACACGAGCTGGGAGAGTCTAATGCTTCTATACAGTCGAAACTACATGATATAGTGAAGGTAAAAATAAATACAACGTCTGTTAGTAGCTTATCTACGTTCACCGTTTCATTTTATTAGCATATCAATGACTAGTGTTGAAAATTTTAACAGAAGATCTGAAGAGCCAAGGCATCATAAGTACATGATTCGATCGAAAGGTGGTGAAGGGGTCTTAAGGTTAATTCAAGTAATTGAATGCATGAGTTTCAACGCTGTATAACTATAGACAGAGGCAGATGCACATTGTACATCATATTATTTTTTTTTAATTATGTAATGATGTCCACTGACATCTGGCGATGATCCATGGAAATACATTGCACATGTGCAACGGATTGATCTTTAGAAACGAATATTTGTATATTTGAAATTTCCATCAATGGGATTCGGCCATTTTAGACTGGTATTACCAGTGTTGATTGAAAAAACCGAATGCATTGCTTCACCTTGGCAACATTTCTTCACCTTGGCAACATTTCTTTTCTAACTAGTAGGTGGAACAATTTGTTTCCCAAAGGGTAGAACCACTTAATGTGTTTGTAGTTAATTTAGGGTCAGCCATTAAAACGGTGGCTTAATGTAGTAAGGAGTGAAGAAGCTGAGAGGTACCATTGTGTACATTGGATGAGAAACCTGGGTTGCTTTGATTGTCTCAATTATGGAACGCACATCAAACTTAAGGCTAAAGAAGGTGGTCAACTCTATTTGCAATATTGTCATATTTTCTTTGGTTAAGATTTGGTGGAGGTGCATTGTCATTCCGGACTTGGTGGAGACGCAAGCAACTATGGTAACACTAATGACCCTACCATTTACAAACTTTAAGGTTGCATAGTGCTAATGATCTGCTACATGTCACATGTGTATAAAAATATTTTTAACCATACCATGGAAAAACTAGTTGAACATAATAATTTCCTAAGTTGTTCAAGCGGCATTGGCCTGACTCCGCATGCAGTGCCAATTACCTATATCATAGTTGTCATCATCTGTAAATGAAGTGAATATGTAATGGACACTGGCCTTCTGAATTATGTGTGTTTTATTAAGTTTTATCATATCGCTTATCTTTCTTATCTCCATGGAAAATGTAGCGGCTAAGAATTCTAATTTTGTGTACGTTGATTGTGAAATATAGACTTTGGAATATATAGCAGGTTCATAGGTATCACCTGATGGAGGCAACAAAGATAAAGCAACCACGTTCTTGGAGGACAGAAGCATTAATATAAGACAAGTAAAAGATAATCGACCATCTAGACATAGAACCTCATAATAGGCTGACTCTGAAAGACCACGAAAACAATTACACTGGAAATGCATCTCCTAACCAAAATTAGAGTTTTATCAATTGCATGATTATACATACAAAGAACCATGAGGCTGATCCTTATGCACTGCTTGTCCACCTAGAATAGGGATGCATAGCAATTGGCGAAGTTGGCAATAAGGATAGGAAGAACGAGCAAGAGATTAAAGTATACACACCATTTGGTACTATTTATTACAACGCAGTCAACCGCGGGGTCTACTCGTTGAAATGACTAGCTGATGGTTGTTGCTTTTTAGCTTTCTTACAATCACTTTTGTATTGCTTCAGACTCATCATCGCCTACTTGCCTTTAGCACAACGATCCAATTCATCCTGCACAAGGTTTGCTAGGGATTGGGCTAACTCAATAAGAAGAACTACACATGACACCTCAGAATGGTGCTACATAGAACTTGTAACCCAAAACAATGGCTAACAATGACAAGAAGTGAAAAATAAACTGTGTAACTACAGAAGGAAATGTTGCAGCTTACTATGTATACTGGTTCCAGTAGAAGAGAAGGAGATTGCATGTAGCACATGACATACAGGCCACAGTCATAAGTGTTTGGCCGATGTGCCATAACTTAGTTCTTTAGGTGGATGGCAAATTCTAAAAACCTTGAGAACTTTAGCTTTCTGATAAGAAGAGACGCCAACTCATCATGGAAGGTGGCATCTAATACGAGAAGCTGTGGGTAAGAGGGAAAACATCATAATGACTTAATGACAATTTTCATTTGATTTGTATTTCAGCCGCACATACAATAAGGAACGTACAATTTTTCTAGCAATGTTTTCGTAGATAGGGACACGCTCGCAACATGGAAGGGAGTCCCACATCTCAACCTATATGTGATCAATACGAATGACAATTAAGAACCAATGATCCAGACCGTCATGGGCAGGCAAATAATTATGCAATGCAAAAATCACAACAAAACACCTATGATAAGAGAATCAAAAACAGTAGAACTTGATGGGAAAGAATGGTGATATGTGACTACATCTCTAACATTGGGTGATTTACAGCACAAACGAGACACTAATGCCATATTACTATTCACAAAATGGCCAAAGAAAAAAAAAATAGGCCTACTATGCCTGAGTAAGGTAGTTTAAAATAATAATCAGGTAAAGTCTTAGCTACATTACTTATTAAGGCAGAATATGGTGTGCTTATTTGATATTTTTCTTGTGGCAAATACATAGTTTCCAAACATACTAAATGAATCTCAATGGGCAACATGGTTAGCAAAAAAGTCCATTGTAGATTACCTTAGTTGCACTACAAAATCCAAGTTTATACTTGGTTAACAATACCTTATCACAGTGTGAGACGTCATGCATGTAAGAGCTATTGAATTGGGAAATGGATGAAAACCCATCAGCTGCATTCCCGTCATAGTCCATCATATATTTCTACGTGAAAGGGCAAAATTAGATGGAGTGGTTGCCATAGTATGAACAAGGACATTCATTAGGAGGAAAAATTGAATGGCAAGGGGATTGCAATTAACAAACCGTGAACATAGTTGGTAAGAACTAAGACAAGGCTAAACTTTGCGCAGCCTGATTTTCCACCTGTGATAAGTGGTCTACCCACACATCAATAATCTAAAATGTCATCAGCATAAAACGTTTAAAAAATGAAAATATGAGGATACTGATTAGATGCAAAAATATAAATGGTGGAGAGCAACAAGGCGAAGGCAACATACTGCACCTTCAATCCATTCAGTCAAGGCTAGAGAAAGAAAATCATGCCGGATTGCATGGTAGTTCTTTGTCATTACAATAAACTCCCTGCTAGTTATAAAACCAGTTAAGGAGTTAGGAAAAGCAAAATATGGGGTAGAGTGTTACCAATGGCAGCAATGAGAAACAGTCAAATTAAAATCCAAATAACTATAACAGGCCAGCTTTTATATAGATTTATGTTATAACATTAGGATTCTTTATATTAATTTGTATTTTGAAGGTAATGGTAAAAATTCATAGATTTATGTTAAATACTGTCCCTGAAAATGATGAATAACTCACTGATATGATACTCACACAATATTGTTTCATTGGACAATTGTGTTATTAGGGATGCTATCCCAATAGGAATTTTCGGAAGAAGAGCACTTGCAATAATAGGTTAAACATTGACATAAACCTATTGCCAAGTTTCAAAGACAATAAAATCACTTTAGTAGCATGTGCGAAGTCTTACAACTTAAGAATCGAGCATAGAAATACTAAAAGGAGTATTATTCAGTTCTTAGGAGAATTCAACTTCAACGAGTTTTATGCGACACCTTGCATGAAAAGATAAATAACACTAAGAAGAAAAAAGATGACAACAACAACTTTAATAATGGATTTATTTTATTGCACAATAAACTGAATTATGTGTGGGGCCAATACAGTTAACTTAGTAAATCCTATGATAATATTTTTAGACTATTTAAGTTGACACATACAATCAAGTGGGGTGATTTATCTCGTAATCTAGAATAGTCTGTAGCCATAACAATCTTGTCAACAACGGTCATTTTATCAATAACTATGAAACATCATGCATGGGGCATTAATGCCCCTACGTGGATCACTAATTAAGAGAATAGGAATAAGTGAACTGCAATAAGGGTTTAAAAATTCTTATACAGGCTCGGCGCCCTTGTCCATGATGCATTGTACTACTTTAAGATCCTTACAGGATATTGGGTGTGACATGGTAAAGGGGCCAAGATAGAACTGTTTGAGTTTTCCCTTCTTGGCAGCAAGACCTACATTCAGGGACAACTGATACTTGGATCACCTAAGCGTATTTGATAGCCTTAGAAAAGATGGCCTTCCATCATTCGGAGAACAACCATCACATGGACTAGAGTGACCATGCGCCATCTACAGGGACAGATGTAAATGATCAACAAAACACTTGTTAGAGAAAAGCTTAGCAACCCGGCTGTTAAAACTATGTTAATGAATAATGTAAATGACAAAGTCAAATTAAATGTGTCAGTGACAACAAGGGACCACCATAATAATTTATTTAATACAAACAATGTGTTACTACATTTGCTTACAACTTCACCTTCAAGGTGAGACGTGAGACATATTGCCAAATGCGGGGATGAACAATCGTGGTGGTATAGAGTTAGCACTGTGACTGATTTCGCTTACCGCTGCATGGACATAAATATTTGCTCGGTTGGCTACTTCATCTGTCTGTGGGATCCGACATGTAGACGTCTGAATTTTGTCTACTTCTACAACTCTTCAATATGTGCACTATTAGAACCCATATCTGGTGTCGACTTTACTGACTCCTTCATAGAAGTAGTCTGCGAACACTAGCCAACAAGATTGACATAGGACGAAACTACGTTGCATGCACCTAAAATGGGTTTACTGGCTCCTACATATGGGTGATGTGTTACCTGTGTATGATTGGGGGTTGAAATGGATGCTTCAATACTACCATTGAATAGTGGAGTTGTATCTGACCTCTCTACGGTATGAATATTAGGAAGGTCCTGCGTTGGTTGGTGTTATGGAGTGGTGCAGCAGCAGCAGAGCATGTTCTTATTGAAGTGTTCTTTGCAGCACACAAGCTCACAATTGTTGTAGATGGCAATTCACAAGGTGTTGCAGCAGTATTAGTAATGCAATCCATTAGTGTTGCCATAACATGTGGTCTCACCACCAAAGTGGATGTGAAGCTTTTGGACTGATTCTACTGAATGTGAAGCATAGCTTCTGACAAAGGTCTAATAGGCACCGATAAATTATTGCCCTGGATAACATTTCGGGGGAGGGGGGAATTGGTGGCCTTTGTAACAAAAATTGTCGTGGCCTCATCAGTGGTTATAGTTGTTTAGATCGGGCATAATGGCTCAAGCTCTGGTTTACAAGCGAATATGGCTTAATAGCAAGAATTTGATAGGTTGTTGCGTCCTGAATTAATGTCATCATGCCAGGATTGTGAATTGTTGGGTTATAAAGCAAACTGACCCCGATAGTTGTTACCATCTTGCCATGCAGCAGTACTCTGCTTCAACAATATGTTGTCCTTTATGTCTGCCACTAACTACTCAAACCCTCTCAAGTGCAAACTAATACTCTCAATAACCTTTCCTTGATTGTCAATAACTTTTCCTTGATTCTCTAAGAGATGTTGATTTGTGGACAACTTCGACTTAAGGTAGTGAGTCAAATGGCTACATGCCGAATGATTTGGCATAGGTGGTTACAATCTATAGTATACCTACACGATTTGAATATGAGCGTTACATATCATTACATAATAGTATCATGACAGCGAACTTCAAATGGTAGACTAACCCAAGAAATGTTATACATGCAATACCGTTGTCCTCTTTTGCAAAGCTTGTTTTCGAACAACCATAGGGCACCGGGTAATGGCTGAGTCTATCTATGCCTTAACTGGTAAAACCCCTTGCTCTACAAGTTGCACTTTCATCCACACATTATGGACATAAAACAACTATAGCAACATTCCAAGGCAAATGGAGGCATGGGTTAAAATGGCTATGCAATGTAAACAACTCTAAATTCTGACTCCATTATGTTGTGATCCATAATTGTTTCATAATGTCAACATTCCACAAACCATCACCACTAAATAGAGACATTACCTCCAGAAACAGGAGACATCTAGCTATCTCTAGCGAGGGGCAAATCTTGAATGTCTGCACATCTTGAATAAGAACATTAAGCCTTTTGATGAAGGATACATCAGCTAAGGAGTATAGCATAGCAGGGTTAATATCGCTTGATGAAGTTGGGGTGAGCAAAGTGGACAAGGCTATCAGAACAAAGGTGACTTCGAACTCTGAGTGTCTACGATAGACGCCTTGACGATTTGCTCAACATACAAGATATTACATCCTCAATTGCCATGATAATAAGTTTCTTTAAGCTATTTGATATCACCATTATTGCCATTTAACTAAATAGGGATGCCTCATCCTCGATACCCATGATTTGAGTAAAGGACATTGGGATAAGGTGCTTGACCAGGGATATGTAGACAACAAGTCGTGGGGTCCAACTAATGAATAAGTCAAACACGAAGTTGGCATCGGATTTTACCCTACCTAACATACAAGAGAGAACCAAACCTCATTTCTTAAATAGCAGCCTTTGTGGGGTCGACAGGTTTTGTATGGAACGCTCGAAGTGAATAGGGCTATAACGTGATTCAAATTTTGTAGTAGCAACGGGCTAGAAGTCATTGTCATGTGTTTCTGATGAAGTGTGGACATTATCACTGGAAAACTGGGATTGATCATATAGGTCAGTGTAATCTTTTTGTGACGATGTCAATCTACCTCTCAAGTTCTAGATAGACCGAAATGAATTAGTCAGCTATCAAAGATGAAAAGAGTGAGCAGTTTTAAGATAATTTAGAAATGGTGGACACAGGCCACCGTTACAACTGCAGCAGTGTAAAACAAGCAATCTGCTATATTTTACGATTACCACTAATTTTCTATAAAATTATACGTTAATTCCTTTTCGAAAATATTCCAAACCCAACATGATCACACACATTACCCCAACATGAATTATAGCTTTCCTCAAGAAATTCTGCACACCTATGCATGCATGACAAATTAACCCAAAAAATGTATTTCATACATACTCATAATAATACACCCAATCTAATTTCTAATTATAAACAACAACCTGACTTCAAATCTATCATTAATCCTTTTTAAATATTTGAACATTTTTCAAACTGAGTATGAATGCTTTATATGTGTAAGACCAAATTTAGTCTATGATAGTAGGGTATTAAAAGTGGAGGATGACATAATGTCATATGAAACCCTGCAGCCTAGTAACCTTTTGAAGCGAATAACGTCAACACAATAATAATAAATCAGCAAATAATGTACCCATTTTGAAAGGCAGATACCCTCATGACCAAATTTAATCATAATAAAGGCATATATGACATTGCAGATTGCCATATTTTATGCCCATTAATACTAACCACAGTTGTACAAACTCATCTCTATCTTCGTATGTCTCTCACAGCTGACTCTATTATCAATGTCTCTATCTTTGCTAAGCAAAAGAGTAGTTGATCAATCCCTAACCCTTGTCTTTTAAAATAATACATGTCAAACAGGTTATTGATTAACCAATTGTAACCAATAACTAATAAGTTCTAAACTAATGTACACCCTACATCATAAGCTTCTCCAGCCAAACCAGTATAGCAATCAGCCTCGTTGTTATCTCTTTAATTTATATAACTTTTCATACATTTAACAAAATAATCCTATCTTCATATTTATAATCTATGCATTGTTAAGGATCTGACTAACCCACACAGTCTTCAAGTACTTAATTAAAAAGATACATGGAAAACATTGAATAAAACCAAATTAATCAAATAATAACTTCTATTGAATTTCAAAAAAGGATACCATATGGCTCAGAATTTGAAGAAAAATTATGGTCCATGTTGGTTTGCTATTGCAGATAGCTTGTTGCAAATGATCAATAAAAAAGATGAAGATAATAACAATAACAATAATACTATTTCAAGCAAGCTGGGCAAAAAAAGCTAACGGGGGAATGCTTATGTGTGGAAAAAGGATGTTTTCTATGTTAGGGGTCACAACAAAACGTGGCTATCATCAACAAACCTTGCAGTCGAAGGTCTCGCAATGGTAAACAACCATTTTGTTTCAATCCCCAAACGCCCAAAAAAAGAATAGGTATAATAATCAGAGCAACCCTAGCTCTAAACACGGAAAAAAATTATTAACCGCCACCAATGAAACATGACAATGTACGATTTTTTACCTCAAGGTTCGATTTCTTGCTGGCATGGTGCTGCTTCGCATCTTGTGTGCGTTTATCCCTGTGAAATGAAAATTGTGGATATATTAGTCTTGACAATGGAACAATAAAAGCTAAGATAACGTAATACCCCTAATGAATGCTTAGTTCTACCACGATCGAACCTTAATTTTATCCCTTTTAGAGATTGGTTAGGTTTACATGTAAGCAAGTGTGGAATGTTGCGATGCAAGCGTCCATCTGCTATTGTAGTTGGTTTACTTCGATCACTAGGGTTTCTTGGCGCCATGGACACTGGTACAACATAGGACTCAATCTGAACTCTACAGTGCTTAGTTAGACAAAACTTGGGGGGAAACGCCCAAAACAATGGCGGAACAAATGACATGTATTTTCTGTCACAACCCGTTAATTAACCCGTAAAGCCATAAACCGAGTCCAACGAACTGCTAGGTTTAGGGGGGAAAGACACTGTAATTTCGCAAAAATACCCCCGCTGAATTGAAGGTTTAATATATAGACCCCACATATTTCATCACTTTCATTAAAGAGACAATTCTCATAGATGCCCCTGCATTTGGGTGAGGAGGTAATCTATGTTTTCCCGACATGAACTACTCTCCATCCTGACTCGGGCCAAACAGGTTCCCGACAACGTCAAAGGGTCTTCCCGAGAGAAACATACGAGGGCTAAGGACAAATTATGGCGTATCTTGGCATAAGAGACGCATGAAAGACATTATTTTAATTGTATTCATGTTTGGGTGTATGCCACAACGATGACGACACGGTGTTCATTTCGGTGCAAAGGTAATCCGTGTTTTCCTGACATGGACTACTTTCCATCTTGACTCAGACAAGCGGGTTCCTGACAACGTCAAAAAGCATTCCCAAGAGAAACATACAAGGGCTTCTAGGACTAATCATAGTGTATCTTGGCATAATAAACGCATGAAAGACGCTATTTTAATTCATTTACGTGCAGAGGGATGCCACAAGGATGATGACACAGTGTTCATTTTGATTTGTAGGTAATCTGTGTTTTCCCGACATGGACTACTCTCCATCCCGACTCGGGCCAAGCAAATTCCTAACAATGTCAAAAGGCATTCCGAAGAGAAACATATGAAGGCTTCGAGGACTAATCGTGGCATAACTTGGCATAACAGATGCATGAAAGACGCTATTTTAATTGCATTTATATGCGAGCAGATGCCGTAAGGATGATAACCCGGTGTTCGTCTGGGTGCAGAGCTAATCCATATTTTCCCGACATAGACTACTCTCCCATCTCAACTCGGGCCAAATAGGTTCCCAACAATGTCAAAAGGTATTCCTAAGATAAACATACGAGGGCTTCGAGGACTAGTCGTGGCGTATCTTGGCATAATGGTGGCATGAAAGACACTATTTTAATTGCATTTACATGTAGGCGGTTGTTGCAAAGATGATGACACAGTGTTTGTTTCAGCGTGTAAGTAATCCATGTTTTTCTGACATGGACTACTCTCCATCCCAATACAGGCCAAGCGAATTCATGCAACGTCAAAGGGCATTCCTAAAAGAAACATGCGGGACTTTGAGGACTAATCGTGGCGTATCTTGGCATAACAGATGCATGAAAGATGATATTTAATTGCATTTACGCGCAGACAGGTGCTGCAAGGATGATGACACGGTGTTCATTTTGATGTGCAGGTAATCCATATTTTCCCAACATGGACTATTCTCCATCCCAACTCAGGCCAAGCGGATTCTTGATAACGTCAAAGGGCGATCCAGGAGAAATGTATGAGGGCTTCGAGGACTAATCGTGGCGTATCCTGGCTTAATAGACACATGAAAGTCGCTATTTTAATTGCATTTATGTGCGGGTAGATCTTGCAAGGATGATGACACGTGTTCATTTGGATGCGAAGATAATCCATGTTTTCTTAACATAGACTACTCTCTATCCCGCCTCGGGGTAAGCGAATTCCTGACAACGTCAAAGGGCGTTCTTGAGAGAAACATACGAGGGCTTTGAGGACTAATCGTGACGTATCTTAGTGTAACAAAGGCATGAAAGATGCTATTTTAATTACATTCACATGCAAACGGATGCCGCAAGGATGATGACATGGTGTTCATTTCAATGCATAGGTAATCCGTGTTTTCCTGACGTAAACCGCTCTCCATCCTAACTCGAGCCAAGCGGATTCCTGACAACATCAAAGGACATTCCCAAGAGAAAAATACGAGGGCTTTGAGGACAAATTGTGGCATATCTTGGCATAATAGAGGCATGAAAAATGCTATTTTATATTCATGCACGAGTGGATGCCACAAGGATGATGACATGGTGTTCATTTGGTGCGGTGGTAATCCGTGTTTTCCCAATATGGATTACTTTCCATCCCAACTCGAGCAAGCAGCTTCACGACAATGTCAAAGGGCATTCCTGAGAGAAACATACAAGGGCTTCGATGACTAATCATGGCGTATCTTGGTGTAACAGACGCATGAAAGATGTTATTTTAATTGCATTTACACACGGGCGGATGCCGCAAGGATGATGACACGGTGTTCATTTCAGTGAGTAGGTAATCCATGTTTTCCCAACATCGACCACTCTCCATCCTGACTTGGCCTAAGTGCATTGCCAACAACGTCAAAGGGTGTTCTCGAGAGAACCACACGAGGGCTTCGAGGGCAAATCGTGGCATATCTTGGCATAACAGACACATGAGAGATGTTATTTTAATTGCATTTATGCCGTAAGGATGATGACATAGTGTTCGTTTGGGTGCAAAGGTAATCCATGTTTTCCCGATATCGACTACTCTCTATCTAGACTCAGCCCGAGCGGGTTCCTGACAGCGTCAAAAGGCGTTCTCGAGAGAAACATAGAAGGGCTTTGAGGACAAATCGTGGCATCTTTGGGCGTAGTAGATGCGTGAAAGATGCTATTTTGATTGCATTCATGCACGAGCGGATGCCACAAAGATGATGACACGTTATTCGTTTGGGTGAGGAGGTAATCCATGTTTTCTCGATATGGACTACTCTCCATCCCGACTTGGCCCAAGTGGAATCTCGACGAAGTCAAAGGCCGTTCATACTTGGGCTTTAAGGACAAAAACTTGAATTTTTTGACATAATGGATAAATGAAAGATGTTTTTTTCCTAATTACATGCGCAGGTGGATGCCGCAAAGACGATGATGCCATGTGCATATTTGGTGCGAAGGTAATCCCTCTGTTCCTGCCACAAACTACTCTCCATCCTGACTTGGCCCAAGCGGGTTCTTGACACGCTCAAAAGGCATTCCTAAGAGAGACATAAGTAGGCTTCGAGTACAAAACCTTGCATTTTTTGGAGTAATAGACAGATTAAAAGACATTTTTTTCCAACTACTTTCACCCATAGGTTGCTGTAAAGACAATGACGCCTTTTGCTTTTGGGTGCAAAAGTACTCTGTGTCTTCCTGGCATAAACTAATCGCCATCCTGACTCAGCCAAAGCAGGTTCCCATTAAAGTCAAAGGCTATTCCTGACAAAAAAAAAATCAATTTCGATGCACATCCTTATCATATTTGCGTATCCTACAGTTTCGAGGGTATGATTGGCACTTTCTTTAACCACAATGACGTGCGAATGACGCCATTGGTGGGAAAAATCCGATTCCACTACCAAAAAAATTTAGGAAATGACTACATGAAAAATGCTAATTTTCATAAATTATTTACACAAATTAATTAATTAAATTTGACTTAATTATTATTAATCGCATTTGGTTGAACAGTAGTACTACAGTTAGCTACAGTGCCTACATCATCTACCCCCCCATATACAGTTTTGGTAGCAATCAACCAGCACTAGCAGGTCAATAGCATTGAATGACTGCCAAATGGTAGCAAGGTAGCCAACCATAGCTACAGCTTTGCTACAGTCTCTGGCGCGTTAAATGCAGTTGGCAGAGGGAAGGCTGATCCAACTTGCTAGGACACAAACTAAAATGGGCCCATAGTTTCAGAGACTTAGAAATAATTATGAACATTTAGGTAGATCCCCAGGTAAATAATACTTTGAAGATTAACACTCGATCTACTTCTCAATTTCGTAGAAAAGCAGATTCATATTATGATGGCCGCATTAGACTAATGAGACTAATGACTTAAAACATCAAATTAGCTACATTGATAATTGGTGAACGCGTTGGCATCTCATAACAGGTTTTTTTTTTTTAAACCTTGAATTAGAATAAGATGCTAAACTTAAAAGGATAGGTGACATCACTTATAATCTTAGCTCTTTCAATGTTCCAGCCAATAACAACAAATTATGGCACCAAATTTTTAATGTTAGAATATCTTAGCTATGATTATCATTCATTTAATTAATTATGTTTTTAGATTTTTATCTAGCTAAAAAAAGTTAAACAGAGGAGCCAATCACAAATTTGATAGTATTTAATTGATTACTTATGAGTAATATTTTACATACTGAATATTTTAAAATTTTAGCCTTAAAAAACAATATGCCATCTTATATCATACAAACAAATGACTAATTGAATCAAATTATCATCAGCCCATAATTCATTATTTACGAGTCAACCTATGACGTGATTAGCTAAGATAAAACAACTCAGGGACGGAGCTAGCTAAGGCCCAGCAGGGGCAACTGCCCCTCCTGGGCCCATAAAAAACTTCTAATTTTATTTATTAGTTCTTTTTTTTATTTAGCCATTAATCAACTATCATATATATGATTATTATATCCTTTCTTACGAGTATTTGAATCTAAATTCATTATATTATGTTCTTTATCTACTCTGTCTCTCATATTACTAATTCCTTTCTTGTTCATTATTAAAATTAGTCTATATTATATAATTATAAAATTATTGAATATATTTATTAATTATAAATAAAAGATGATACAAGATATCAGCTATAGTGCTTATCAATTTATAATTTTATATTTAGAATTGATATTTCAATTAAAAATTTTTAAATGATTAGCTATAACATCATATATGAAAAATTATAATTGATAACCAATATTAAATAATGAGCTGCAACATAATGACACTATCTTACAATAAATTCTTAAAATAAAAATTATTTAATATTACACAATTGTAAATTATTGAATACATTTATGAATTTATATAATTATTTTTTAGTTAAATTTTTATTTAATTATGTTGTCCCCTCTCATAAAAGTTTCTAGCTCCGTCACTGAAACAACTCACAGAAACTTTTATAATAGTAAGCAAAAGTAATTAAATATATACTTCAAGAAAATAACATTTTTTGAGTGCCAGATCTTTCACTATGTGCCCTTAAGAGGCAACCCATATGGTATTAGGCATAGGAGCTATGTTTGATTGCATCAAGGTTTGACCTTGGGACGCATCACGGTTATAAAAAAAATCTTTGTATTAGATTTATAGGATGTCATGTGATTGGATTGAATGGCTTAGAAGTGAATAAATATAATGGAAAAGATTTTTGACACAAAAAAAATTGGGCAATTTTTTAACTATGGTTTATAAAGTTTAATAGAGATAATTTCAAAAACTACCCTTGAGTTTTGGTTTAATATCACTCGGAGAATGACTATACATTTTTTATCAATAACATTCCTAAACTTGTATTCATATCATCATCTAATGTTTTCTGTTACTAAAATCACTGATGGTTGAAAGTAATTATGTCATTATATATCACACGTGTGAAAAGAGGGAAAAATAGTAACAGAACAATCAATATTTCATTTAAAGGTAAACTAAGCTTCAACTACATAAAGAATTCAAAAAAAAAAACCCCATTCTATACACTAGTGGAAAACAACTCGTCGTCTCCGTGAAACTCTTGGCACCAAAATTGAATAGTGGGGTGGTTGAAAAACAAAGGTGACAGTGGTAGAGGTTATACAAGTATGGTGAGGTGTTGTCTCTAATGAAGAGATGGTGCATGAACTTCACTACTAGTCTTTGTGGAGGTCGCGCACGCGAAGCTGGTAAGTAGTTATGCTATTTGCATGGCTACTGGAGTTTGTCTGGTTGTGGTGTTCAAATGGTTGTTAGAGTTTGTCTATGTTGTTGCTGGAGTTTTAATTTATATCTTATTGCTAATGTGTGATTGAGTTTGAGCTGAAGTATTGAAAATGGATATTGGAGTTTGAGTTTGTGTGATTGAATATGACTGCTACAGTTTGAGAGTTTGAGTTGTGTGAGTCTGTGTGATTGAATGTAGCTACTAAAGTTTGAGTTTTGTGTGAGTTCTAGTGCTTAAAAATGGTTGATGAACTTTGAGTTTATATGTGACAAATGACTAAAAATGGCTTATGAACTTTACGTGTTAGTTTTGTGTCAGTTTGTATGCATGCTTTTATTGGTTTTTTGAGAACTTTCGCTTTCATGGTGATTCAAAATGGCTCCCCATGTGCTTTATTTTTGAAACAAAATGCAATGTCTAACCTTCATAAATGGTAATGCATTCTTTGCTTTTCAAATTCATCTCGAATTAAGGGTATTTTCATCTGTTCTTACCCATGTGCTTAATCTTTTCTAAAACTTTTATTATGCAATTTATGGGTATTCTAGTTATTTTATTTTTATTATACAATTTATGGGTATTCTAGTTATTTTATACAATGTTTGACTTTCATGAATCCAACTGTATACAAGCATGAGAGAATAAGGGTCTATATGTCTTTTCGTTCTTCTATTAACTTTTTTTTTCTAAGAAAAACGTTAGTTAATGGGAAATATAGCAATTTACCCCCTGAGGTTAGGTTCAAATAAAAATTATCCCCTATAAGATTGGTAATTACAAACTGTCATCTCGATTTTGAATTTTTTCGTTAAATTAAACATCTGAAGGGTATTATCAGTATCAAGGTAAGTGTTGATTAAAATAATACAAGCAATTGTGTGTCAGAGAATGTGTCTGAAAGGTGAAGTCAAATCCCAATTATATTGGTTGAACACATCAACTAACCAGGGTCAAAATTGAACCCAACCACGGTTGTTTATTTGTTCTAGAAACCATGTTATCTTCACCTCCATAATGCACAAGTGGAGAACTTCATTTGTTTTATAGCAACCTACAACGCGCAAACCGTAACAAAATTGCAAGGGAGGCTATTGAACTTCCACACAATATAGGAAGATGATCGAGGTCGAGGTTCTGAGTCTGCGACACAAGGACGAAGTAAAAAGAAGAGTTCTTCAGTTCTAGATTTTTTGTAAGTCAGTCCTATATGTGGTCCCAATGCTTTTGATGAAATAGTTGATCTTAGAAGGCATAAGTTGTTTGCATGCATGGTGGTTGAATAGGTTATGCATGCTTGCCTATCAACATGATTTTTCCTAAAAGTTTTGTTAATAAAGTGTGTTTATATATCTCTCGGTAATGGTAATAGAGGCATAATCTTTATTCGAAAATGATATGAATGGCATGTCTAACGTATAAAGTTATGAACTTTGCATAAAACTTGCTGAATATGTTGTTATTATCGCATAAAGTTAGGAACTTTTCTTTTAAATGTTTTAAACTCTGTTGAGACAATGATTTTCTTCTTAGTGTAATTATAAAGTTATGAACTTGCTTGTTATATGACTATAAGTTTATCATATAATGGATCATGATCCATAAAATGGTGTATTTGTTTCCTTTAGCACGTATTTTGTATTCTTATTTAGTGATGGGTTTTGTAATATAGAGAAAAGTGGATTAGTTATGTACTTAGGATAATGAGAACGTAATGCATGTGAATCTGTGATGCCATTTTCATGATTTGTGGATATTATTACCATTTATATTAGTAAAGAGAATAAATGTTTATTTTGCAGTTCCTTTGATCTGACCATACGGATGTATAGATAGGATTTCGAGCTGAAGGGTTTTGATCCCTTTTTCTACACTGTGGAGAAGTTGATAGATGAGGCCAAGAAGTTGGCATGTGGTTTGGGTTTGCCTGCGAGAGAGGGTGAACAGTTTCAGTTGCAGGTTATTGTTCCATGGGATCCTAACAACCCAATCATTCGTACTCATACTGAATTAGTGAGGATATTCAATAAGTTCGAAGACATGGGTTTTACGTCTATGGTTATGAATATTGACCCTGTTTCATCAGCAACAGCAAACTTGAATGCCAACCAACCTCATCAACCACCTGAGCAAGCAGCCTTATCATACCAAGTAGCACCAACACCAATCATGAATGCAACTTCCATGTTATATGAAAATGAAGTGGTTGAAAGGCAAGTATGGTTGAGTGATGATTCAATGGAGGCACCTGGTTTACAATCTTCTATGTATGATAATAAAGAATGCAAAGGGCAAGGCAAATGCTACTAGAGACAATGCAATAGAAGTGCAAATAGAAAATTATACTAATGAGGATGTAGCAAAGCAAACACCTAGTGACGAGGATACAGCAGAGCAAACACTGTTAATGAGGATGAGCAACAGGAAAATGTCTCAGATGCTGATTATGATGGGCCTCCATCGGGCTATAATTCAACAGATGATGAGTTCATTAGAAGTGGCTTAAGTGAGGAAGAAGGAACTGTTGCTAGAATCTCTAGAGAAATGAAAAGGAGGAAGTTTAATGCTAACACCAATGGGGATTTTGAGCTGGCTGTTAGGGATGTGTTCAATGATGTCTATCATTTCATACAAGTATTAAAGGTTATGTAGTAAGGAAGGGATTTGAACTGATCAAAGTGAAAAATAATAATGGCAGGATCATTATCAAATGTAAAGTAGAGGGCTGCCCGTGGAGACTACATGTTTCACAAATGTCTAGCACCATTAAGTCCTTTGAAATCAAGACTTTTAATGATGTGCATAACTGTCAGAGGGTGTGGATAAATCAAGAAGCATCAGCACCCTGGCTAGCTACCAAGATTGAGGATTTAGTTAAGGACAATTCTAGGCTAAAAATAACAAAAGTTATTACTTTTGCAGAAAAGAAGTAGGGGGTTGAATTTGAAGACTGCACCTTGTATAGGGCACAAAAAATTACTGTAGAAAAATTAGGTGACAATCATGCAGAATCATATAGCTTACCTCCTAGGTTTGCTACAATTGTAAAAGTGAATAATCCTTGCAGTATGGTGGTGATTAAGACTACGAAGCGATCAGGTAGTCAAGGGGCTAGGTTTTATAGGGTTTTTATGAGTTTTCTTGCTTTGTAGGGATGGATTCATAAATGGCTATAAAGCCTTCATCGATTTAGATGGTTGCCATTTGAAGGGGCCTTATGGAGGAATGCTACTTAGTGCCATTGCACTGGATGCCAATGGATCAATTTTCTCAGTTGTTGTATGTGTTTGTGAAGCTGAAAGAGAGGAATCTTGGTGCTAGTTTCTAGAAAAGCCATATGACTACGTTGGAAGACATGATAACAGGTCTATCACTATGATGAGTGATAGACAAAAAGGTCTCATTTCTGCATTGGAAAAACACTGGCACGAGACACATTCATGCAAACATGGAGGTAAGATACCCACGCTTGAAGATTGATGATCTATTCTGGGAAGCTGGGAGGTCTACAAACAAGTTTGATTGGTTGAATGTAATGACAAAAATCAACCAAGCAAGTGAGGCAGTAGCAAAGTGGCTTATGGACATAGACCCTGCTATTGTTGATACAATAGCTAAAATAGACCATATCACCAACAACTTCACTGAGAGCTACAACAGCTTTTTAGGGAAGAGGAGATGCAAATTAGTTTTGGGTTTGTTAAATCACATAAGGAAATCTATAATGAAGAAACTTCAAGAAAAAAAAAAGTGCTGGTTGCTAGCTGGAATCAAAGAATACCTCCAAATGTGAGAGAAAAAATGACAACTTTTGATGAATGAGGGGAGACAGTTAATGCTCATTCACAGTGGTCAGCTGGAGTTTGAAGTGTTGGATAGGACAAGAACTTTGTTAAGTGAAGCTTGCGGAACATAGTTGTGACTGTGGTGCATGGTTGCTCACTTGCATACCATGTAAGCATGCCATGGGGGCTATTTGCTACGCTAGACTAAATGTTGAAGAGTACATTGACCCACTCCTCACAATTGAAGCTATGAAGAGTACCTATGCTGCCATACTTCATCCATTGCTAGATCAAAGTGTCTGGCCTGAGGGAAATGGAGTTAAGATTTAACCTCCCAACAAAACCAAGAAGCCTAGTAGGCCAAAGAAAGTGAGAAGAAGGAAATTGCATGAACCTGCTATCAGGAACAAGAGGTCTTTTATGATCCACTACAGCTTCTGCAATGGGGATAACCACAACAGGAGGACATGCAGGCTGGCTCCATCAAATGCCAGGGTAATGAGGTCCAAGGTAACTTAAGTGTTGTACATGGGTTTATTAAGGCCTTCTTCATCACTATGTAATTGTTAACTTCTTTTCTTTGCTTGTGACAGGGAATAAGTGGATAGCAGATTAACTGAAGCCATGGAGGAGGTAGAAGCAGAAACACTGTGGCTCGTAATGACAATCAAGTTTGCGATTAAGTAACTTCTTACTTTTTTTATCATTATGAAATTGCATTGAATCTTTGTAATGATTACAACTTTATATGCAGGGAACCAACATGAGAGATAGGGAAACAACAAAGATTGTTGCTACAACAAGCCATAGAGGCAGAGGCAAGAAGAGAAACAATGCAGTTAACAATGCTAACCAGGTTTGCTTACAAACTAAACAATTACTTTTCCAATTTATATTTTTTTTTCAATCTATAATTTACATGGAAATTTTGCAAACTGAAGGTTAAGCTTTACACTCCGACTACAAGGAATCAATAGAGATGGGCAACCTACTAAGATTTCAACAATAGCAAACCAACAACCACCTTTCACACAGCCAACTCAAAATGAAGATTGACCTGAAAAAGGCACCAAAGCCCACCAAAGAGCATCAAGGACCATTAGTTAGTTGCTTTTATATGATAACCATAAGCTTTTTTTGTTAGACTTACGAAAACCTTGTAGAGTTTACTGTTTTTTTGAAGTATTCTTGGTGTATACCTATAGTGGGATGCATGCAAAATGAATATTGATATGCACTGATTTAAGGAATTTGATACATTATTTTGGATAGGATTTGTGATGGATGATATAGGTATTTAGTATTTTAGATACTTAATTCTGAAATCATGTAATGCATGAATACTTAGTTCTGAAATTATGTATGCATGAATACTTAGTTTTGAAATTATGTAATGCTTGACTGAAAGTTTCATTAGATTTTCTTTGGTTTTTTTTTTTCACTACATATTACATTCCATGCTGATCCATTACATTTTATACAACGCATTACATCTAGAATAATCCTAGCTTCATGCATAGAGCAACTAAAGTAGTTAGAATGATAAGCCTCTTTAGTGACGTTAGATCAACTACCATTGTCACCACCTTTGATAGCAATTCCTTATTAGCATTGTCTAGCCTCTTCCCAACTGAAATCAATTGACTTGCATAAAACTGAGTGGATTGCTCAACTGCAAGCTTTTTTTCTACTTGTTTTTGCATCATTTTGGGTTGCATGGGATTAAGGTCGATTTCATCTTCATTAGGGTTCCACCATGAGTAGTAAATACATTCCTTGGTCATGCATACCAAATATAGCTTCTCTGGATTGGCCTCTGACTCATATATCCGAATGGCAGCCCTCCTTCCACATCTGCATTTCCTATTTTTTAACTTGATTAGGCTTCCATTTATGTCATTGCTATTTGCACTTCATGAAGTTGAAGTCATAATGGCAGCCTTTTAAATATTTTTCTACTATTTGTTGGTTAGAGATATCAAGCTTCGTATTTGTGCTTGCTGTCTTCTTTTTTTACAAGGCATGTATGTACAGTTCTATGTATTAATAGGGTAGAAATATGCATGTGACTGTTAATGGTAATAACGGTCTCAAATTGGGAGGGACCTTTGAAAAAAGCAGAGCTAATAAATTCATTTAATGGTAAACTTGGGACAAATATGTCCAAAAAGATCTTTTCCTTTATAAGCATGTTTTCCCATATTTTAGTCCAAAAAGATTACTTTACAATATTTTATTGTTTTATTAGTAAAAAAGGTGAGCATAAGGGTTAAATTGTCAAATTATTATGGCATATCTTCTCTCCACTATTTAGACGTTTAACTTAACAAAAAAATTCAAAATCGAGGGGGCAATTTGTAATTACTAATCACAGAAGGGATAATTTTATTTAAACCTAATCTGAGGGGGTAAATTCAATAGTCCCTAATTAATGATACAAGTACAAGTTCACGAGTAAAATTGATTAAAAATGCATAATCATTCTCTGAGTGAAATTAAATCAAAATTCAAGAATAGTTTTGAAATTATTCCAAATTTAATAAATAAAATGATTTATAAGTTGATAATATTGCATATGTAAGTTCACTCAAATTTTATATATTCATTTATCATTTTTATGAAGTTTTTCTTTGAAGAAAATTTATAAAATTTTAATATGTTTCCACTATTAAAAAAATTGCATTATTTAAAATATTTAAATAAACAAAAATAGTTGTTAAATTCATAATAAATATGAATTTAAAATTACTTTTATATTCATATTTTATAATTTATTTATTATTTAAATATTTCATTATATGTTCAATTATTTAATTATTTGCTTATTTATACTATTTAATTTAAAATCAAATATTTATTTAAGTAGGTTTAGTTGTTAATGGAATTTATATTTCAATAGAAAGATATAGGGGTGTTCAAATTTACCTGATTCGATCTGATTCGATCCGATTTTATCGGATTGTAGTCAGGGTGGCTCTACAAAAAGCCTAAATCGGGTCAATTAAATCAAGTTTATAATGATTGGATTTTCAATCAGGTTATTACTCTCAACCCGATAGAACCCGACCCAATAATAAAATATTTTTAAAAATTTTAATTTGTCATGCGTCTATTGTTTATTGGTTGTGTACGTAATTTTATCATGGTCATTCTCTCACTAAATTGGCCACATAAATATAACTTTTCCCAAATTTCTAACCCTAATTATATGTCTTTGATTTTGGAAATAAAATTCAGATTTGACTTCAAGCTTCAAGCCTTCAACAGTGAACCACTGTAGTTGAGCCGCCACCTGTATCTCCACTTCCAAATAAGGCCACCGCTCCTCCACCATTCTACCCACTAGCACGACATCAGCATCCTTAGCTCGAACCGCCTCCAGCCCCGCATCGGCAGATCGTGTCGATCTTTTGCGACTTCACTTTCCTCTGCGAGCTCAGCAATTGACGTTCGTTCGTCCACCAACCCCCTCCACTGTCATGAACCCCTCTACCATTCATTCTCTGTTTGTAGTCTCCTGTTATAGATCGTGAAGATTGTGAGTTGAGAGTTCATTTCCTCTATGTATGCGCCACCTATTTGACAAGGTAAAACTTTGGTTTTAATTGCAGTTTACTTTAATTCTCTTGAGTTATTTCTTGTTCTTTTTTTTTTCTTCTTTCTTGTCGAATATTGTCTTTATATTTTGGTTAATAAATTGTTTTTTGCCCCATGCTTCATGCTTCATTACTGGTAGACCAAAGGATCTGGTGGATCGCAAACTTGTAATGGATGTATTTAAATTATTACAAAAGAAAAAGAATAGCATGGGCCATGATGTCTCCTGAGTGGTGCCTGAATCTTACATTTCCAAATCTCTTCTTTAAGAAATTAGGATAGGCAAGAGGAAGAAAATAAATATAAATAAATAAATAAGCAAAGCTCTTATTTGTATCATATCTTAGTAACGTGAAAGCGTAATGGTTTGACTTTGACAAGAATATTGTGCTTTGTTTTTATAATCGAAGCCGTAAGTGATGGCAGTTGGCGAGTGAGTGAGTGAGTGAGTGATTGGAGTCCAAGCAATGACAATTATATTCTTTGGTTTTATATTTTGTCTTTAGTTTGCTCCAACAATTTATGTGAACGAGCCTCGTTTTATATACAATATAGTCTAATTTATGTTAATGGACCTTATTTTATATAAAATATAGGCTTTAAAATGTATATGGGTCTAGTATAAATATTGTAAATAAATTTGAACAAAATTGTTAAATTGGATTTAGTTCAACTCGACTAATTCGTCCCGTTTCGAGGGCTCGGTTTCATGTTGGATCACACCATTCAAAAATCTGATTTCAGGACAATTTTCTCTAACCCGATGAAGCATCAGTGTAAATCGGGTGTAAATCGGGTTTGATGTAATTCGATCCGACTTGGGTGCACCCTTAGAAAGAGAATGAAGAGAGAGGGAGGATCAATCCAGTGCAGACTTCAAATTGAACCGCTTAGAGAAAATACTGCGGTGCAAACGCCATATTAATAGTAACATAAATGACAGGATAACATAAATGAGAGCTTGAAATACAAGCTAATTTCCAAGAACATCCATGGTAACATAATTGTGAATTTTTTTCCTATAAAAGGACATTGAAAATGCCAAGAGAGGAGGAGGAAGAAGACTAGCCTCCATAGATACACCAAAACAAAATTACACTTTCTTTTCCATAGAATCAAACTACTCAATCTGCATAAAAATTAAAATGAAAAATGAAAAAACAAAGAGAGAATCAGAGTAATAGCTTCCATGTGCCTTCAGATATTGATTCCTGATAACCCATTCACAAAAATCGAAGGACCTAAGCACCAATCTTTCTTTTCTTGGTAAAGAAAATCGCAAAATAGGACGAAACATTTCAAACTAAAACGCTGTCGTATTAATCAATCCGCCCTCCACAGGGTCATGACTTGTATCTTGCAAGCCATCAAAAAAACATGTACTTCACTTTTATATACCATATATCAAGCTCCCTAATCGTTATACTCTGCTACACCATAATTACCCTACACCAAATCACACCAAATGATCATCATCATCAAAATCAAAGTCTCTTCCAAACGAAATGAGGGACAAGAACCATTTACCTACAAGAACTCTTAACTGGTCGGGCAATGGGTCCAGCTGGCGACCTGAATCCGAAAGTCACAGCGTCATATACACACCAATGGAAACCAACATCATAACCCGTCTCCTTTGCCTTCACACATTCTTCACAAACCAAAACACCGCCGCCTCGTACTCCTTGCCAGCTGCTGCTATTATTATTATTACTTATGCTCCTCTTCAGTAACATTACATTAGTATTAGCATTAACCATAGCTGCGGGCTTCTCCGCCAGTCGTCTCTGCCGGCGCGAACGAGAATCACGTGATCTTCTTAGCGCAACAAGGAAGTAGCAGTCCTTTTCACGACATATTGCAGGGAAGTTTGCCTTGCCGGTGATAGGAATCTTACGAGATGTCTTGCTGTCCGCGAGATAAACAGAGAACTGATTAGGAGAAATACCAATCTGATGAGCAAGAATGGATTGCAAGGTCTTGTAATCGAAAGAAGGGTAAACGACGACGTTTCCGATGTTGCTTTGGCACTCTCCATCGAAGAAAAACACAGGAAAAACCGTCTCCATTATGGGGAAGAGTAGTCGGTTGGAGTCACGTAAAACCGAGCACCCAAGAGAATATAGGGGCATTTTATATATAAATAGCAGGGTAATGAAGGAAAGGCGGCGAGGGCATTTTGGGAAATTTAGGAAAGAGAAGGATGAGGAAAGAAAATGGTATCTTCGCGAGACTTGTGCATGTTAAAACTTGGGGCTTAAGTCAAGTGAAACCGAAACGACGCGTAAAATGGCTTTTTGTAGATTGAGTGGAAATTCCCTGTTTTATCGTGAAGGGCTTGGCGAATTTTCGAGTGTGCCACTGGTTCAGCAATTCTCACCCTCACCACGTAAGCCCTTCACACTGGGGATACGGTGTCGTTTAACGGCCTTATCCTTGGATTCGCCTCCTGATGGGTATAGAAGGAATGTTGGAATTTGTCTCGTTAACTCTTCCACCAAGGTCTCTTTCTGTTTAACTTTGATTAAATGTATATAAATTGTGGGGTTTTGTTGATTGGGTTTGGTTTTGTTTGTAGAAAATCTTTGCAGCTTCGAGGATACATATACCGGACACATGGCAAATGCCTCAGGTTATTCGATTCATCTCCTTTATCTGGGTTTTTCTTGTTGCTGAATTCAGAACAGAAATTCAATAATTTTACTGTTTTAGCTTCAAAATTTAATTAAAATTTTTGGATTCAATAAGATTGAAACTGCAACATATTCATGGGGTTTTTTAGTTGAGAGCCAGAAACAAGTGACCCAGTTCATGTAGCATTGATGAGTGTTAGATGAATTGGTAATGCATGAATTCGGTGTAGTGTATTGCTGGAAGCGGGCAAGTGCTGCTGCTTGCTGGCCTGCATTAGGTTACTATTTAGGACATATCTTTTGTTTTTCAGATTCTACGATACAGGCTATTCTCCAAATACGTTCGCTTGCTACATTCTTATATCTTAGAAACAAAAATTTTTCAATTTCTTGATTTCATTTTGTGAGGTAAGGTAAAAATGATATCGCATGGGCATTAAGTAATCTAATCGAGTTTTTGGTGTTTTGTGCTGTATATTAAAATTGGATGTAATTGTAAAGTGACCTGGGAGTATATGTGGATGTTTTGAAACACATTTAGAAGAATTCTTGAAAACAGCAATATCTTCCTTATAATTCTAGAATCATGTAACTGTTATTGTCTTGAGATTTGGTGTAATAGGTCCTTCAATTCCATTATAATTGGTTTCATTCTTCAGTTTTTTGTATTTAAAACATTTCTATATATGAGCAAGCTTTATTGGTCCGAAGAAGCACATCTTTGTCTCTACATGTGTGGTCTGGCATCTTTGTGTGTGAGAGTGAAAATAGAATTTAATAATCCAGTGATATACAAAATAGAGTTATGGAGGTTGGATGATGTTGATGTGGTTATTGGAGTAATTATAATATCTTGATGAAATTTGGGATATACACTTGAGTGTGTCCAACCTGAAGAGAGGCTTGTCTGTCTCAAATGCTGGTTTTTTTAGTGCTGCAGATTAGGTTGCGTGGTTTGGGCATGAGCTAAAATAGTGTGCTTTTACTTTTTCTTCTTCTTCATTAAGATTCGGTATGGCATAAATTATAAAGATTTGTGTCAGTGAATTTTCTCATGAACTTTTTTCTGCGCAGGGTGGTGCAGATGAGGGCGAGGATCTGAGACATGCAGCCATAAGAGAATTGAGAGAAGAAACTGGTGTTACTTCTGCAGAATTTCTTGCAGAGGTATGTGCTTAGATCATCTTTACTTGACTTGAGTCCTATAACTAGTATACCTATTCTTGGAGTCTTGTATCACATCTTTAACAGTGAAATGAGATATCCCTGTAATATGTCTCACTGAAGTGATATTTGACATTTTTATGTAGACACCTTATTGGCTGACTTACGATTTCCCTCTTAAAATCAAAGATAAGCTTAATCGTCGATGGGGAACAAATTATAAAGGTCAGGCACAGAAGTGGTAAGGATACTATCATGCCTACAAATGATTTTATGCATCCATCATATATCGAGGTTTGCTGGAACTACTTGCATTTACTGCATAGTGTTCTTTATTGTAACGTGACTGTTCAGCTTGCATATCCACACTGATCTCCCAATTTTAATTGTCCCTTTTTTGCTACATTAATTGCATATTAGATGGTAATAGCAAGTATGGAAATCTGTTTTTAGTTTCTATGTTGGCTTTGTTGATTCGAAGTTTTCTCTTTTTCCCATTTATTTTGTTTTTCCCCTAGTTTTATTTTCTCTCTCAACTCAACCCCTTTGGTTTTATAGTTCCATTTTGAATGATTCATGGACCTCAAGAATGCATGTTTTCTTCGTCAAACTCAGTCCCACACTCCACCTTTTGATGTTCATTAACAGAATTATATATCTTTTTATAACTCCAAATTAGCCTTGATCAGTTGTGGTAGATATAACTCAATGATCTCAGAAGTTGGGTGTTTAGGCTTGCTCCCTTGTAACAAAGATCAGTCCTAGATTTTTATTGAGTCAATAAATGGGTAACTAAAAGTGAGTTTTTTCCTCCTATATTACATGATAATAATTCATTTGATTTTTACTAATGGAGAAGCAGGTTTCTTTTTAAGTTTACTGGACAGGAGGAAGAGATAAATCTTTTGGGGGACGGATCCGAAAAGCCAGAGTTTAAGGAGTGGTTATGGATGTTTCCCGAGCAAGTTTTAGAACTTGTACGTAAACTCACTTGTACTGCGTAGTCATTCATTTGCATCTTCTGATGATTTCTGTCTCTTGGATTCTCTATATCATTTTTTGCCCTTATATCTAAACTCATTTTAAGCAGGCCGTGGATTTCAAGAAGCCAGTCTATGAACAAGTTCTTAAGGCATTTAGTCCTTATTTTCTGATGGATTTGGGTGAAGGAAATTGTTCGGAACAAAATGAATGTGGTATTGTGAGGTGATGAAATAGAGTCGGAAGCCTCTTACAAACTTAAAACGACCCTTTCCAGAAGCAAAAACAAGTTCATGCGTCCTCTTTGGCAGTTTTAAATTGTTTTCTCGAATATTAAATGGGTGGTGGTGGATAGAAGCCGTTTTGTGTTCTGTGGCTTCTGTCCTTTCATTTTTTTTTTTCGTTTTGTGGGAAAATTTGGTTTAGACTTGCGATGAAGAGATCAACTTGAAGTACTTGAGAGATGTATCTGACAGTAGAGAGTCTAAATAAAGTAATTCCTATTCTCGAATACGATGGAAAAAAAGATTCAAGATTTTTTTTATTGAAAAAACAAGAAAAAAGAAATCTAGGAGACCTGTATTTATTTTATTAAAAATAAAATGAGACTTTTGACTAAGGTAAAATATACCCAAATTATCAGTAGATTAAATCAAGAAAATTGAGATATTTAATTGAGTTGGAGCAACAATGTTCAAGTCTCTTGCCCGCTGGTTTACCTTTCTTGGTCATTGAAAGTCAAAAGAAATATTAGTTGTAATCCAGGGCCTCTCGATGTTTAGAAGTTATGATTTTTTTTTTCCAAGTTGTATATTACAGTAAGGTTATGATCTAATTTCATGTATCTTTACATTTTCAAATAAAGAATTGAATCTAAATTCTTCGTTAGTTAGAGCAATAATATTAAAAAAAACAAATTATTGACGTAATGACACTAGCCAACAAATAGTGTGAAAGAACAATAAGATTTAACATCGCAATTCGTTAGTTTTGTATACCAAAAAAGATCCAGAGCCAAAATAATGGGCTGCCAACGCCAACCCAGCTGAACTTGGCTGAGAAAATGCTAACTGAGACTTTTGGAGAACAAATCCCCTACGGAAACTCCTCCTGCATAAATAACAAACCAAATCAAGTTTTTTACTCAATCATGTAACTCTCCAAGCAACAAACTATAGACATCTTATGTCATGTTCACAAACCAAACTGGATTGTATATTGTAGTTAAGCTGCTACTGAAAACGAAAGAGCAAATTGTTTCCCAGGGTTATTGGGGGTAGAGAGCAGACCAAAAGGCATTAAGATTTTCAACTTTCAGGTTGCAAAATTAAGTTATAAGAGCCGAGCTTTTCTTTTTCCTTAATGCGTAGAAATATCTTCAACCCTTTTCCTTTTTATTAGGATTCTAAATTGAAAACTAGTAGATTCTACAATCTCAATGATCAAGAAACCTATATGATATAATTACGCAAATAGGTAGTTTCGAGATATTTAAACCCTTCATAACAAAGTCTTCATGACTCAACCTAACTCTGGTAGTAATAAGACCTATTGATATCAAACCAAGACTTACGAGTATCAATGAGCAGGTATTTACTAGAAAAAGAGCTTGCAGAATGCTTGAAGACGTAAATAGAACAAATGACATGATGATTGCACTGAAGTCCAAGGATTTACCTGACAGCATCCAGCAATTGACTTGCAATTCCTTTTCTTCTGTTTGAGGGACTGACCCATATGGCTCTAATGCCACAAACTGCAGGTATGGCCTCCTTTTTATAGACAATTGCTCCACTGTTCTCTCCATGTAATGTTTTAGAGCAATTAACAGAAGGGACTCTTTTAACGACTTCCCTCTGTAAAGTAATTTCCCCAAAGCGGATGGTGGTTGAGTTGGGTCTTGTTTCTTTCCTGATAGTGCCATCGATTTTTTTGTCCATAGAGCATGATAAAATTTTGAATGCTTCTCTTATTGGTTCTGCGACTAAACAACCGGCAACCCTCTGGGAGGAAATTAACAGATACACCTGCAACATTAGGGTGAGAAACAATTAAAAGAATGGTTGGGTGTCAACAAGTCTATTCAACCCTTAACTAAAGAACTAAAAATCCATGAATTACTCGACTTTTGAACATTGAAGGAATTAAATAAATAGTAACATCAACAAAGAAGCCAATAAAAACAATAGAATTTATATAAATTATAGTGTAAGTCCAATAATGCTGAATGCTACTGGGGAAAACAATGCTTAGAGGAAACAAAACCATATATAACATGTCGATATGAACAATTTAGAAATTTTGCAAACACTTTGGTACAAAATGCATACGCACAACATACGCATAATTCATAAAATATTGAAAATTTGATTATAGTCAGGATACCTTGCAGAGCTCATGAAAGATCCATCCACCACCAAGGTCAATCTCCATCATCTTCACAACCTCTTTAACCTGTAAATCTAGTAGAACCCATATTAACAACCCCAACCAATATCAGCTTTACCACTTGTACATCAAGTAAGAACTGTTCCACCCATTAACCTAGAAGTAAAAATTAAAAAAGAAAAAAATCAAATACTGAACCTTATTTCTTTGAGCAGGAGAATCACAATCTAATACTGAAATAATACGCCCCCCTTCAACACAAGGCATATGAACAACCCTTTCGTTGTGCCATCCCTGATAGAAGTAAGACAACAAATTGATCAATAAGGATCAAAATAAACCAACAAACACATTTCACTGCTGAGGTTTCTAAAAGTGAACCTTGAATTGAATCCCATGTGTGTAATTCTTGTGAAATGCCTTATGATCCTTTTCATCACCTTCTTCACCGGCAGCATACTTCATTCCACATGTGAAACATGTGTGAAGAAGAAAATCTGATTGACCTAATTCTAAGTGGAACTGTGCATAACTTCTCTTCTTGTTCAGAGTTCCTCCACATGCACTCAACTGTGGATTCAAAGTCAAATCCTCCGAGACGGGTTTCTTTGCTATATCAATACCCAACCCTTCATTAACCTCACTTTTTCTGCCCTCAATTGAAACCCTAAAAAAACACTCCAAAAAGTAAGTCATTCCAAAGTAAGCATATCTCTAGATTTTGGAACAATATCATTCTACAAAGCCCTAATAACTAATACTAAATTCCAAATCCGTAATATTCTACAAGTTGTATATTCTATATAGCAATTCTTGTTATTAAGTTTCACGTTCCTAATTACAAATCATAAATGTTGTGTTACAAAAATCAAATTTTGCTACCAGCAATATCAAAACCATGTTGGTAAAATCAGAATTTATTCTGTTAGTTTCAGTTAAAAAGGAAAGGAATCAGTAAAGAAACTTAGAATTTCAACTATGAGAAACCGAAATTTTCACTTAATTGAGCCAAATATAATAAATTGTGCATAATTGATAACTTGAACCAAAATGCATAATGGAAAATTGGGTACAAATATTTCCTTTTTCTTTAAAAATTAAATTCAATTGTAAGAAAATTAGAATAAAACAAAAGAACGAAATTCCCTTTCTTCAATTTTCCTTCGTTTTCCTCAATTTTCTAAGAAACCAAACAAAAAACCCCAAATCACAAGCAAATAAGCTTTCAAACAAAAACCCATGAAAGAAGAAAGTGAATCAATACCCATCATTTTTTGGAGCTCTACGCTTGTAAGTATTGACGATTAAATGTTCTTTCTTCTCCCAGATCGCCAACTCATCGTCATCGTCCTCGTCCACGACTGGAGGTGGGTCAGGAGATTTGGGTGCATGCAAAGAAGAACGAGAAAGAGCCTTGAAGAAGGAACTGATTTTGGGTTGCATCAATGCGTTTGTTTTTTGATTGATCTCTTCGCTCTTTCTTCCAATAGTGTTCTTGTGCTTTCCACTTCGGTTTTTGTTTATTTTGGCGCCAAAGTTTTTGCAAATATCACGTTTAACTGTTTAAAATGCTTTGCCGCCAATCGATCTTTGCTGAACCGCTCTACTCGAGGCTTGAGCCTCGGCTTGAAAGGAAGAAGATTTGGGAAAATTTTGAATAAATGGCCACGTTACGTCATGATAATCGATATGAGCGATTATTTTCTTTTATTAATAAAGTATTGATTTATTTTTATTGTTAGTTAAATTTTAATTTTTTATTATTTGATTAAGTTTAATATCAAAATGAGTCGATTGTGTGTTTTTAATTAATCACTCGCCTTAAGTTGTCTTCAAATCATTCATTTTTTAAGAGTGTGCATACAAGATGTGATTGATGAACTCTACTTAAAATTAAGCCAAAACTTGAAAATATTTATTGATATTATCTCATATCATGATATTAAAATTACTTTTAATCTATGAAATTTAAAAGCTTTAACTCAATAGGTCTATATATCGTTAGATGGATTAATAGAATGCTGCCATTTGTCCAAATGTTTAGCGACAATCAAATAATAATTAGTAAAATGCTAGACTGCAAATGGGAAATTGGTTTCTTCCGAAGCAAAATAAAATTAATTTAAATTTTTAATCCTTAAAAAAATGCTACAAAATACATCAATCAAACTTTTAAATGATTGAGAGATTAATGAATAATAATTTGGTCTAAATACACATTATTATTGAATTGTAATATTAACACATTAATAATAAATTATAAAAAATTTTTACAGTTATTAAATTACAAATTTTGGTCAAATCCAAGTAAATCCCAAGGGAACTTGAGGCCCGCTCCAAACTCTCATTTCACCAAATTTATCCACAAATTTTGCCATCCTCAATTATAATGTTATCATCATTAAGTTTTGCACATGATATAATATTTATTCACTAATATAAGATGATGAAAAATATCAAAGTAATGTACGATCAACTTCAACTTATTCAATCTACTATTACATAATTTCATTAACGAGTTAAAAAAATAACAAATTACATGTCACGTCAACTTGTTTAAAGTGAAAAAGTTAATTTTATGAGTTGGATATATGTATAAATTGTTTTATGATACATAATATAAAGGTTTCCAATTAATATATCATTACTTAAAAATGAAAAACATGAGGTAAGCTTTTGATTGCATATTGCCTATCAATTGAATGTACGGAAAACTAAATGCAGAAAACGAAAAACCACAACCAGACGATGCGATATTAACAGAAATATAGGCCAGTGCATAATTTACGTAACGACTCTACCCTTTCCAAAATTTTCTATTTCAAAATTTTACTTGACATCATTCTCAAAGACTCGAATTAACTGTACAAACAACAATGCCGGAAGCTGTCTCTGTAGGAACTGCCTCTTTCTCCCGCTACTCCAGCAACAAAAGCTTAAAAAGGTTGTAGGTCATCTCATATAAAAATCCAAAAATTGCAGATACATGTGACACTGATGGGTAAGACTGACGACTGCTGCCTTCACCTAGTATATAAGATGAACCACATATGTTAACAGCACATTTTCCATTCTTGAAGCTTGAGCAATGTGATCTTCTTGATTGAACATCCTTGTGATTCATAAACCCCCATTCTCACGGAAAATACTTGTGGCTGCTGTAAGAAAATACGACAAAAAAATCAACCTCCAATATGTCATTACAGTAAGATTCTGATATCTATTATCTCTCATATGGATCAAATTATTGCCAATGGCGCACTGAAAGCATAAAGATTTCCAATAAATTAGAAAAGAAAAAGTAAATCTGGTGATCTTGAACAGAACGTAAAGATCAAGCGGAAGAAAACCATATCAGATTTCCCAACTCGAGAGGAATTCTTTAGGGAATAAGTGCATAAACTGTATCATTTTACCTTAGGGCAAATATGTATACAGTGCAGGCAACTCAATAAGGAAAAAAGACATGGTGAAAATAGATTAGATGGAAATTGATGTAGTATCAATTAGATTATAATTAAGAATAAAATTAGAGATTTCAATTAGATTTTACGGATTTTAATAAATCAAGGATTTTGACCATTATCAGGGATTTTAACTTCCTAAATTGGGAGTAATCCTAATTTGAGTTATTTTCCTAATTAATAGTTTACTATTTGGTTTAGGATTTATTTTTGGTATTTTCTAGTTAAGTTAGATTAGATTCTATTTTCTAGTCAAGTTATGTTTGTTAGTACGTCATTAGTTATTTTATTTCTTAGGTAATTGAATATGAATTCTTGATTTTTTAGTAAAAAGATTATTTTTTTCTCTCAATATGTAGTCAGAGGAAATGGGAGGAAATAATAGAAAAAAATTTGTGAAAAAATACAGTGAAATTGACGAAGGCAGAGGAAATGGAGGGAAATAATAGAAGAAGAATTTATAGGGAAATAGAGTGAAATGAGAAAATAATAGAAGAAGAATTTATGGAGAAATAAAATGAAATTGAGGGAGATAGAAGAAATGGCGGGGAAATAATAGAAGAAGAATTTAGGGGGAAATAAAGTGAAATTGAGAGAGCAAAATAATCTTTTTACTAAAAGATCAAAAATCCATATTCAATAACCTAAGAAATAAAATAACTAATGACGTGCTAACAAACAAAACTTGACTAGAAAATAAAATCTATTAGGAAATAGAATCTAATTCACTAAACTAGAAAATACTAAAAATAAATCCTAAACCAAATAGTAAACTATTAATTAAAAAAATAACTCAAGTTAAGATTACTCAATTTCACTCTATTTCTCCCTAAAATTCTTCTATTATTTCCTCTCATTTCCTCTATCTACATATTGAGGGAAAAAAAATAATCTTTTTACTAAAAGATCAAAAATCCATATTCAATAACCTAAGAAATAAAATAACTAATGACATGCTAATAAACATAACTCGACTAAATAGAATCTATTAGGAAATAGAATCTAATCTCAACTAAACTAGAAAATACCAAAAATAAATCTTAAACCAAATAGTAAACTATTAATTAGAAAAATAACTCAAATTAAGATTACTCCCAATTTGAAAGTCAAAATTAAAATCCCTAAAATCTAATTGAAATCCCTAATTTTATTCTTAATTATAATCTAATTGGTCCTACATAAAAAAACTAAGATCCAAATGTCCAAAAGTGACAATGTGAATGCAGATGTATGGAGACTCCCAGACAAGTAGGGATGAAACACATCAACTTCTAAGATAACAAGTTATTAACTATCCCCTTCCTGAACCTAGAACTGGTTTAGAAGACTTGAAGATAATTATTGAAAATAATTTGAGTAAGAACACTCACTTGGGCAACTAGTTTGAGCAACAAACATCCTCTAAATTGCTGGAACCTGATCAGGTAACATACTTACAACAACCTTGAGTCGATCATATGCATATTGTATTTTGTGACTTTCTTCAATGTTCATGTTGGCATGATCCGAAGACTGCATAAATAATGAAAACAGATTAAACATGTTAAATAAAACTAATCACGACTTGTGACCAAGTTAATTCATAGCTATTATTCAAAAGAAAAATAGCAAGTTGAGAACTTCAAACTGCTGAAGACAGAAATTAATTTGTGATAACCTGACCATCGTATACCAAATCAGAACTAATCTAAGTAAGTTGCATCTGATATTGAACTGCCCATAAAGGGTATCAAGATATGTCCATGTAGGGTGTCAAGAAACACAAGTGACTTTTACACCAGCGAAAGTAAGATTATATGTTTGTTCCAAGCTTGTCATGCAAGCAATACCATTGTAAATCTAGAGCTTCCAATCAAGTAACATTTCAAACTAGATTTGTCCTTAAAATTTTTATGGAAAATGTGTTATTGTGGATAAGAATGCAACTTAAATCAAAATGCTGTAAGCTAAATAGGAAGTATATGCATACAAGCATTATTCATTTAACATTACGCTTGAACAATCATCAGCCCACAACGATACCAAGCATACAAGTATAAACATTTGCATGCAAAAATATTTTTGAATATCAAATCAGATCTAGGATAATGCTGGTTTACTCTTTTTTTTTTTATTTAATACCAGAAATCAGTATAACAATAATGAATAGTCAACAAGGAATTAAAAAAAATTAATAATAACGAATTAAAAAACAAAAAAACATTGCAGGTACCATCCATTCAAGTCTGTGATGCAGAAGTACCTGTAATTGAAGTATGATCTGTAAAATTTGGACCATCTCTTCCTTGAACAAAGAAATAATTTTCCGGACTTTAACATCTTTATACATATATAGAATAGCAGAAACAACAGCATTTATCGTATTCGCATGGTCGATTACATTTTGAGCATAGCTATGAGATAAGGGTGGTGAACTGCTTTCAATTAATAGTGATTCCATCGCATTCAAAACAAGTTTCAGAAGCTTAGGGCTGTAATCAAACAAGAAAAGACATGGTAGAATGTAATAACGGCACATCTGTACATAAGTAGGGCCAGTGGTCCCATCATCATCTTCTGCAAAGCACTAAATAAAAAGCCAATATTTTGTCAGTAAGAATAAAAGAAATTACTGGGCCAGACCATTAACTTCTTAACAACATGTTCTGGGAAAATTCAGAAGCATGTAAAAAGGATATACAGAATAAAAAATTATGTGAAGTAGTTTAATCTGTATGTGTCAGTGCATACTTGTGTGCCAAAGCACACTCCAAGGACCCAGAATTGATTTTCATTGAGGCAGTAAGAACCAACGACCACTAAGACAATTAGACCATGATTGCAAGGAGTAAAGGATTATATTCATAATTTAATAAATTTTAACTTCAAACATAAAACCCAAGGTTAGAAGTCAAAACGGAAAAAATAAATAAATAAAACAAAAAACGAAGAAGAAGAAGAACCTTACATGCCCAACATTGATAACGTATCCTGAAAGATACTTGCTTAGAGTGATGACACCATATTCAGAAAGTCTTGTGGGTTTAGAATCTAGGATGACAAGCATTCTTAGCATGGCACATGCATTGTCTATGGGAGGCTTTAGTAACTGCAACATAAAAACAAATGTAAGAGATGAATAAAACATTAACTACAAATGCTAAACTAAATAAAATCTGCACGAAGTTCTCAGAACTACCGACAACTCAGGGAGCATCACTATAGAGAAAGAGAACACTATCACATGAAGACATTTTTTTCACAACTTACTAGTTGGTCAAGTATTACTTTCTCTAGAATCTGGAAAACAAGAGAATCATCACCCATTTGTGACAAGCATGAGCAGGCAGTCTTTGTGAGCAACTTAAAAGTTGCACGATTTGAAATCTTCTCACTGCTCCCTGCAACAGGATATACACTTTCTGCAGAGGTCAAATTCGAATTCACTTTCAGATAAATATTAATTAACCATCAACCATGAATCATATGAACTAAATAGCTTAGCCACTAAAAAACATATAAAAAAATGTATGATGCAAACAAAAGTGATCCAGAGAGTTGTAGTTAAGCGCAATCATTCTTGTCTAAAATCTTCAACTGTGCCATTAAAAGATATATGTGCATTTTGTATGAATTTGGATCCATATGCCAATTTGCGTGTGTTACAAAACCATTATCAAAAAAGAATAAAGGTTTTGAAACAGCATATTAGATTTCAAATACTATAATTGAGCCCTTCCCTACAAGCTTATATCAGCAGTGACAATTCATCAACAATCATAAACAGAAAAAGAATTGACTGTAAAATAACTCATGTCTAAGGTACCGGGAAAAACTTTAAAACGGGAGATCAAAGTGATGAAGAAGCTGATGTGGTCAGCCATCTGGATATGTCCGGCATTGAAGGATGAATGCAGAACCTCTATGATTCGAAATAATATAAAGGGCTCCAAATCAGGACCTGTAACATAAATGCAAGGAAGACGTTAAGAATATTATTTGTCTCATGATGATTAATTGTAACACCGAAGTTTTCCACTATAGTAACTTCCAACCAGCTTTAATTGCATTCCATTCAGTGAAAAAAAGAAAAAACAAAATTCCTTTACAGGGTCTATGGTAGGCATTTGAAACCAACTGCCCACATATCTCTAAATATGTATTTCACCTCCATTTATGGAAGGAACTATGGAAATTTTAAGTGCATCCACTATTCTACCTACATTTCAAAGAAAAATTTACTCCAATTCAACCGCCTAATTGTCAATGTGATTGATCCAGAACATTAGAACAAGTTCACAAATGCAATGATTAGAGAAGGGTTGGTGCACTTAAAATCCAGAACAATTAAATTCATGAAGACTCAAGCAAATAAACATTAACACATTGATTCTTACATAGGCAACAAAGAGTTAATGACTTCAGCAATAGTGGGCCCAAATTAGAGAAGTAATACAGGCAACAGATAGATAGTTCCTGAGAATCCCTGGAAAGCCTTACAAAGGGACCATAACATATGTCTCCTACAACAAAAGAATAATTATGATTAGAAGCCAAGTCATAGAGCTCAAAGTCGTATTTAATCAAAATAATGCTAACAACACTCTTTTTCCATATTCACCTTTAATTTTGACATGTGTCCAAAAATATTTTATTAATTACAATAACAAGTGTACAATTAATCAATTATGAATTATTAATATTTTGTGGACACATGTTAAAGCAAGAGGTCGAGAGTAAATAAGAGAGTGTTGCTAGCAATAATCTTCGACCAACATAAATTGCATTACTATTGGTTCACACCTTCCTCTTGGCATGAGCTGTAAAACTTATAAAGTGACTGCTGCATGTTCTCATATTTGCTGGCAAAGGCAGAATTTTTATAAGCACATTGTCCCAGGCGAAGTAGAAGATGCAACAAAACCTGCAGGGGGCATTTTAGTTCAAGAGAAAAGTCATTAGTTTGATATCAGCTGGTGAAGATGGTAACTAAGAGGAGACATCTGCAAACAACTTATACAGACATGCGTGGTGGAGAAAATTATTCGTCTTCAACAATTTTCCGCATTCAAAATCTTTCGCCTAACCATAACAGAATCAAGTGTCAGCAGTTAAGCAGACAACTACCTCTGAGGATGATGGGTGCTTATCATCTAGCAGGATTAGCAACCGAGGCAGAGAATTTATCCAAATAATCTGATGTTCAAATATGGGATCACTTGCATCTGAGAACATCATGTCATCTCGCTAAAGTTTGATAACAAAACATAAGTGTTAATCTTTTAACACAAATATTGGGGAGGGAGGAGAGAGGGATGAGACAAAAAATTTGTTCCTCAAAATACACAATCCATCTTACAGGAAGAAGCATTTCTTCAATTGCAGAAAGGCAAGCCAATTTAAGTGAAGACCCTGGATCACAATCCTCGAATGTCTTGGTGAATGCCTGCAAGAAAGTTATGATCAACACCATAACAATTATCAATATTTCCCTGTCTCTAAGAAAATCTAGAACCACATTTACCAAAGTGCAAGAACAGTCAATCCAGAAAACAAGAAAATCAATTACATAAATCTGCTGAGACAAACTCTCAACTGTTCGAATAATTTTTGAAAATAAAAGTAAACCTCAAGAAGACGGGACTTCCAATCAATTGCCACTTGTGATAGAAGTTTTGGAACAAAAGGCAGCAGTAAAAGTAAATGTTTCTCCCAAACTGCTTTACCAGACCGTTTGTCACTGCAGATCTGCAAAGTGATAAATCCAAGTAGAATCTAAGAAATCAGATACCATATGATTTTAAACTGTCTGATAAAAAAGAAAAATCTAGCTAAAAATTCAGCAGATCTCAACAGCGTACAATCAGATTGAGAGCAACAAGTTGTACTAAGGAAAAAATTTAATAAAAAGTAAATCATATTTAGGTCAAATATATTTCTTAAATGCATATTATTTACCTTTTTCAATTAAACTTATTCTACAGTATATTCCAACCTGTTATAACTCAGGAGTGTGAAAGACATGCACAGACATTGTACATCATCAAGAAGTTGCAGTGACTAAAGGGAAGCAACACAACCAGTTGTTGGCCTCCTCATTATAAGTTTCCACAACTTTTCACTCGGATTCTACTTTAAACTGCGTTTCTAAAGCACGATGTAGAACTATCCACATTCATGACATGAAATATCGCAAATATGACACCCTGACTAGAAGTGTGAAAATTTTATCCCCAGCTTACTTGGCTATACCTATCTTGTACTAGGAAAGATAGTTTTCTTTTTTCAAATTTATTTTTTAATAAGAAACTATGAATTGTATTAAAAGAAAAATTATACAACAGGGAACAAGCAATCCACAAAAGCAAGACTAGCCTGAATAACAGACAGAACTACACAAAAGATATTCGATCCTATACATTTGGGAACCCAAAAACAACCCAAATCAACATGTAATACCCAAAACTTCCTCCCAGTTCAAATGAATAAGAAAGTGGTATCATGAAACTTTTTTGGCACTGAAGCCCAACGAGAAGCTAAAAGCTCAACCCTATACCACAAAAAATAAACGTCTATCTTTGTAGTATCTTCAAACAATCTTCTATTCCTCTCAATCCAAATTACCCAAAGCACTGTCATAACAGCTACTAGGAAAGTATAGTTAGATAAGGAAAGCAAACTTCAAGGTTTTGAAACTTTATAGCATTTGGATAAACATTAATCAAATGTATAATTTCATACATATATCTGTAACAATGAATTGCAATTTAAGACCTCGACAAGCACTTTTTTCCCAAAAAGAAGAAGAAGAAGAAGAAGAAGAACAACAACAACAACAACAAGAATTTTTCTGACGAACAAATAACCTTGGCAAGAAGAGCATTTTCTATGAACTCTAGAAACTTCTCCAGCAACACCTCAGAAGGGCAGATCCATTCGCTATAGCACAAAAATATTTCTGTAATTATGATGTTCAAGATGAAGTATCTATCATCAACCTGCCATGTGTAACAGATAAAGGAAATTAGAGCAATCTCTCAGGAAATTAGAGCAATCTCTCACCTTAGTAAAAGCAACTAATAAAACCTCATGATATGACCAGAATCTAGCAGCAATCATGAAATGAAAAATTATAGAGAATAAGAAAGAGTGAAGGCAAAAGTTGAAGCATCTAAAAGTACAAATATCATCATCAAGCTCATAGTTCAAAATCGTGACTGACTGTCAATTTATAAATATTGTTACACACCATAGACTTCTATTATTGCAAGACTGTAAAGAGAGATATCACAAAGGGTTTTCATCTAACAACAAATGGCAATATCAATCTGAAAAGGTCAAATCAGGAAAGCATATAAGAAAAAGTCTTTTAGAAGCAAAGATGGTTATTTTGAAGTTACACTAAAGTAATACCTTTTTAGAAAAGATCAAATCAGCAAAGCATATAAGAAATAGTCTTTTAGAAGCAAAGATAGTTATTTCAAAGTTACACTAAAGTAATACCTTTTCAGAAAAGTGATTTGTTGGATTTAGAGGGAACACACTGAATAGCTTTCTCAACAATAATGACGAAGTAGTTTGATCCCATATTGCCTCAGGTCCTCCATAAGAAGGTTGTGGAGCTAGTTTGCCCCGGTGGATTCTATAAACAAAAAATCCGACTGCAAGATCAATGCTCTGAAGTATAGAATGCATACAATCAAATGATTGCGCATCCAGTATTTGCGCACTGTGAACCAACGGAATAAATTCTTGGAAACAATTGACTAAGACTGGCACAAGCTCCTTCATTTTGTTGATGATGGGGGAAAAACCTACGCAGACAAAATTAGAAGATATGATAACTAAAGCGTATCTTGTACCAATACAAATATAAATAAAAAGGAAGAACATAGTGTTATTACTTTACTCCTAGTATAAAAATGTAAATGTTATGCTATCCAACAAAAACTATCAGATGTACAAACTACTTTTCTCCTTTACTAAGGAAGAGGACCACATGTTTGCAATGCTAACAAACAGAAATTAAGAAAAAGTTACCTACCATTAAAAAAAAAAAAAAAAGACAATTGATACTTATCACCAGCGAAAGATTAAGCACTTATATTTTAATGGTTACACTAAAATATAGCCACAACTTATTTTTCTTTTAAAAAAATCAGCCCACTATAGAGACAAAGGAAAAAGATAGAGGATGTTTTCTAAGCTTTAGCCTTACCAAATGCTAACGCAATTGAACAAACTAAAAAATCCTTGATTCATACCAGTTGCAGAAACATGAAGAGAATATATCACATCACAAAAAAACCAAGAGACACGGTACAAGGTGCTTTCACATACCAGTAGATTCTGAAGGCACATCAGACTCAAAAGCATGCAATATCCTTTGTTCAGCAATATTCTATGACATTAAGAAAGAAAAAATTATTGATGGCTGAAAAGTGCATAGAAGGCAAAAGGCTTGACAATAAACATATAACCATCAATTATGATAAAATACATCAAAGTGAATCCTATGCTTACTGTACTTGGAAGGAATTATATTATCTGAGAGAAAAATCATAGACTTCAGAATCCTCACACAGGGACCACAGTCCACATCTTATAAATAAAAATATAAAAAGGATTTTAAGTTATTTCTTCAAAAATTCTACATTACTATTTTAAAAGAAAAAAAATATGGGAATCCTATAGCTTTGGTCAAGAGTCCTGTGGACTACCAAATCTAATTTCTAGAAGATTTAATAAATTCTTTTTTTTTTTTAAATCAACACATTACTGTCTCAACACCAAGAAACACACATATAAACACATATTTACCAAAGACCCAAATGCAAACTTTGTCTTCTGCATGGACACAAGACACAAGAAACTAGAGATGCAAACAAACTAGGAGGTTGATGAATAAATAAACCTCAATACCACAAAAGCAAGTACATGTTCATTTATTTATCAAACAAGCTCAATCTCAATTTTGAGATCTGTTTTCAAAATCAAACAAACTTGACCAGAATAAAGCTTGACTCGTTTAAGCTCATGGCATGAACCATGAATAGACTAGCAAATTCATCTCTGCATCAATATAAGCAGCTAATTATTACTGCCTGTAATGTTCAGCAGTTCAAGTTCTCCTTGAGCCCGCACTCTGTATTAGGTAAAGCAACTGCGAAGTCCCAATTTGTTATAAATAATGATCAAACTTCATGAGGAACTCCAAATAAGATGAAATTCAACCGCTAAATAAGAAAGATAGAGGTCCAAATGCAACTCATACAGCAGCTTAAAGCAGAGAAAATGTGCGTTTAGGCAGTGCATTAGAGAGTACCTTTTTCAAGGAGTCTAATTTACTCTTATTAGATGGCAAGAGAGATAAGCAGCGAACCAATCCGCCGAGGGTGCTTTTAAGCTTGCCCTTGTCTTGCAAATATAACTGGTTCTTCCGTAGGATATCCTCATAATTTTGGAGAATCTTTTGATGAAATAATCAATGTTAAAATTTTCAGACTTTTATAGACCAAAAAGATTGATAAATTTGGAAAGTGTCAATGAAATCAATTTGAATAAGTTAGTATCCAGAAATAAAAAGTTTTGGATACAATTAAAAGAAATATAGAAAGGAAAAAAAAAAAGATAAAAGAAAGACTAGCAATCTCATAAATAGAGAAAGAGATAAAATAATAGGTGTCGCTATGACGAAACAAAAACAAAGCAATAAAAGCAAATGAACTTTTTTTATTGTCATTTAAATTATGAGCACCTCAAGCAATTTAACAAATAAGGAAATGGCATAATATTATTCCCAATATACGTAGCAAATTTAATCAGAAAATTAACCCAGAAATAAATTGAAACATATATATAAAGCCAATCTCTTCCTTCCTATGCCACTACCATCGAATTTATGAACAATCTTTTACCATATATAAAAACAATAAAAATTGAGCTTCAACTTTTTTTTGAAACATTTGAATTTGACTGTATATATACATATATGTGTGTGCGTGCGTGCGTGTGTGTGTGTGTGCGCGCGTGTTTGCCTCTACATGCACAGGCTTTAATTTGAAAAGTTCCATAGATTATTTAATTCCAATGAGAACCAAATATAAGTTCATTGCTATTCCATAAAACAGTTTCAAGAGAGGATGATTTATAAAAACTTAACAATTTCTCCCTTTCCCTAAAGAAAAACCTAGAAGCTTCATCATCCCTAAACAAAATCAACATTTTCTGGCCTGGAATGTGAAAAAGAGTAAAATTAAATGGGAAAAGGTTCATACATGCATAAAAGAGAAGCCATCAAAGACAGGAATATCCAAGAAGGCCCAATCTTGTAAAGACAAAAACCAAGAACAGTAAACAAGCTTATTAAGTCAATATTCACTTACATATGCCTGAATTTTCACTACCTTATTTTTAAATAAAATAATAAATTATAATAAAAACATTTGGAGACAGTATGCAATTATGTGAGAGATGAATAACCAATAGATAATAACATAGATTCATCATTTGATGAATGCTTCATCCAATAACATATACCGAAATGATGACATAGCAGTAAATACCTCAAGTTCAAAGATTAACACAAACTATGACATGAACAATACTTAAATACCTTTTCAGCATACAAAGAAAAGGAAGCTGGATAGTATTGTACAACAAGGTCAAAAAATCTGAAAGCCATCAATCGGACCTCAATTGCTAAGTGTGTCATTGCATTAAAAGTATAGGCCATCAATAAGGAAATGAAGGGTCCTTGATTATCCTGAAGAAGACAGCATAAAAACATTATATAATTGGATGTATTGCAGATTCTAAAAGTAAAGAATCCAATCAACAGAAATAATAAGGACAAATATCTGATCAAATGATTGAAGTCACCACCTGAAACAAATCCATAAATTTAACAAAAGAAGATGGACATAATATAAACTACCATATTGTCTTGATGTACATAAGATATACAACATAGAAAGTTTAAAGGAAGTCCTGTTCAAAACTGGAATCACATTTTATTTCAAACACAAAATGAATTCTCATTCCCCAAGTTCAAAACTCCCTTTGCGAATAGATCAACCATAAGAAAGACACTATTCCCCATGTTGCACAGTAACTATGAATTTTTTTTTAATGATACCTTAAAATGCCTCACACTCTTCCATGATTTCTGAGTTCTAAACCAAGGCTACTTCTAGACCTACAACTTTATAGCTTGGAAACTTATGGGGTAAAAGTGATTTCCAAGTAGGCAGGGACAGAGTCACATAGTGACAAGCCATTTGCAAATTTTAACATATTCTCCTCTGTTTGTATTTTAACACGACAAATCCTTTTCATTTTTTTAGGGAATTTAAATTTTCAATCTATCTTATAACCACTTTTACTCTTAACTACTCTTAATGGCTATAACAATAGTTATCCATATTAGCTATTAAACCTTAATATATTGTCAATTAATATTATAATATATTTTTAATACACAAGATCCCATATTAATTTTATCAATTTGTTAAACATTCAAGTTAAGAATTAAATTACAATAACCTAATCAAGTTTTTCTTATAATATGTTTTATAGAAGTAATTATAACTACAAAAAAATAAAAAATCTAAACAAAGAACCTATATATCCAATATTTTTTAAATATTTTTATTGATATTAATTGAACCCTACAAATAAATATAAAACTGCTTTCGAACTACTACTTTTTACTGTATATAAGGCTCTTAATTGGACAATCTTTTCAATATAAGAAAATATACAAATTTATTAATGAATCTATTTTCTTGATTTTTTGTGAATAACATTTCTAATGTCTCAACTTGCCCCCACTAAAACAAAGACCTCGCTCCGTCACTGCAAGTAGGTGGCATGAGAAGATTTGAACCCCTCACAACAAAGCTAATGCCAAAGGCTTCCACCAGTAAACCTAATCCTTTGGGTTAAGAACCTATTAGAAACAAGGAAAATAAATATTAAAAATTCCACCAAAAAAATTTCCTTGGGTCCAAAAATAATTGGCATTTTTTTGCATTTTAACATAATTAACTCTACAGTACTTAGGACACTTTAAACATCCTCCATATACTGACATGCAGAAGTGATATCTCCAGTAGAAACAAGTTCAGTAAAAAATGGAAGTAATTAAATGTTGCAGGAAAAGAGAGAGAGAGAGAGAGAGAGAAGCAGAAGACAAATTCACTCTTGTATAAACAATTTTCGAATAGTACAAAAAAGGATTAAAAATAGCTCTGATACATGTTATAGACAACATGCAAAGTAAAAAAGAAGAGTAATTTGAATAAAAAAAAATTAGACAGCAGCAAATTTGAGTGTTTGGCAGAATAATTCAATGTGAGAGTGAATCAGTAACCACCTGCCCATATGAGAGTATAAGCAATAAACAAATAAAGGAAAGAATTACCTCTTTACACCCAGGAAAAATCACAGTCTTAAGTAACTGATATAGAGTTTCTCGGACAACTTTATCATCGTCACTTATACGCTCACGTAACTTTTCTATAGTGGCATATCTATGCAATCTCAACTCTCCTGGATACTTTTGAAATAGATCCTTAATGCCCAGCAATGCATCTTCAAGAAGATAAAAAAAAATATTGTGTCAATATCGACATTAACACTCAAAGCAAAAAGAAAAACGGAATATGGTGCTAAAACTAGACTACCAAATGAATACAGGGACATAACTTCCACACAACTCTTTTCAAAAGCATTAGCTTAATTAAACACTCTTTAAAAGAATTAATCTCTTCTATAATAAATTTAGTATCAATCAACAGACAAGGGGAAAAATGATTAAATTTTGATTCTTATGTTTCTTACTTCTCCAGAGAACCTGCCCAAACTAGACCAACTATATGTCTCAGGCAGAGCCGATCTAAGACTTATCTCAGCTTCAATTCCTTATCACCTTTTTCAAAAAAAAAGGGTCCCTCAATTTGACTCAAGAATGGGCAGAACCCCAAACTTTTCTCAACAATGAAATAATGCATTATTTCCATCCTCAACTTCTTCCCATCAATTGGCTGAACTAACTGAACAACAAAAACAATAAACTACCTTTACGAACTTTTGAGTTATGATGCGATGTTTGTTGCAGAAGCTCCTTTAAAGTCAAGCCCTTCTTATTAACAGCTAAACCAGCCTTCTCGGATGCCACACTTTGCTCAGGAAGTATAATTGCTGCTCAAAATACAGCACAGCACAGGTAAGATTTCCATCAGCAATGTTCATTATCCAGTTAGTTCCAATCTATTTACAACACAAAACGTCTCGGTCATAGTAAACACACATTCCTTACAACTAAAAATAAAAACAGAAACAAAAGTTCTTTCGATCAGTTTTGATTAGAATTTACTTTCTCCATAGCATAGGAAACTGGAACAAAAATCAAAACTAAAAATTTATTTTATTTTTATTTTTTAAAAAAGTTTAATACGAAAGAATGTTCACCTTTGGATTTAATTTCAGTATTCGTAGCGTTCTTCGGCGGCGGCAACTTTCTGCCAAGCTTTCGTTTTATTTTCTACAAAAATTTCAAAACAATTCAAAAAAAATTAAAAAATACAGATTGAGAAGACAAACGAAGAATTGAAGATGCTTTTGTTTGTTGAGGTAAAACTTACTTTGAAATCGACGCCGCGCTTTTGCTGCTTCTGCTGCTTCTTTGAAGAAGACTTGGAAGGGGCCATTGCTTAAAAAAAAAAATGTTTCAGTCAGAACAAAACAGCGTTGCGGCAGCTTAAACTAAACCTCAGCGGAAAGGGACAGCCACTTGGACTTGGAGTTGAAGCTCCATTTCATTCAAAGCAGTCGATACTTCAACCACGACATGCGCACGCAAATTTTAGGGTATCGGCCCCGTAACAACGGCTGAAAAATATAAAGAATTGAACAAAAATCTCACACCCATTATTAGTTTTTAAAATTATTACTAAGTCAATAAAGGAAGCAATTAAGAAAATAATATTATTTTCTTTTTTTAACTTCAATCCCAATAATGATTACCCTTTTTATTTTCCTTTTTACAGGGTATTTATAAGTGTTAATAACGAAAGAATAAGAGTTAATATCAGTTATTACACTGGGGTTTGAAGAATTATCGCTGGAAATAACTTTGCAAAATTTTCTTAATGCCTATCCCTTTAACAAAATTCATCGATTAAAACCCCTGGCCATCAACACGGGTAGAAAATGGTAACTTTAGGGGTGGCAATTCGTATCATTTGTGTCGATCTATTTAATTATTCGTATTAATATATGAAACATGAATCTGACACGATTATTAAACCTGTTATTTACGTGTTATAATCGTGTCATATTTAATTTATATAATTTACTTAATTTTTTAACATAGTTATACATAATATATTATATTCTATATAATATAATTATCATAATTTATAATTTTATAAATTAATTTACTTTATAATATAAAATTTTCAGTTTTATAATATATATATTGTAAGTAGGTAATAATTTATATCATTAAATGAACTTATATGTTAAGTATAGATAAAATATATTCAACTATTCGTGTCATTAAACAGGATAGCATGTTGAACACCTTCACTACGAATCCAACCCATTTATTAATAATATATCGTGTTCGTATCGTAATCATGTCGTATTTGTATATTATTACCTAAATTACCACCCCTACTCTAATTACCACCCCTACTATAGGAGAGTAAATACATACTTTCTCATAATCTTTCAATTTATCAAGAGCCTACAATAATGATGTGTAAAGAATCCTTAAACAAAATTTTATAGTGAAACTCATCTCTAGATTTAATCTAATCTAGCCACACGTCATAAATTGTTTATTAAACAACGAGGACAACGAGGACGTGTTTTATGATTTTATATTTTTATTTTTAATTAAATTTAAAAATATATAATTAATTTTAAATTATTTTAAATTTAAAAAAAAATATAAAATTAATATTAAATATAAAATATAAAATATATTAAAAAATATACTAAACAAAAAAAGAGAATTTGAATTAAAAATCCGACCCACTTACTCTCAGAGATTCATACAACAATAAAGATTAAACCGGGAGAAAATTTCTTAAAGTGGCTTCCCACACCAAACTGCAGCTGCTGGCCTCCTCAACACAATAGAATCTTCCTTTTCAAATCCTAATCAACCGAAACCATGAAAACCACAGCAAAATCTTCCTCTTCAATGCTAGTTGGCTCATGTGAAAGCACAAAAATATCTGGTTGAAAAATTAAGACAGGCCCATATGAAATTTCCCAACCTGAAAGCAAAAACTTTCTTCCTTCTAACCAATCCAAAAGACTCAAAAGTTGATAAATTATAGGCAAATTGAGGACGCTTCTGATATTAGGAGAGGAATTTCAAAGACTAAATTTTCAGAGCTAAAACGTTTCTTCTTTGTTAGAACCTTGAGAACTAAAAAGCAATACTTAAAACCAGAAAATGCGTAGACCAAAAAATCAGGAACAAATCCAACCGATTTGGGCAAAAATAAAGACTAATTATTGACAAGTAGCCAATTTTCCAAAAGAAAGACCTTTGACGCAACCACCCTAAAAATCCTAAAACAAAACTCAGAACAATCAAACTACTAACACCGAGAATCAACCTACTAGACCAAACCCATTAAAAAAAATAAGGGAAAAGAAGAGCAGGTTCTGTCAACAACCCATTGTTGTTTCTCAACTACAACCTCCACCAATCCCAATCGCCACCCTGGTAAACTTCCTCCACCACAAAGCATCCGACTCCGAAAATAAATGGAGGAAACAAGGGAAAGGAGTAAGAGAAAGAAAGGAATTCGGTTAGAGAGAAATAGACCTGCAGTTGAGGAGCGACTGTTTGGGATTTAGTTAGGCTGCTGTTGGTTATGTGATTGTTATTGATAGGTAAATGACGGCTTTTGATAGGTTGTTGCTGGCGGTGCGGGCTGTATGGTGGCTGCGTGACGGGGGAGGCGAGGAGCCAAGAAAACAACCACTTGTTAAGAGTTATTAAACTGTACGTTCTTACAAATTAGCGCATCTTACTCTGCTGTTATACGTTAATTTCTTTGTATTTACTGGTCCATTATGTTCCTATTGTTTTGGGTTTGTTAATTTTAGGATAGACTAGGGGTGACAAAAAAAAGTCAGAGGGTACGGATATCTAGATTTTATTCGGAATTTTCGAATGTAATTTTAATTTGCGAGGATATAATGCAAGGATGGAATGAAGTTGTTGTTTAACATCCTGTACAGTTTAGATGCGGTACATCTCTTCTCTGTCCCGCATTTGCCCCAGATATAAGAGCATATATTTTAAAAATTAAAATATACATATAATATACTATATTAATATACTAAACTAAAGTTTTTTGAATGCCTAATGAGATTTGTATATTTATATTGTAATTGGTTTAATAAGAGGCTTGGCAACAAGCAATTTTGGCTCTAACATTAATTAAATATGAATAAAGTCACAAAACCAATTATGTAAAATCACAAAATCAAGGATTTACAGGGATTAAATTCGGGTAAAATACGGGGCGGGGAGAGAATGTTCAAATCCAGGGAAAAAGCACCTGCACCACAAAAAAAAAACCGAGAAAAATCTTGGGATCAGGGATGGCATCACATTATCTAGTCTAGATGCAAAAATGCAAAACCCGTACCTACTCCTGGATTTTGTCATCCCTAGGATAGACCAAGTCAAGTATGTTGGTGTTACGTAAAGAGTATTTTACTATTTAATGGTAGGATTTCGTGGGAGTAGTTAGTGCTCATCTTAGGAGAGTTTGTTATGTTTCAAGTCTATAAATTAAAGCATCTAATATAATTCTTTTCATGCATCAGTAATACATTCATATTGCCCTTCAAATTGTTAAACTTTTCATTTGCAATATTCTGCTATTCCTTTTGTTTCTTGGTATCAGAGCCAGGTTGAGGTTCTGGATTTATTTCACTCTTCTTGTCTATCTAGTTTGTCCTGTTGGAGAAGATTGAAACTCGGGAAGGAAACTAATAGAGTTAGCTAATGGAGGAAATGTTTCCAATACGCAGAATGGAGTCGAGAAGCTTGTAGGAACAAACTACAAGTATTGAAGAATGTGCATGGAGGCTTATCTTCAAGGTCAAGATTTATGGGAACTAATTTCTGGTACTAATACAGAGATTCCAGCTGACACTCCAGACAATTCCGAACCTCAAAGGAAGCAAAAGATCAAATGTGGAAAGGCTCTATTTGCTTTGAGAACTTCAATTAGCTAGGAGTTCATTGATCATGTTTGTGATGTTAATTCTCCAAAGGAAGTATGGGAGACTCTCTAAAGGCCATTTTTTAAAAAGAATACAGGAAGGCTGCAGTTCTTGGAGAATGAATTGGCAATGATGACATGAGAAGGTATGTCAATTACAAAATATTTTCTACGAGTTAAAAGCATCTGTGCTGAAATTTCAGAACTAGATACAAATGAAAAAAATTAGTGAAACTCATCTACAACGATTTCTCATTTGTGGTTTGAAGAAAGAGTATTCACCATTCGTTAAATCCATTCAAGGATGGGTAAGCCAGCCATCAATTGAAGGGCTAGAAAATTTGCTTTCTAATCAGGAGGCCTTGGCTAAACAAATTGCCAAGAACTTCAATTCTTAAAATGATGCTATTCTTTTCTCAAGAGGGAAGTCTATCGAGAAACATTCTGAAGAGGACAAAAATAAGAAGAATTCAGGCGACAACACACAAGGTAAAAAATGTGTAAAATGTTAAAGATGTGGAAAATTTGGGCATATCAAGAGAAATTGTCCTATGAAACTTTCCAAGGCAAATGTTGCATGCAAAGATGAAGAAGATCATCATATCAACTGGGAACAATGCTTTAACACTGATGTAGCTGAAACAAGAGATGACGTGGCCCTTAAATTAGAAATAAACAAAGCACCAATCAAGTGCGTTGACTACAAAGAAGACTAGATTATTGACTCTGGTTGCTCACATCACGTGACCGTAAATGATTCATTATTTTCAGAGCTACATCAACATAATGGAGAATAAGTTAATATCACATATGATAACTCAACTTATCCTATAGTGAAAGAAGGTGTTGTGAAGATCGGTGCTGACAATGCAAATGTCCAGCTGAAAGATATCTATCATGTCCCAAGGGAGGCATATGTAAAGAAGACAAGCCAAACTGACAACATAATTATTTGGCATGCTCGACTAGGCCATTTAGGCTACCAAATGTTATAGCAAATGTCTTCAAAGAAGTTGTCAGATGGCTTACTAGCTCTTAAAAATTGGCTTACTAGCTCTTAAAAATATACATGAGAAGGTGATATGTTAAAGCTATCAATACGGCAAATCACATCGTCTTTCCTTCAAAAGTTCACCTAATCATAGGATGAGGTTGTTTGAATTGGTTCATATAGATCTGATGGGACCAACAAAAACACCAAGTTATAGTGCTTATCAATATGTCATGGTGTTAGTAGTCGATTATTCCAGGTACATTTGGATATGTTTTTTGAAAGAGAAGAGTTAAGCATTACTCAAGTTCGTTGAGTTCAACAATACTATAGAAAAGGAGTTTGCTTTTAAATCAAATGCTTGAGAAGTGATAATAGTGGCGAATTCATGTCTAAGGAGTTCTTTCAATACTGTGATAAAAATGGTATTCAAAGACAAATAACATGCCCCAATATTCCTTAACAAAATGGAGTAGCGAAAAGGAAGTTGGCACATCTCACCTCAACAAATCTTTCATGGATACATGATAAGAATCTTCCTTGAGCTTTGGGCAGAAGTAATTCAATGTGCATGTCATATAATAAATCGACTACCTCTATGGCCAGGTAAAGAAAAGGCTCCTTTTGAGATCTTGTATAATGCAAAAACCAAATGTGAGTTATTTTTGGGTGATGGTTTCTATCTGTTATGTTCATGTGCCTAAAACTAATCGAACCAAACTAGATACAAAAGCAAAGAAATGTGTTTTTGTTAGTTATAACCAATGTAGAAAAGGATGGAGGTGCATGGATTCAAAGACAAAGAAATTTGTCACATCTAGAGATGTTGTATTTGATGAGGTGTCTTTCGGGTATTCTGCTCAAGAAGTAACCAAAGATGTTGATCTTGGGGCTGATCACGACAACAAGGAGTTGTTTCCTCAGACCAATATACAATCATTATGCAATGGTGATTCTAATCATCAAAGAAGTAATGAATCTCCAAGATTGAACACTTTAAGTTTAGAAGATGATGAGCAGATAGTTAGAAGATCAATACGAATGAAAAGCCAACCAAACTATCTTAAGGATTATGAAGTACAACTCAACCATTATACTGTGGCTTCATGTTTTTTTGTTGAAGCGTTGAATGAAGAAGAACCAACATGTTATAAAGAGGATAAGGATTGTCCAGAATGGCAAATAGCAATGCAAAAGAAATTGAAGCCTTAAAAGAAAAATGAGACGTGGGAGCTTGTGTCAAAACCAGAAAACTGTAAACCAATCACCTACAAATGGGTTTATAATTTGAAAAGAAAACAGATGGCATAATCGATAGATGTAAAGCATGACTTGTCGCTCATGGCTTTTCTCAAAGCTGTGGATTGGATTACGAGGAGACGTTTAGCCCTATGGCAAAAATGGTTACAATTAGATCAATTTTTTCACTTGTAGCTTATAGAAGTTGGAAATTATGGTAGATTAATGTAAAGAACGCATTTCTTTACAACAAGTTAGATCGAGAAGTACTGATGGAACAACCCGAAGGATTCATCTGCAAAGAATTTCCCAATTACGTTTGTCAATTAAAGAATGCATTATATGGCTTTAAATAGGCGCCACTTACCTGGTATGGTAAAGTTGCTCAGTACTTCATCTTTTGTGGATTTAAAGTTTTTAATTAGATTCTAGTTTGTTTGTAAAATTAGAGTCAAAGATCCATTTGCTGGTTTTACTCTATTTGGACGACATGATAATCACCGGCGATGATGAGATTGAGATTTCTCGCTTGAGGAGTGATTTGTCAATTCGATTTGAAATGAAAATTTTAGGTGAAATTGGATGTTTTCTTGGCCTCGAAGTGGAAAAATCAGATCAAGGTTATTTTATATCGTAAAAAAGATATGCAAAGAACCTCTTGGAGCGTTTCGGCATGAGGGAGTCAAAAGAAATGGCTACTCCGATGGAAACACTTCTCAAGCTATACAAGGAAGAAGGAACATTGCCGAAAGATGATAGAAGATTTAGACAACTTATTCGTTGCTTAATTTACTTCACTATCACAAGACTAGAAATCTCTTACTCCGTTGGTGTTATCTCTCAATTCATGCAAAGCCCAAGAACTCCCCATTTAGATACTGCTAAAAGGATCCTACATATGTAAAAGGTATCTTGATTATGGCCTTATATATAAAAGGGGAAATAATTTTCTGTTGAAAGGATTTACTGATGCAGATTGGGTAGGTGATGCAACTGATCGTAATTCAACCTCTGAATATTGCTTTAGCATGGTTCAACCATTGTTTCTGGTACAGCAAGAAGTAGTCTACGATTACCTTATCAAGTACTGAATCCAAATACATGGCAGCTATAATAGCTAGTCAAAAATGTGTCTGGTTGAAATGCTTTATAGGAGATATTTTTTCTAAAGTTGATTATGTTGTGTAGATTTACTGTGACAATGAGAGTGCCATCAAACTTGCTTTGATTCAAGTTTTTCATAGGAGAATGAAACACATTGATGTTCATTACCACTTTATTCGAGAGAAAGTTCTGAACCAAGAGATTGAATTGAAAGGATATTAATCAAGTTGCAGATATATTTGCAAAGGCCTTAGCTAAGTGTAAATTTGAGATTTTTAGAGTTGCTCTTGGAGTTATTGATCGTAAGCATGCACTAAGGGGGAGCCTTACATATTAGTGCATCTTACTCTACTGTCATTTGTTAATTTCTTTGTTATTTACTTAGTCAGTTCTATTCCTATTATTTTGGGACTTTTTCTACTCTTTTGTGATAGACCAAGTCAAGTATGTAGGTGTCAAATAAATGGTATTTTGCTCTTTGCTGGTAGGATTTCATTGGAGTAGTTAGTGCTCATCTTAGGAGAGTTTGCTATGTTTTAGGTCTATAAATAAAGCATCTGATGCAATTCTTTTCATGCCTCAATAATACATTCAGATTGCTCTTCAAATTGTTAGACTTTTCATTTGCAATTTTCTGCTATTCCTTTTGTTTCTTACATGGGGTAAATAACTATGGAATTCCCACTAAGTAGTCAGCAATAGTTTGATTGATAGAATCAGTTAGTTTGGGTCCTTTTTGATGGATTTAGTAAAAAAGTTAGATAAGCGTTGAAAATTTTTCAAAAGTTTCAACCGAATAATTTTTTATAAAGCCTAAGTATAGCAAGGGTGTATCCTCTTTGTAATTTTTTTTCAATAGGATTTAAAAATATATGATTGATTTTGAATTATTTTAAATTTTAAAAAAGATATGTGGTTGATATTGAATATAAAATATGTTAGAAAATAAACGATATATAAAACAAGATTTGAGTTTTAAAATGAGCATTTTTTAAGTGATATTAACTCAAAAAAATAACTATACATCTATAACGAAAAAACCACTCACATCCTAAGGATTGGGCTTTGTAACAACCTCCGAGCAGGGCTAAGTGATAGCCTCTTCCCTATTGCTGGGAAAGTAACACCTAGCCCCACTTTGCCGCTTCTGTTTAAGAAAGTACAGCCTTATGGATTTGCTAGGGTATATTAGTCTTTTGATGGATAAAAATATTAAAATAAAAAGTTTTTATTAACCTTCTTCCACCCGCTCTCCTCCTTCCCTCTCTCGTTTCTTTCTCCCTTCCTTCACTCCTCTCCTCACCACCCAATGATAAAAACTAGGGCACTTCCTTATTGTAGTGGATTACACAGTTGGCTTGTGTCCTCCTCAAGCAATCCCCTGTGGCTCAACCTTTCTTCTTGTATAAAAGCACGCTTCCCTTCCTGGTTTTCAAGCTCACCAAGGCAAGGCGCACTCGATTTGTGCCCATTTGCAGTGGTGCTTGGTCGGCAGGTTACTAAGCACTAAGCAGTACTCTTAATTTTCTTTTTCTAGTAATATGTATAAAGCCAATGTTGGGTTTGTTAGGCTAGATCAAGGATTGCCTTTCTCATACCGTTGAAGGTGCCCACATGAATCATTAGTTGCCTTATTCTTCACCTAGATGTCTACCACTTCATAACTTCCTATCCTTTTCCTTTTTCGATGTTTTGGGTTCGGCTAATTAATTTGATTAGTAATTATCAGGGGTGGGAATTTAGGACACGATACGCAAAGATGACATGAATACGACACGAACATGATACACGATTAATAAATGAGTTGGATTCGTGCTGAGGGTGTTCAACATGCCAACCCGTTTAATAACACGAGTAGTTAAACATATTTTATCTATCCTTAATATGTAAGGTCATTTAATGATATAAATTGTTACCTACTTACAACATATATATTATAAAACTAAAATTTTTATATTATAAAATAAATTAATTTACAAAATAATAAATTATGATGATTTTGTACTAACAATGGTTTATATTTTAAAAATAATTTTAATTGATATAAATAGATAGAATATTGTTGGTGTCAAGTCTACTACATATGCATGTGCCATGTACATGATGATTTTTGTGCAACTTGTGATAAAATAAGAATATTATTTTGATTATTATTGTATTGTTTCTAGAAGTATATTTTAGGAAGTATTTGATTTATAATAAATATCTCATTAGATTAGAATACTGTTTCTAGTATCCTAATTAAAATACAAAATAATTATTTGTGTCATAATTCCTTTAGGAGATTACTTATAACACTTTCTATTATATTTCTCCTTATCTAAATGTGATTTTGATTAGAATTTTTACAGGATTCTAAGGAGATTTTGTCTAGGCATACCACTATATATACCGTTATATTTTCATAACGAAAGAAGGTGGTGTGTTGTGTGAGTTTAGGTTTCGGCATTAAAGAGGACAACGCAAATAGGAATATCTCCTTGATTTGATTTTATTAGTGTTTTATTCATATATGAGAGGTTGTAATCGTACATGAATTGTTGATTAGGTCTGTGTGACTTAGTAGACACTTGAGAGAACTTGCGAGTTAAGTGTTTATATAATTCAGCGTCAGACGTCGTTGTTATATGTAACTTAACAGTGTGTTGTTAAGTTATCTGTGACAAAGAGTAGGCAGTGTCACTATAGTTTAAGATCTTGACGGGATTTTGTTTTACAAAGATTAGGTCAGTGTGTGAGAGTGAGTTAGCACTGTAAAAGATCCTAAAGTTTGTACAAATAAGAACTTAGTGAATTGCAGCTTTATAGCTGTCCGTGGATCTAGGTTTTATAACCAAACCACGTAAAAATCCTCATGTGTTGATTTACGTTACAGTTTACTGTTATATTTCTTATAACTACATACTTTCAGAACTTTCAAATATAATATATTATGCATAATTAGGTTAAAAAATTAAGTAAATTATGTGAATTAAATATGACACAATTACAACACGGGGGAAACACGTTTAATAACCGTGTCAGATCTGTGTTTCATGTCTTGACACGAATAATTAAATGGGTCGACACACACGACACGAATTCCCACCCTTAGAAATTATTAATTGATTAGGGATTTATTGATGCAACTAATTTGTTGGTGATGTTGTTGGTTTGATTGGAGATTTGTATGGTTAATTATTTGGCAGTTGTTGTCGAAGAAGCAGCGGAGGTGTGGCTAATACTTTGTTCGACTTGGTGGATTAAAGTATTCTGTAATATGAAATTTTGGGGGTGGGGTTTTTTAATTATTATATTTTTTTTTCTAAGGGAATATTAGCATTATATTGGACTTTTCAATACATTTGTTTAATTGATTGATAGTTACTATTAGCGATTGGTTGGTTTTACACATGAAGATCGAATATGACTTATTCTCTGTCATTCATATATTTTAAGTTGATTTTCTAACTTAAATTTTAGAATCAGACAAAATCATTTCAAATAGAAAAAGCTAAATTTTTTGTATTTTATTTGAATGAAAAAACGTCTGAATATCTATTATTTATTTATTTATTAAATTATCTTTATTATTTGTATTCTTGTCTGTTTTGTATAAGCTTATTTTTAATTATAATTCACGCATCTAACCTGTTACATATACTATTCATATTTCTTTAATTTAATAAGTATTAATATATTATTACAATTATTTCATTAATATTATAAAATTACATGGTTATTTCAATACATATTTTATTTTCAAAATTTTCACATCATTTTTAAGAAAATAAATTAAAAATTTATTACTTTTTACCAATCACTTACATAATCAATTTTAATTTAATTAAATTTTTATCTGCATATGCTTATATAACTTATAAATATAAAATGTGTGTGTGTGTGTGTCAATTCAAAAGTTTTAAAATATTTTTAGCCTAGAAAAACAAACAACTTAAAGACTTAGAATTAGACATTAGTAAATGAAAAACAAATATATAATTCAGATTTTTATATTAAGACATATTCAGATTTAAGTTAAATTCTAAGTTATTCAAATTTCAGATGAAAAATAATCGGCGCCTTATTCTTTAATTGGGGATTAATAAAGTTTTGTATTGGTTTTGTCTTTGAGAAAAAGATTTTGATTAATGGATAATTATCTTTTTTAATTGGGATAAACTAAAGTTTTATTAATATTAGTTTTTTATTTTTATCTACTTCTAACGTTAAACTATTTCATCAGTAATTATCATTGGATCCAACAAGCATTTTATTCTAAAAATGTGACTTTTTTTCAACTTTTTCCTTCTTTTATGATTTTTCTCTTTTTTTAATTTAGTAAGATTTTTTTTAAAAATTATTATTTTAAGGATATATATAAAATATAATTCTTTTTAATTTTTTATTTAACGTGTAATTCGATGGTATTGATTTATTTATGGAATTTTTAATTCATGTTAAGAGTATATTTAATATCATATAAGTTACAATAAGGCATATAATTATATCCAAATAAAGCAAATGAGGATACAAATATCTTTGCGCTGAAAATCCCAAATTTGTTAAAAGACTAGTCCAATGAAAGTAGCAAATGGGGCTAGGTGTTACTGAACAAATGAGGAGGGTGTGCTGGGTTGATGAAAAGGAAAAAGCAAAGGAAAAGAAAACTTGTGTGAAAGGAAAATCTCGGAGAAACTAGATTGATTGAAAAGGTTTTCTTTGTTTGATTTTGCAGTAGAAATATGAAAAAATGAATGGAAAGGAATAAATTATAAAATAATTAGATAAAAATAACTGTAATATTAAAATATTATTATGTTAATATATGATATTTTATATTAAATTAATATAATATTTTTAAATACATTTATTATTCATTCTATAAAATTATATAATATAAAAGATAAAATTTATATGGCCATCACATTTTATTTAATACATCTATTATTTATTCAATTAATAACATTATAAATTAAATTTATAGACCTTTTTATTTAAACAATTAATAGTTATAATAATAAAATTTCCAAAACTCAAAAAAATTGCACAAAAAAAAAACAAAAAACTAAAGCAATCAGCTGCCTATTGTCGTAGTTGCTTGCCGGAATGAAAGACGCCTTTCAATCACCTTATGGACCAAATGGATCGTCGATCAGCTATCTGTCAAACCCCTAAGGTTTCGTCAATGGATGTTCGTTGGTTTTACCATAGAAGACTAATATTTATTTGGCAACCTTTGCAAAATTTGTTTACTGAGGCAAAAAGATGTATTTTCTGACAATGAAACCTCTACGGCTTGTTAGACTGCTTGGCGACAATTTCTGTGGTGCCAACGATGACAAAACTACACCATGTCCTCTGGTGGTTGACGGTGGAAGTGTTCATCGAAGGTGGAGACAGTGGCTACCAGTTTCTGCAACTTTTTTTTTAATTTAAAAAAAATCATTTGTTATTATACAGTTAACTCCTAACAATTATTTCAATAAAATTATTTTATAAATTATTTTAATAATATATTATTTATTTTTTAAAATAATTTAATCAATTATTTAAATAAGGTTAGTTTTGGACACTTAAAAAATACAAAGTTAATTTAGTAATTTAATATGTTATTCTTAAGAAAACTAAGTTTTCCTCCCAAAGTTGAGAAGAAATCCAAGAATCAAAGTTTTAGGAAATAGGATTGTTGGTATTCCATTTTCCTTCCACTTTTACTCAAACCAAACAAAGGAAATGAGTTCTCTTATTGTTAATGTCAAAAATTGGTCAACCTCCAGCTCACCAGTAAAATTTATATATGTTGTGGATGATTTGATTCAACCAAAGGGTGACGAGGGAAAATGTGGAGAAGGATGGGGAAAGTGAGGGGTTTCAGGCTTGTGTTTATCAATAAAGGCCATTAGGTTTCGGTTAACTGAGGATCCAGTAGTGTAAATAATCTGCACACAAAGAGAAAATAAGGGTCAAATGCGCCAATGGTGTTGCTAGCGATAATCCACTAACGCTCAAGTCAGAGATTGAATATGGAGTGAAATATCTGGTCGACCAAAGAGAGACGGATAGAGAGAGAGAGGGGGAGAGAGAGAGAGAGAGAGAGAGAGAGAGTTTCAGGTTAGAAAGTGTTCCCAACCTTCATTTGAAGCAAATGAGGCTATTTATAGGAGATTTTACTCTCTGTGTAGGTGTTGTTGTACGTGTTATAAAAGTGGCACCTCATTACATTGAAAGGAGTTGGTGATGACACCTAGCTAGAACCCATGGAGACACTTGATGAACAAAAAGGCTCATTTAGGAGACACCTAGAAGCTTATAAGGGAGTTGGTGAGATACTTGGACAAGATGCATCTTACTTGGAGAACATCTGGAGAGAAGCTTCAACCTTTATTATTTTAGTAATTTTCGTCATGCAACACCTCTTATGATGAAATTGAAATACGTGTCGTTTGTCAACCAAGTTGGGCGTTCGTTATAGAATTATCTAGTCAACAAAAAAGTCTCGATATTGGGAGTGAGAGCAACGTCTTCATCGACCGGATTAAGGATGAAGAATCTATTATTCCAAAAATCAAGCCATCACTTAGGATAGAAAATACATAAATTCTTTTGAAATAAAGAAATCACTACCTCTTGATGATGTGGCTTCAAGTATTAATCTTATTATGTCCCAATTTTTCATCCAACAACTAGTCCCCCAAGTTTCGAGGCAAAACATTAGCAAGGCAAAACTCTAAGTAATATTCCATATGTATTAACACCACACACTCTTGATTGTGTTATTTCTTGTATTCAAGGCTGATTCAAATACCAAACATATCTCATTATTTTGCTTGATGGTGCCTATTGTGTCTTTCTTGTGTTAACTTCTCTTTAGCTAGGAGAGTAAGGTTGTAAGTAAATTTGAGAATTTTGTTGCTCTAGAAAATTAGAGGAATATAAGCAGCAACTAAAGTTGTAAAAGAGAATATTGTACAAGAGAAATCCTTTCAAGTTACAGCCATAAAAAAAGAGTTATACGAGGAGAAAATACCAATATAATTAGAGAAGAGGAGGAAAACACTTCATCAACATGTTTAATCTACTAGAGCATAGGTGATTTAGCTTCACCTTTCGGCTCATCAACCAAATCAGAGTTGGACCTTTTAATTACAGCACAAAGCTTAATTGTTCTTATTCATATTATTCCATTAATTAGGGAAGTGACTTTTGGATGAGAGGATGCGGCTGGTTGCCAGCCACGAACAGGTAGCACAAAGATACTATTCTTGAAATCTCTCTAGTTAACCAGGATTTAGATGAAGTCTTCATATGTAGAGCTTTCACAAGATCCAGCCTCGTACCATTGAATGTATTGCAGGTTTGATATTTCTTTCTTCTCATGAATTAATTATAAAGATTTGTATTTGTCTCGTCTTTCCTCATTTAAGTATGTCTTTTGTGATTTTTTCTTCCACTTGAAAAGGTTGATAAAAAGACAAATGTTAGTTATGGAGGCTATGGTGCTTAGCAATATCCAGTGGAATGTGTGGCACTTATAAGGTTGGTGTTAGGGGTGGCAATTCATGTTCGCGGGTCATGTTCGTGTCATGTCGAGCTGTGACACAATAAAGATTGACCCAACACGAACACGACCCGTTTATTATTCGTGTCACTATGACACGACACAAACACGACACGATTATTAAACGGGTAACACGACACGACACGCTAACACAAATAATAAACGGGTCGTAATCGTGTTAGACACGAATACGACCCGTCTAACACGATGAAGATACATTTACATTATTGATATGACCCGATTGACACAATTATGACCCGTTAACACGATTATGACACGTTAACACGATTAGATTTCTAATTTTTGTTAAATGACAAAAATATCCTAAGTTTTAAAATTTATTAGGTTTTTAAAATTTTATTTTTATTGTAAAATTTAGATACATGTAGGGACTAAAATGTCTGAAAAGTTTAGTATTTTTAAATTTAATATGTAATCGTGTCAATATTCGTGTTAATTGTGTTATCGTGTCAATCGTGTATAATATGTATTCGTGTTACTCGTGTCATAATCGTGTTCGTGTCAATATTCGTGTTAATCATGTTATCGTGTCAATCGTGTATAATATGTATTCATGTTATTCGTGTTACTCGTGTCATAATCGTGTCGTGTCATAATCGTGTTCGTGTGTTGAAGACTCTCAACCCGAACACGACACGATTAATAAACGGGTTGACATCTTCGACATGAACACGACACGAACACAAATATACCAAAACCCAAACCCGCTTAAATCCGTGTCATGTCAAGTCGTGTTCGCGTGTTGTGTCAAAAATTGGCACCCCTAGTTGGTGTTATCAATGAAGTTGATGATCCTAATAGAGTTGACGTCATAGAAAAAATTAATGGTACTTATGGAGCTGCTGGTACTAATAAAACTTGTGGCAGATTTTGTGTTGACAAGGAGATTTGATCTTCTATTATTGTAATGACTCATCATCTTTCTTTCATTTGTTTTTGGACAATATGATTTTATGTTGTTGTGTTTCAAGAATTGAACACATATAATGTAGTCTTCATCATTTATTTGAATTTTTTTGGAGTACTCTGATTGTTCTCACATCCTCATATTCGTATGATATCTTTATCTATTCTCAAATAAGAGCTTGGTCAACAAAAGGATATGAGTAGATTGGCATACCTTAGGTATGTGTGCCTTTCAATCATGTTGCCATTTCAAATGGTGATAAAAATAAAAAAAATAAAGTATTCAGTCAACCAGTGTTATAACATTGCACCAAGTATTGCTCACGAAGATTTATTTGAATAAATAGTCAGGCTAATATCTCAAATGGCAACCATAAATAGAGGTCTTGGCTATCTAAGTGCATTAATGTAAGTATCTTTCTCGACATTCTATTCAAATCCAAAGTAGTTGCACTGGAGGCATTAGATGGTCATCCATCGTACTGACATTTTAGGCGATCAACATATATAATAGTCTTGCTTGACTAGATACATTACATGAAAAACCTTATATGGCGAATCATTCAAATAGAACGTAAATTTACCTTAGACGAATTTGACAATGGTGAAAATATAAAGCAATTATATCCTAGGCATCATATGCCCTACAGCTGCTTCAGCGTTTCAAATTGAGAAAATAAACCTGTTGACCCAGGTATGGCAACCCAAGAGGGGGGGTGAATTGGGTTTTTATTTATAAAAACAGATTTAGAAAACTTTTCTTGAAAGATCAAAATTATTTAACTCTTTCTTTGAGAATAAAGGTGAAGAAGATAAAAATAGAATGCAATCAAGAGAATAGAAATAAAGAACAATCACAAGTGCAAGTTAATGTAAAGAGGATAGGGATAGAGAGAGTGCAAACTCAATTTACGTGGTTCGACAAACCTTGCCTACGTCCACGGGCTCCTAGCTCCACAAGCTAAGCTTTCCACTAAGTTGTAGAAATCTTTACAACTTGCTTGATGAACAACCTCACCAAGACTTTTTCCTTCAACCCTTGATAACACCACACCAAGAGTTCTTCTTGATGAACAACCTCACCAAGGCAACTTCCTTCAACTCTTGATAACACCACACCAAGAGTTCTTCTTGATGAACAACCTCACCAAGGCAACTTCCTTCAACTCTTGATAACACCACACCAAGAGTTCTTCTTGATGAACAGCCTCACCAAGGAAAGAGTTCTCTCAAGGATAACTTTTATCCTTTACAAGAAGATCTCACTCTCACCATAATACAAGAACAAAGAAAATTTTTACAACAAAAGTACAACTCTCTTCAAAGAGTAGATAAAGAATATAAAAGCTCTCTAAACTTGATATTTCTCTTATTTGTGGCTTGATAGATTCTTGTCTCTTCTTCTTTTTGAATGTATGTGAGAAGGGCTCCTTTTATAGGCAAATGAGATGAACTTAATCAAGTGAAGACACCAACTCCAAATTTTCTGCCCACCATAAAAACCATAATTTTTTATGCCATTCTTGTTAATGTTCCATTTGAAATTTGAAAATCTACAAAACATAAAAGATCTGTACAATTGAATAAGCTTTCCAACGCATCAAGAACCAAGTTATTTGGATATCTGTAACTCAAGATATGGCCAAAACACCATTCGGTGCTCATGTGACTTGATTTTTCTTCTATGTGTCAGTCCACCAATTTGCATGTGTATTATATCAGCTTTCTGTTTGAAATTTGAATTTCTTCAAAGAATATGAAATATGATCCATTGAATCATCTTTCCAATGCCATAAGAATCAAGTCATTTGGATATCTCTAACTCAAGATATGGATAAAAAATCATTCGGTGCTCAAATGAGTTGATTTTTCTTCTCTGTGTCAATCTACCAAATTTCATGTCAATTATGTCGGCCTTTCATTTGAAATTTGAATTTCTTCAAAACATATGAAATGTGCCTCATTAAGTTCTCTTTCTAATGCTACAAGAATCAAGTCATTTTGATTTTTCTAGCTTAAGATATGTCCAAAAGAGTATTCAGTGCTCATGTCAGCTACTTCCATTTGTCTTTCAACTTGCATGATGATTTGGACAACCTTACACTTGAAATTTGAATTTCTTTAAAACATATGAAATGTTTTAAATTGAGTAAGCTTTCCAAAGGCTTAAGAATCATGTTATTTGGACATTTGTAGAGAAATATATGACTAATTGATTGAACATTACTCATGTGTCACATTCCTTGAATCAAACCTTGTTCTTAAACTTTGGTGCCTTTAACATGTAGTCTTCTCCTTAGCTTCAACACTTCATTTTAATAAGCCTCTTCTTGATTTTATAATTATTTCAATGATATTACTCTTGCACATAAATAAACATGTTAGTAAATCACAATTAATCAATGTGTATTGTTATCATCAAAATTATCATGTAGCCTTAGGGCTAACAATCTCCCCCTTTTTGATGATGACAAACCATTGATTGCTTTCAAATAATATCTAAAATAAAGAATGAAAATAAAATCATGAATAAACAAAAAAATGGCACTTGTTATGAATATAAGCAATCCAACTATTTCTCCCCCTTTTGTTATCATAAAAAAGATGTAATCAAATTAACTACTCCCCCTAAATATATTCTCCCCCTTAACATATGCTACCATTCAAAGATTATCATATTAAAGCAAAATTAAGAGATATCCATCATGCCTAATTCTCTTCTAATTATGCAAAATCTATCTTGACTAAGTGGCTTAGTCAAATTTAAGTCTAGGGACTAATTCCCAAACTTGATTTCTCTCAAATTGGTTTAATTCTTCTTGCATAGTCAAAATCTAACTTTCATCATTTTTGGCTTCTTTAAAAGATTTTGGTTCAAATGTAGAGACAAATGCAAAATGATTACAAAAGTTTCTAAAAGAAAATCTAGTTTTCATACCTTGTGATGGTTCACCAATAATGAGATCTTTAGGGTGAGCTTTTGCGTACCTCTATTCCTTTGGTAATTCTTGGGAAGAATCATTTAATTCCTCAAGCTTTTCTTGTTGAAGTTGTAATTCATTTTGGCTCTTTTCATCAAGCCCTGATTCCTTGATTTGCCTTTCTACCTCAACAATATCATCATCTAAATTCTTTGAAGAAATAACATTAGTTTCATCAAATTCAACATGCATAAATTCTTCAATAGTAAGAGTCTTTTTGTTAAAAACTCTATATGCTTTACTATGGTTGGAGTAGCCAACAAAAATTCCAACATCGGCTTTTGCATCAAATTTTCCAAGGTTATCCTTAGTGTTTAAAATAAAACATTTACATCCAAAAACTTTAAAAAATCCAATGTTGGGTTTTCTTCCTTTCCAAAGTTCAAAAGGAGTTTTCTTTATTAAAGCTCTAATATGTACTCTATTGATTATAAAGCATACGGTATTAATGGCTTCGGCCCAAAAATATTTTAGCAAATTATTTTCAAGTAACATGGTCCTAGCCATTTCTTGGATAGTCCTATTTTTCCTTTCAACAACACCATTTTTTTGTGAAGTTTTAGGTACAAAAAAATTATGTTTAAAACCATTTTCATCACAAAGATTTTCAAATGCAACATTGTCTACTTCACCACCATGATCACTCCTAATGAACACAATAGAATACCCTTTTAGATTTTGGACTCTTTTTGTAAATTTTGAAAAAGTTTGTATGACCTCATTTTTAGTTTTCGAGAATAACACCTAAGTGAATCTTGAATAATCATCCACAATAACAAAAACATAATACTTTCCACCAAGGCTTTGAATTCTTAATGGTCCAAATAAATCCAAATGAAGTAATTGTAGAGGTTTATTTGTTGAAATAAATTTCTTTTGTTTAAAAGAAGTTCTCACTTGTTTTCCAAATTGACAAACATCACAAATCTTATCATTTTCAAATTTTATTTTTGGAAGACCATCAACTAAATCATTTTTAAAAATTTTTGAAATTATGTCCATGCTAGCATGTCCTAGCCTTCCATGCCATAACCAAACATCATGATTAACAATGAAACACTTTTCTACGTGATCATTAACATCAATATCAATTGTATAAATATTTCCACATCTATTACCAACAAATAATGTCTTATTGTTACTAACATCCTTAATCACACATCTATTATACTCAAAAGTAACAAAATATCCCTTATCACACAATTAACTAATGCTAATCAAATCATGTTTCAAACCATTAACAAGCAAAATATTTTCAATAATAAGTGAAGAAGGGTTACCACTATCACCATGTTTGATTACCCTTCCTTTGGCATTATCACCGAAGGTCACATATCCTCCTTTCTTCATGATTAATCTTGAGAACTTGGAGGCATCTCCGGTCATATGCCTTGAGCATCCACTATCTAAGTACCACTTGTGTTTGCCACTTTGTCTCTACAATCAACATTCAAGGAGTAACTTTTTGGTACCCAAAAGTTCTTGGGTCCTTGGGGGTTAGTTATGGTCCTTTTTGGAATCCATATTTGTTTCAAATTAGGATTTCTCTTAATGTAACAAGAATGCATTTTGTGTCCTTTTCTTCTACAATAATTACATGAATGATTAGGATTATTCCTAGAAGATGCATGACAAAATAGTTTTTAAAATACTTTTGATTTTTATAACTTTTATATCCTAACCCTTTTTTTATCAAAAACACACTTTTGGTTTTGTAACATAGAATTCAAATTTTTTGTGCTTTTTGTAAAACTATCAACAATATTTCTTAAGTCATTATTTTCCTTTTTCAAAATAACATTTTCTTTCTCCAATTTATCAAAATCCTTTTGTTTTAAAATGTCATTTTCAGTTTTTAATAAATGTATTTGATTTTCCAAACTTTCAAAATCTTTTTGCTTTAAAATTTCATTTTCATTTTCTAAAGCTTCATTTATTTCCACCAACTCTTCTAATTGAGATAACATGATTTTTGACTTCTTTTTGAAAGCATTGATTTTTGAATTTTGTTTATCAACTTGCACATGTAAATTTTGGAATGCTTCAAGTAATTTATCATATGAAAGCTTAGGATCATAGTTTAGAATACTTACCTCATCTTCTCTTAAAGCCATGAAGCACATGTTCGCCACTTCGCAATCTTCTTCTTCGTCCTCTTTCAAGGTGATTTCATGAGTCATGAGAGAACCCACAAGTTCTTCTAATGGTAGTTTGGTGAGGTCCTTTGCTTCTTGAATTGCCGTCACCTTTGGCTCCCAAGATTTTGGTAGACACCTAAAAATCTTTCTCACCATTTCAACATTAGAATAAGATTTACCAAGAGATTTCAAACTATTGACAATATCCGTAAATCTAGTAAACATTTCAGAAATTGATTCATCCGGTTTCATCTTAAAAAGTTCATAACTATGAACTAGCATACTAATTTTGGATTCTTTAACTTGACTAGTTCTTTCACGAGTTACTTCAAGTGTATGCCATATTTCTTGTGCCGTAGAACAAGTAGATATTCTATTAAACTCATTTCTATCTAGAACACAATATAACACATTCACAGCTTTAGCATTCAAACTCAATTTCTTTTTATCATCCTCACTAAACTCTTTAGGTTCTTTAAGCATGCTTTCTCCATTTTCAATTTTGATAGGAACAAAAGGTCCTTCCAAAATAATAGACCATAAATCATAATCAAAAGATTGCAAGAAAATACTCATTCTAGTTTTCCAATAAGAGTAATCACTTCCATTGAAAAATGGAGGTCTAGAATAGAAAGCCTCTCAACATGTGAAGTTGGATTAAAAGTTGTCACAGCTCAAAATCGGTTAAGATTTAAAAAAAAAAATGAGCAACCTTGCTCTGATAACACTTGTTGACCCAGGTATCGCAACCCAAGAGGGGGGGTGAATTGGGTTTTTATTTATAAAAACGGATTTAGAAAACTTTTCTTGAAAGATCAAAATTATTTAACTCTTTCTTTGAGAATAAAGGTGAAGAAGATGAAAATAGAATGCAATCAAGATAATAGAAATAAAGAACAATCACAAGTGCAAGTTAATGTAAAGAGATAGGGATAGAGAGAGTGCAAACTCAATTTACGTGGTTCGGCAAACCTTGCCTACGTTCACGGGCTCCTAGCTCCACGAGCTAAGCTTTCCACTAAGTTGTAGAAATCTTTACAACTTGCTTGATGAACAACCTCACCAAGACTTTTTCTTCCAACTCTTGATAACACCACACCAAGAGTTCTTCTTGATGAACAACCTCACCAAGGCAACTTCCTTCAACTCTTGATAACACCACACCAAGAGTTCTTCTTGATGAACAACCTCACCAAGGCAACTTCCTTCAACTCTTGATAACACCACACCAAGAGTTCTTCTTGATGAACAACCTCACCAAGGAAAGAGTTCTCTCAAGGATAACTTTTATCCTTTACAAGAAGATCTCACTCTCACCACAATACAAGAACAAAGAAAATTTTTACAACAAAAGTACAACTCTCTTCAAAGAGTAGATAAAGAATATAAAAGCTCTCTAAACTTGATATTTCTCTTATTTATGGCTTGATAGATTCTTGTCTCTTCTTCTTTTTGAATGCATGTGAGAAGGGCTCCTTTTATAGGCAAATGAGATGAACTTAATCAAGTGAAGACACCAACTCCAAATTTTCTGCCCACCATAAAAATTGTAATATTTTCTACCATTTTTGTCAATGTTTCTTTTGAAATTTGAAAATTTGCAAAACATAAAAGATCTGCAAAATTGAATAAGCTTTCCAACGCATCAAGAACCAAGTCATTTGGATATCTGTATCTTAAGATATGGCCAAAACACAATTCGGTGCTCATGTGACTTGATTTTTCTTTCATGTGTCAGTCCACCAATTTGCATGTGTATTATGTCAGCTTTCCGTTTGAAATTTGAATTTCTTCAAAGAATATGAAATCTGATCCATTGAATCATCTTTCCAATACCACAAGAATCAAGTCATTTTGATTTTTCTAGCTCAAGATATGTCCAAAAGAGTATTCAGTGCTCATGTCAGCTGCTTCCATTTGTCTTTCAATTTGCATGATGATTTGGACAACCATACACTTGAAATTTGAATTTCTTTAAAACATATGAAATGTTATAAATTGAGTAAGCTTTTCAAAGGCTCAAGAATCACATTATTTAGACATTTGTAGAGAAATATATGATCAATTAATTGAACATTGCTCATGTATCACATTCCTTGAATCAAACCTTGTTCTTAAACTTTGGTGCCTTTAACATATAGTCTTCTCCTTAGCTTCAACACTTCATTTTAATAAGCCTCTTCTTGATTTTACAATTATTTCAATGATATTACTCTTGCACATAAATAAACATATTAGCAAATCACAATGAATCAATGTGTATTGTTATCATCAAAATTATCATGTAGCCTTAGGGCTAACAAAACCAAGGTCCTAGTTGACCCATCATATTGTGCTAAGAATCTTTTTTGGCGAATTCGGGTAATAGTACCTCAAGCACCGGATCGCTTTTCCTAGTGAATTTGGGTAATAGCACCTCGGGTGCCAGTCTACCTTTTAAGTTTAAGGTAACTCTATCTTTGGCATCGCATGCCTATGATTGCTCTAGCACTTCAAATTGAGAAAATAAATATAGGTCCTGGACGACCCATCACGTTGTGTTAGGAATCTTTCTAGTGAATTCTGGAAATAGTACCTTGGGCACTAGTCCGCCTTTTAAATTTAAAGTAACTCTATCTTAGGTATCGTGTGCCCATAATTGCTCTAACACTTTAAATAGAGAAAATAAATGAAGGAAGTGGTTGAACTATTATATTGTGCTAGGCATTGGAGGTTTTCATAAAGATACAAACACATTAATAGGAAAGTCATCAACTTTTGAAAAAGATATGTCCATCATAGATGTAATAAGGCACGTATGTTTTAAGCATTACAACTTGATCGACGTACTTGGTAAAGTGTGAAACAAAGATTGTGATAATACACTCTCATATATTTTGAACTACATGAATATATTACATCTTCATTTTCTTCAACATAATGAGACTCATTGAGTTCATAGTAAGGAACCAACCTCGATTGTCTTTTTTGGATAGTTTTTGTTAAAGGATATAAACACCAACTCTTTGGTTGAAGATCCAGTAGGTGCAAGTTATTATCTCTAATTCTAGATTAAAGATTGGAATAACTTCTTCAACTAGTTGACCACTATCATCCTTTGCATTCGGATCATGGATCGGGAGAGTCTCATCAACTTGTTCTTTCATAGAAATAACAACTTGTTCTTTCATAGAAATAACATAGAAGGTCATTGCCAACTCTTGGTTACCTCGTACGACTCCAACACCTTCCATGATAGGAAATTTTAGCATCGAGTCATAGATGGAGACTGTTGTCTTAAAGTTGATTACGGTTGGTCGACCAAGAATAAGATTATAAAAACTAGGAAAATCCACCACCTAAAAATTCACAAAGGTGGTTTTTTTTTTTTGGGTTTTGTAAAGACCATCTTGTTGTTACTAGTAACTAGATTGAACCAATGGGGGTTACATGATCTCCAACAAAACCTTTTAAGGAGGTTTCATTTAGTTGGAGCTGATCTTTGGATAATTCCATACGAGTGAAGGCATCCAGGAAAAGTATTTCTACAAAACTCTCGATATCCACCAACCCTATCATAACTGTTCATAAAATCCCAGGCTTCCATGAAAATGATAATTGAGGAGAGTCTCATTAAAACTTAAACTTAAATAAAATACTAAATTTATTAAGAACATTTTTAAACAAAAGTAATCATTACAAATCATTAATAAGATATTTAATGTATATTTGTCTATATAAATAAGTGAAACATTCAATGAAAAATTTGGAGAGTTTCCTCTATTTTTCGGATTTACCACAACCTTCAATTTATCAGAAAAACACTTCTAATATTTTCAACATAATCTCAAACTACTTCTGAAAACTCCGTTACAAAATAAAATTAACTACAACAAACTTCTGTGATCTAATCTCAGTTGAGTCTCAGACCCTCTTTCAACCATAATTAAATATAAAAATCAAAAAGGAAATAGAAGTTTAGTTGGCTTTGTAAATAAAACATATACATAACATCCAAGTAATAAATTTATACTTGTGAGCAAAAGATCAAAAGTATCTGTGGTCGTGTGGCCAATCCTAAACCCGAGGAAATGCTCAACATTGATCCAGTAACAACCAAGGTGGGGGAAAATTGAAAGAAGAAGGAAAAAGAGGTGAGCAAAACGCCCAGTGAGTGGAATGAAGTTTAGTAAATTCATAAATATTTTTGCAACAATGTGAAACATAATAAATTCATGAATATTCATATAAAAATTTATAAATAATTATTTTTAATAGACATATCGTAAAAAGAGAAATAATAATCATAACTTTAGCTAAAAACAATTCCATATTTCAAATAATTAGAAATTTTTTAATAAAATCTACACCAAATAAGTACCATCGGGGAATCTGTCATGCCTGGTGCACACAATCAAAGGGGGATAATCTTATATCACATCATACCACTAACATACTCATCACCCAACAATCTCACATATATCATAAGCATTGCTTAAAATCAACCAAATATCACAGGGAGGGGGGAATTTTTCATACTTGATGACACATTCGCCTAGGCAGAGGGGGTTGATCCAACAACAATAGGAAAGGGTACTTATATAGTAGTTTCTTTTCTCCAAAATAATTAATTTTATTCAATTTCGAAATAAATAATAATTCCAATAACATATAAAATTTCCACAAATTTTTTCCATAAACTTTGAAATTTCATCAAAATTTTATAAATCATAAAATTCACCATAAATTCATAATTTTTCATATACTTGTGCTCAAAATTTATGATTTCCCTAAAACTGGCTTATAATAAAGAAGTCATATTTTTTTCTCTTTAATTCAACAATTCAACATAGACATAAAAATAATTTCTAATTCCTAAAACCACAATAATTTCTAATTCATAATTTTTCATATACCTAGGCCAAAGAATTTGATCCAACTTCAAATAAGGAAATAATTAGCCTAAACACATTTATTAATTAAAACTATAAGCCCAAACCTAATTTCCCTTCGGTGTCTTCTTTAGTGAAGAGTAATGGAGTATAGGAAAGGCGGGGTTGTTTCATAGCCTTTGTTGACACACAAAACTCTGGAGCTTCTTTATACCCCCAACCTCTCTTGTGTAGGCTTTTAAAGCATGATTTGAATTTCCCTCAATAATAGTTCCCCCAACTGTTATATTGATAGAGACGATCTTTTTCTCGGTCAACCTGGTATGGCCCCCTTGCTCTGGTCTCTCTATTGCTTTACTCACCTTGGCAATATTTAATGCTTCTGCCAGTTGACCATGACGATAAACTATTAAAAGCCCTCAATTATCATTCCTTTTTTTTATTTTTTTCTCCAAAATGACTACAATCAAGATGCGCTTCATTTTCTAATGCTTTGTCTCTATGTCGACCAGACCTAAGTGGTTCTTTCTTTCCATGACTATGGTGTTAACTTGCACTTGCTCCACCCACAAACTAGTCCACCATGATGTTGACTAGGAGCTCTTTGATCAATTGTCAATCTCATCAACATCAACATGGAGAGAATTTTTTTCGCCAGTGTAGGTTAAGTTTGTATTTGAGCACTTTGTTGGTTCATAAGCCTCAGTTACTCTTAAATAGCCACCACCTCTTATTATCGTGACATTCTTTCCTTCACTAGGGATGGCAAAATCCTGGTGCGGGTGCGGGTTTTGCATTTTTGCACCCGCACCAGATTTAAAATTCCCTTCCCGGTCCCCGAAAAATCCCTAGATTTTTTTAGGTTTTTTCGGGTGCGGGTATTTGCAGGTTTTGAAATTGTGCATACCGCACCCGCACCCGCACCGTACCCGGAAAAAACCCGGATTTTCCCGGATTTTTTTCCACTTTTTTGTTAATTTTTTTCATAAATACTTTGAGTTATGCGGGTGCGGGGTTTATTGGCAATACCGCACCCACACCGTACCCAGACTTTTTTTTTAAAAAATCACCGCACCCGGATTTTTTTCCCGTAAAATCCGGGTTCCTGGACAATCCGGGTACCCGGATTACCCGGATTTTTTTGCCATCCCTATCCTTCATCGTTCTTGACCCCTCTTTGTCACTATAGAGATCCTCAATAGTTACATTCCCTTCTAATAAGTTGTTCATGGCGATATGGTTTTTTTTAGAATCCCCGCAGACGAGGCCAATAGTTGATCCTAAAAATCGATCGACCTCCAGTTCACCAGTAAATTTTATATTTGTTGTAGAGGATCTAACTCAACCAGAGGACGATAAGGGAAAGTGAGGGGTTTCAGGCCATTTTTTTGTCAATAAAGGCCACTACGTTTCGGTCAATTGAGGATCAGTGGTGTAAATGATCTATAAACAAAGAGAAAACGAGGGTCAGAGGTGTTGATGGTGTTGCTGGCAATAATCCTCTGATGCTCAAGTCAAAGTTTGAATATGGAGTGAAATATTTGGTCGACCAGAGAGAGACGAGATATAGAGAGAGTTTCAGGTTAGAGTATTCCCGACCTTCATTTGAAACAAAAGAGGCTATTTTTAGGAGATTTTACTCTTTATACAAGTGTTGCCATGCATGGTGTATGAGTGACACCTCATTACAAGTAAAGGAGTTGGTGATGACACCTATCTAGAACCCATGGAGACACTTGGAGAACAAAAAGATTCATTTAAGAGACATCTGGAAGCTTGTAAGAGAGTTGGTGAAACACTTGGACAAGATGCAGCTTGCTTGGAGAACACTTGGAGAGAAGCTTCAACATTTATTATTTTATTAATTTCGTCATGCAACTCCTCTTATGATGAAATTGATATACATGTCATTCATCGACCAAGTTGTGCGTTCATTATAGAATTATCTAGTCAACCAAAAGGTCTCGATATTAGGAGTGAGAGTAAAGTCTTCATCGACTAGATTAAGAATGAAGAATCCATTACTTTAGAAATCAAGCCACCATTTAGGATAGAAAATACATAAATTCTTTTGAAATAAAGAAAATCCTAACCTCTTGATGATGTGGTGTTGACACATCCGAAAAAGGGATTGTCTCCCAAGTATAGGAATGTCGAAGTAATAAACCCGGTGAGACCGGAGTCGATCCACGAGGAAGGAAATTTTAGCGCTACAAACTATAAAGTAAGCAATTATGATATGGATGATTCAAAAGAGATAACAAGATAATATCAACAAGTATAGGTAAGAACAAGTTCGTAAACAATAAATGAGAATCACACAAGAGAAATCAACACAATAATAATGAAAGCTAAGGTTAGGGGATCCGTCCTTGATATTTCAAATAAGGATAAACAACCCGTTTTAATTATAAGAATTATATTTGTTTCGTTACCAATATTTATACCACTTCTTGTAAATGGGTTCAAGCATCCAATGTGCCAATCTCCATATGTCGACAATAAATCAAGGTTCCTAACTAGATTCGTGTCGGTAAGGAAGAACCATACGACATCTAGAAAGGATCCAAGCATTTGATGTGCTAAGGATTGTGTACAATGGATCAAGACCTCCACTTTACGAGTGGTGTCAAGATTGACTAAGAAAATAAATATAAATCATATAAACAACACAAGATTATGATTATTAAGCACATATTAAGGGTTAGAGAATCCTTACTCTCATATTAAGGGTTTCACCCTTTCACCTTAGCAAGAGAGAAATTAGAAAGACATTATAAAAGAAAGGAAACAAATTACAAGAAAAAGAAAATTTATTAATAGCATAAAAACACAAGAGAGAAACACAATATAAGATCCCAGCAAAGGCCAAGATGCCCCAATGGGTCACAAGGCACCTCTATTTATAGATACATTCAGGGGCAAACTTGTCAAATGACAAAGAAATAATTGTCAAATATTAGATGCACCAACTTTGACAATTGGGGTAATTAGGTGAACCAACTTTGACCACCGATTTTGACATTGAATTTTTGAGAATTTTAATTACATGTCTTCATGAAATCATAGATATTTCTCTCAGCTTTTTATAACATCTTGATTCATACGATTTGGATACGTATTTTCAAAGATACAATCAAAATACTGAGGCATGGTCAAGCTGGACCGAATCTATAGATGAGTTCATTTTAAGCCCAATTTTGGTCCACTAAGAGTCCAAATTTGATGATACTTGTAAAATGCAATCTTGTAGATAATTGAATTTACCTTCCAAAACATTAAGATTTGCACCATTCTGATCTATAAATAGAAAGTTATGCCCAATTTACTGTACCTACATCAAAACCGAAATTAAGAGAAAGTTAATTCAAATGATGTAAAGACTACAAATATGCTTAAGTTGAGAAATTTAATGACACTATTAATGCAATATGATAAATTAAGCTCTTATTAAGCATACATATTTCAGGGTTCATCACACCCCCCAACCAACTTATTGCTAGTCCCTAGCAATTAAAGCGTTATTATTTAGAAGTGATTTATAGAATTTTACATCCAAGGTGGTCATTATTGCACTCTCCTTGATTTTATCCAAATAAACAAACTCTCAACCGATTTTTTTTTATTTAATGACTCATGTACCCTTCAGTCAAGATATCACTAAACCTTCTTTTTGTGCTCAGTCGACACATGACTATGGGGCTTATTAGAAAGAAGCTATATCGATTCTAATATTTGTTAAGGCTAACAACTTTAGGTAGGGGGCATTCATTTATTTTATATATATATATATATATGTTTTTTTTTAAAGAATGCATCTTTAACCCATGTAGCGAGCCTTAGGCTAATGACTCACAGACTAGTTGGCCTTAGGGCATTAGGTGTTAAGACACCCTTTCGAGCTTAACGACTCGAGTTGCCGATGCTTTATTTTTGCTTAGAAACTTGTGGGTAGTGCAATGTTCAATCCCATTAAGCTTTCTCCTTAATCCATGTGGTGAGCTTTGGGCCAATAGCTCCCAAACCAGTTGGTCTTAAGGTATTAGGTGTTGATGCACCCCTCGGGCTTATTTGTTCGAATTAAGGAGGCTACGAGATCAAACTTATCCACAATTGCTTTCTCTTCTTCTCTTCTTTTTTTTCACTTTTTTTTGCTCTTTTTTTCCTTTTTTTCCTTTTTTTCTTTTTTTTTGACTTTCCCTTTCTTTTTGTTATTATCCTAAACAAAACAAAAAAAACTCAAATATTACAACATTTCATTTCGCCATCCACAATCATGCATTAAGGTATGCGTGTGTGTGAAGAAAGGTTCATGAATACTTGCTTAACGAGTACATAAGCACACAGTTTATTAAATGATAAGGTTGTGAGAGTTCATAGATTTGAATAATTCAAAATGAAATGAATAAGACCTCTTTGTTATAAAATTTAAAAATCAAAACTAAATAATATCAAGTTAACTAAAATGACTCTTAAAAAATGCAAAATCAAAACAAAATGAAAAATTGGTTAAAGTGTGTTTCAAGAGTTCAAACTGGCCCTCCCTACTCTGCCAGTCCTGACCCAGAATACGTCTCGAGAGGATTTGAACTCCTTACACCGTACTCTGAATCTAATTACTAACTCGCTTTTTTTTTTTAAGAAAAAGGAAATTCAGGACACATTATGTCTACTATCCTTCTCCCCTAATCAAATGAAACATTGTCCTCAATGTTTAAATATAGAGAGATAAAGTATAGGAGACATTACCTGAAGCTTCTGTTATTCAAGAGAGATGACCTGACAGACTCATAAAATAAAATGCTAAAAATAAAATAAGGGACAAGAAAAAAATTACAAACGGAGATTCAGATCTAATTTGTACTTTTTGTTTTGCCCCCCTGACCAATTAAATTGAGTGATGGTTGGATTAGGTTGATACTCGACTACTTGTAACGTGTCAAGTAGTTCACTAGCGGTAGTGGTAGAAACAAGGATCTGTCTCACCGAATGAGGGATAAAATTCTGTTCCACAACTGCATCAACAAAACCTATCAAAGGATCAAAGAAATTTTTAACATTCAACAAACTTATGGGTTTTTTATGGAGATTCAGTTGGGTCCAAGAGGTAATTTGAAAATTTTCTTTGAGAGTACCGAAGCCACCTAGTAAAGCAATAAAGGCATCTAAATTGATGACCATATGTGCCATGCGTTCATACATGGAGGAGACTTGTAACTCATATCCAACCGTTTTTCTAACAATGCTTCCTATAGCCAAAGCTTTAGGAATAACTCCTAAAACTTGACTGCCTCCTACGAGTGCAGCTGTTGACACACAACCCATTAACCCAATGCTACCTCCCCCATAAACCACATGAATCTTTCTTTCAGCTAGTAGCCTACCAAGATAATTTGCTGCTTCTACAAACTCCTCACTTTTACCCGGTCGAGATCCACAAAATACACATATCCTTTGAATTCGACGTTTTGAAGTTCCCTCCATGTCTATGCAACTCTCTAACTATGTGTGAAGAAGAGAACAGGAGATGTGGTATTTATGGAGTGTAAAAAGGTATGCTAATGATGACATCCAAATAGGTAGCTCGGCTGCTTGTTGAAAAATTCGACAATTATGCATAGAAATTCAAAAAAAGATGATGAAATAAGACACCATAAGTCAAACAAGAGATACAAATTCAAAAATGACATCTATAAGGCATTAAAATTCAAAAATGATGGCACGCATGTATATGTATAGTTGGTTGTGACTATGGCTCACATCTTCCTCTAATTTTACGTCCAGAAACGGCTTAAACACCTTCTATGAGTTGGGGATATGCTTCCCATCTAGTTTTCTTATAAACTGGCAAACAGGGTCGTTTTAAGTTAGATTCCCAAGACTATAGCGTTCCTGCTCATCTCGGAATTGTGTCCACAAATTAAAAATTTCACGCTACACAAGTCCACAAGAATGTGTCTCAAAAGTCATTCGGATATCATCCAAAGACTCCTTACTCAGTCCATTCTTAATGAACTATAGTTTATCCTCTCTATTATTAGACAAATATCCCAAGGAGCGGCAACGCTAGTTACAAGTCCATCTTGCCCATTTAGGACAAAATTGTAACCTTTTCGCTCTTCGCTTTTTGGGGTAAGAGTTTTTTCCCATACCTGGCATGTGAGAAACAAGATTATCTGAAAATTCATAAGAAAATCGAACCTTGGCTTCAATTAATCATCTTACTTCAATAGGCATACCCTTAAACATCAACATCCTTAGTCTTTCAGCGTGAGCTTTGTAAATTTTAAGCAAATCATTTTGAGGAAGAGAGGGAAAATGTTTGTGCAACTTTGAGAGAATGGTATCCATGCGAAGAAAATGAGAGAGAAGAAAAGAAAACGGATGCAAAGTGAGCAACAGTTTTTAGGGAACTGCAAAACCGACTTTAAAAGTCACGGAGTACCGTATCCGCCACTTGACCGGGAAAAATCTTCCTTAAAAAAGATCGACTAAAGCAATGGACTCTTCATTTTGGTCAAAAGTTTCAAAGAATAGTTTTAACCGTTGTCTATTAACTTTAAACACATTACCATTCTTTGGGTTCTCAATTTCAACTGCTCCATAAGGGAAAACATTTTTAACAATGAAAGGCCCAGTCCAACGAGACCGAAGTCTACCAGGAAACAAGTGCAATCTTGAATCATACAAAAGAACTTTTTGTGAAGGTTCAAAAGATTTTCTAACAATGAATTTGTCATGAAAAACCTTCATTTTTTCTTTGTAAATTTTAGAATTTTCATAAGCGTCATTCCTGATTTCTTCAAGTTCACTCAGTTGGAGTTTACGTAACTTGCAAGCATCATTCAAGTTTGTGTTGAATGTTTTAATGGCCCAATAAGCTTTATGCTCAATTTTCACAGGCAAGTGACAAGGTTTTCCATAAACTAATCTATAAGGAGACATTCCCAATGATGTTTTAAAAGCAGTTCGGTAAGCCCAAAGTGCATCATTAAGTCTTAAAGACCAATCTTTACGATTTGGGTTAACCGTTTTTTCTAAGATCTGTTTTATCTCCCTATTAGCTAATTCAACTTGTCCACTTGTTTGCGGGTGATAAGGTGTATAAATTTTATGGGTTATTCCATATTTCTTCATTAAAGTTTCAAATGGTTTGTTACAAAAATTGTACCCCCATCACTAATAATGGCTCGAGGAATTCCAAATCTACACAAGATATTCTCTTTCAAGAATTTGATAACTGTTTTGTGATCATTGTTTCAACATGGAATTGCCTCGACCCATTTTGAAACATAGTCTACTGCAACAAGAATGTACACAAAACCAAATGATTGTGGAAAAGGTCCCATAAAATCAATACTCAACAGTCAAAGATTTCAACAACAAGAATGGGATTTAAAGGCATCATGTTTCTTTTTGAAATGGATCCCAATTTTTGACAATTTTCACACGTTTTGCAAATGTATGTGCATCTTTAAATAAGGTGGGCCAATAAAATCCACATTGCAAGATTTTAGCAGCTGTTTTTCTAGATGAAAAATGTCCTTCACATGCTTCAGAATGACAAAAATTAATAACACTACTTACCTCATTGTCGGGTATGCATCTTTTAATTATTTAATCCGGATAATATTTGAACAGATATGGGTCATCCCAATAAAATTGTTTCACCTCGGTCAAAAACTTCCTTTTGTCTTGAGCATTCCAATGAGGTGGCATTTTTCTTGTTACAAGGAAATTTACAATGTTAGCAAACCAAGGTACAACAACAACGGAAAATAAAAATTCATCAGGAAAAGAATCATTGATAGGTGAAGTTTCAATTCGTTGATCTTGAAAGATTGTCTGCAACGATATTTTTGGCTCCTTTCTTATCCTTTATTGTGATGTTGAATTCTTGGAGCAATAAGATCCACCGTATCAATCTAGGTTTTGCATCCTGTTTAGACATTAAATATCTCACAGCTGCATTGTTAGTGTAAACAATCGTGAGAGAACCAATTAAATAAGATTAAAATTTGTCCAATGCAAATACTATTGCAAGTAGTTCTTTTTCAATCATTGTGTAATTCATTTGGGAATCATTTAAAGTCCTACTTGCATAGTATATCACAAAAGGCTTACCTTCTTTTCTTTGTCCTAAGACAACACCAACGACATAATCACTGGCATCACACATCAACTCAAAAGGTAAGGACCAATCAGGAGATTGCATAATTGGAGCAGTTGTTAAAAGTCCAATTAATTTATCAAAGGCATTTTGACATTCTTGAGTCCATTCAAAAGAAGTGTCTTTTATTAAGAAGTTACAAAGAGGTTTAGATATAGCACTAAAATTTCTTATGAACCTCCTATAAAATCCAGCATGCTCTAAGAACAAACTTCTTTGACTGTTTTTTGTGGAGGCAAATGGGAAATTAATTTCACTTTTGCTTTGTCCACTTCAATTCCCTTAGAAGACACCACATGACCTAAGATAATTCCTGAAGTGACCATATAATGACATTTTTTCCAATTCAAAATAAGACATTTTTCTTCACACCTTTTTCTAAGTTTTCAAGACAATTATCAAAAGAGTTTCCAAAAACAGTTAAATCATCCATAAAGACTTCTAAACAATGCTCAACCATGTCACTGAAAATGCTTAACATGCATCTTTGAAAAGTGGCTGGGGCATTGCAAAGTCCAAAAAGCATTCTCCTAAATGCAAAAGTGCCGAAGGGGCACGTGAATGTGGTCTTTTCTTGGTCTTCGAGTGCAATGTGAATTTGATAATAGCCTGAGTATCCATCAAGAAAGCAGTAGTAGGGGTGTCCTGCTATTCTTTCAAGAATTTGATCAAGGAATGGTAAAGAAAAATGGTCTTTTCTAGTGACAGCATTTAATTTTCTATAATCAATGCACATCCTCCAACTAGATGAGACTCAAGTTGGCAATGATTCCTCATTTTCATTTTTAACTACTGTAATGCCAGATTTCTTAGGTACTACTTGAGTAGGGCTTACCCACTTGCTATCAAAAATAGGGTAGATAATTCCCACATCAAGTAGTTTAAGAACTTCAGCCCTAATTACCTCTTTCATATGTGGATTCAATCTTCTTTGAGGTTGTTGGGATATTTTGGTATTTTCCTCTAAATGTATTCTATGAGTGCAAATTAAAGGGTTAATGCCTTTTATATCTTTTAAAGTCCATCCGATTGCATTTTTATGCCTTATAAGCACTTCTATCAACTTACCTTGTTGCTCGCATATGAGGGATGAAGAAATTACCATCGGATATGTTTGATTCTCTCCAAGATATGCATATTTCAGTCTTTTAGGTAAGGGCTTTAGTTCTAACTTGGGAGGTTCCTCTTCCTTACTTGCATTCATTTGCCCCAAATTCTTCAAATCTTGGTTTTGAGCCTTTTTCCATCACCTGTGCACAATCCAATAAAGAACATATATCAGAAAGATCAGACTCTAGTTCCATACTTGATTCTAATGAATTCACCAAACAAGTTTCTAAAGGGTCAGAAGAACTCCCTTTTTGGATGTGATCTTCCACAATAGATTCAATCACATTGGCCTCATCAATTTCATCTTCTTCTTCATGTGGTTGTTTGCACATATTAAAAACATTAAGTTCCAATGTCATGTTCCCAAATGATAGCTTCATGACTCCATTCCTGTAATTAATCAAAGCATTAGAGGTAGCTAGAAATGGACGCCCTAAAATAACAGGATTTGAATTGCTTACTTCCACTGGTTGTGTGTCCAAGACGATAAAATCCACTGGATAAATGAATTTATCGACTTGAACTAAGACATCTTCTACTACTCCTCTTGCTACTTTAATTGATCTATCAGAAGCAAAAGAGTCACAGAAATTGGTTTTAACTCACCTAGGTTGAGTTTTTGAAAAAACCGAGTATGGAAGCAAATTCACACTAGCATCAAGATCAAGTAAAGCTTGTTCAATTTTGTGGTCTCCAATAACACATGAAATTGTAGAACAACATGGATCCTTATATTTCACTGTATTATTATTTTGAAGAATAGCACTTACTTGCTCGGCTAGAAAGGCCTTCTTTTTCACATTCAGTTTTCTTTTCACAGTGCACAAGTCTTTCAAAAATTTTGCATAAGAAGGTACCTGTTTGATCACATCAAGCAAGGGAATGTTGACCTTTACCTGTTTGAAAATTTCAAAGATTTCATAATTGTGAGTTGGCTTCTTTTGTGTAGCTAATGCTTGAGGAAATGGAGGCACAGATGAGGATATGGTTTCCTCTTCACTAGGTGTTGGTTTGGCAACCTCTTTCTGCCCTTTAGAGATCGATTCTTCTTCTTTCTCACAAGGGTTAGGAATATGTTCTTCAACAACCTTACCATTGTGAAGGGTCATGACTGACTTGGCTTGGTCAAAATAATGGTTATTTGAACTCCTTGCATTTGAGTTAGATTGATCTTTGGGGTTTTGCAATGTTTGAGAAGGAAATTTTTCTTTCTCTTGGATGCTAAATGTAGATGCAAATTTTACAAGAGTTTCTGACAAATTTGCTAATGTTTGAGCAGTTTGACTATTGAAAGACTCTTGCTTTGTAATGAATGAATGTAATGTTTCTTCAAAGTCATTCCTAGGAGGAGAAGCATATGCACGATCATGAGAATTTTGAAAATTTTGTCGTATCTGAAAAGGAACTTGTGAAGATTGTGCACGATTATCATTTTTTCAACTAAAATTTGGATGATTTCTCCAACCAGAATTGTAGGTTTGTGAGTATGGATTGTGATTTGGCCTTTTGAAAGTGTTCAAGGCATTGGCTTGCTCATGGAGACATTCTCTAAAGGCAGGCAAAGTTGGGCAATCATCAGTAGAATGGTCATTGTCATTACAAATGTTACAGACATTTTCTTGAATAGAATTCAATTGACCATTCTTTTTCATTTCTAAAGCCTCGACTTTTCTAGCTAGGGATGCATATTTAGCTTGAAGGTCATGGTCTTCCCTAAGGTTGTAAATGCCTCTATTGGATGTCGAGGTTGGGGCCTTGCTTGGTACCTCATAGGTGCCAACAGTATCCTAATTTTGTGCCTTTTCTGCCAAGGAATCTAGGTAGTCAATTGCTTCCTTAGGGTCTTTTTCTTTAAATTCTTCATTACACATTAATTCTACTAGTTGCCTATCTTGAGGTGTTAACCCTTCATAGAAGTATGAAACTATTCTCCAAGTCTCAAAACCATGGTGAGGATAGGTATTAAGTAGTTCCTTATACCTATCCTAACATTGGTAAAGGGTTTCCCCTTGTTTTTGAGTAAAATTGAAAATTTGTCTTTTAAGAGAATTTGTTCTATGGGTAGGAAAAAAAATTTTCAAAAATTGTTGTTTCATCTCATCCCATGAACTAATGGAATTTGACCTCAAATTTTATAGCCATGTTCTAGCTTTATCTTTTAAAAAAAAAAGGAAAAAGCTTTAATCTAATGGTGTTTATGCTACAATTTGGGTCAGTATAGGAGTTACATACTCTTCAAAGAGTTTTAAGTGCGAATATAGGTTCTCCATATCAAGGCCGTGAAAGGTGGGTAGAAGTCGAACAAAACTTGGCTTGAAATTGAAATGGATTGAATCTGGAGGAGAAATTATACAAGATGGTACACTAGTCCTTACCGGATTCATATAGTCTTTGAGGGTTCTTGTCTGGTTTTGATCATTTTGTTGGGAACGGTTGTCCCCTTCATCTGTGAACCTCTCCACTAGATTGTCGGCCATGTTTTCTAAGGAAGATGATGTTTTTCTAACAAGTCTACCACTAGATGTTCGTAACCAAATTTTCATGCAAGAAAGAGAGAAGAAAAGAGAAGAAAAGATGAACACACAACAAAGTAAAAAATTAAGATCTAAAATGAGAGAAGAGAATACTTACAATTTTGCACGCCAATTTTTACCTTCCCTGGCAACGGCGTCAAAAACTTGACATATCCAAAAAAAAGATTGTTTCCCAAGTATAGGAGTGTCAAAGCAATAAACCCGGTGAGACCGGGGTCGATCCACGAGGAAGGGAATTTTAGCGCTACAAACTATAAAGTAAACAAATATGATATGGATGATTCAAAGAGATGACAAGATAATATCAACAAGTATAGGTAAGAACAAGTTCGTAAACAATAAATGAGAATCACACAAGAGAAATCAACACAATAATAATGAAAGCTAAGGTTAGGGGATCCGTCCTTGATATTTCAAATGAGGATAAACAACCCGTTTTAATTATATGAATTATATTTGTTTCGTTACCAATATTTATACCACTTCTTGTAAATGGGTTCAAGCATCCAATGTGCCAATCTCCATATGTCGACAATAAATCAAGGTTCCTAACTAGATTCGTGTCGGTAAGGAAAAACCATACGACATCTAGAAAAGATCCAAGCATTTGATGTGCTAAGATTGTCTACAATGGATCAAGACCTCCACTTTACGAGTGGTGTCAAGATTGACTAAGAAAATAAATATAAATCATATAAACAATACAAGATTATGATTATTAAGCACATATTAAGGGTTAGAGAATCCTTACTCTCATATCAAGGGTTTCACCCTTTCACCTTAGCAAGAGAGAAATTAGAAAGACATTATAAAAGAAAGGAAACAAATTACAAGAAAAAGAAAATTTATTAATATCATAAAAACACAAGAGAGAAACACAATACAAGATCCCAGCAAAGGCTAAGATGCCCCAATGGGTCACAAGGCACCTCTATTTATAGATACATTCAGGAGCAAACTCGTCAAATTACAAAGAAATAATTGTCAAATATTAGATGCACCAACTTTGACAATTGGGGTAATTAGGTGAGCCAACTTTGACCACCAATTTTGACATTGAATTTTTGAGAATTTTAATCACATTTCTTCATGAAAGTCATAGATATTTTTCTCAGCTTTCTAGAACATCTTGATTCATACGATTTGGATGCGTATTTTGAGAGATACGATCAAAATACTGAGGCATGGTCAAGCTGGGCCGAATCTACAAATGGGTTCACTTCAAGCCCAATTTTGGTCTACTAAGAGTCCGAATTTGATGATGCTTTTGAAATGCAATCTTGTAAATAATTGAATTCACCTTCCAAAACATTAAGATTTGTACCATTCTGATCTATAAATAGAAAGTTATGCCCAATTTACCAAACCTACATCAAAATCAAAATTAAGAGAAAGTTAATTCAAATGATGTAAAGACTACAAATATGCTTAAGTTGAGGAATTTAATGACACTATTAATGCAATATGATGAATTAAGCTCTTATTAAGCATACATATTTAAGTGTTCATTAGACGTCAAATATTAATCTTATTAGTTGTCCTAATTTTTCATTCAACACCTAGGAAACCATTTTCCTTTCCTCCCACTTTTAACACAACTGAACATAGCCTAAGGGTGTGTTTTTTTTCCATCTATAACCTGAATTTACAATCAAGTCCATATAACCTGAGTTAACAAAATCTTATTGAAATGATAATTATCATATCATGTAATATAATTTTCATCATTTATTTTTATTTTTCACTCATTGGTGAAATTTTGTTAACTCATATTGTAAGAAGTTAGGTTGTAGAAATTGGTTCTAGGTTTAGCATTACTCATAATATGAATAACGTGTTAGAAAATTTACTTGCGTTATATAAGGATAATGTACAAAATAATTTAATATAACTTTAAAATAAAATTGCCAACTGAAAGCTTGTCCTAGCAATAGAAATGATTTGTCGAGGCTCATGTATCATACGATTTCCTTAAAATAGATTTGCATTCTCCACTAGTTGCTTGAGAATTCTACCAGTGTCTATCTTCAAGGATACAATGACAATTAGTAGCAAGAGAATGATACTTCTACTTTTCTACTTAAGTGAACTAAAAACACTTCAAACTCTATCACTCTAAGAACTAGAAACTAAGAACTCAAGAAAGCAAGAGAGAAAACAAGCTAGAGAGTAATAACTTTTTAGTGTATTTCACAAATGAAGAAAGGACCTTTTTATATTGGCCAAGGAAAAAGTAACCTTCAAATCCATTTAATTCAAAAATTAAATTTGTAACCACCATTTCTATTCAATACAAATCAATTTTTCATAAGTTACAAAAGAAATTTATAAATCAATTCATAGGTTACAAAACAAATTCATTCAAACCATATTAAGTTACAAAATTAAATTTTGTAACTTCTAAAGAATTTGAAACATCTATTTAATTTTCCAACATAATGTACCTATGAAATCCATTCCTAATAGGTAGTCATGGGTGTGATACATTGAATTAATTTTATTTAATAACAAAAAATTCATATCAAATAAAATTTTTAGTGCTCCAATAGTGAATGTGGAGTTGCCGAAAATTAAGATCTATGTTACGGTCCGCCCAATTTGCTTGCTACGAATGGCTCAAATGTGTATAAGGTTAGCCTAACTTCTAGAAAGCTTGCAAGGTCTAGCCCAACCTCTAGAAATCTCTAGCAAGCTTATATGCTAGAACCTTCTTTGTAAATATCTAAGATATTTTAGAGTGTCCAATACAAAATATCTATATACTATAGGAGATAATTCTAGAGTGTAAATAATAACCGTCGCACGTATTAAATCCTAGTTGTCCATTTAGGAGGAGGTTTACTATAAATACCCATACAAGCTTCATTGTAAAGCCAACTTCTAATCATTGTAAAGAGTTTTGTGTATTACAAAGCTTTCCTTCTTAAAGTAACTCATAGTCTCCATCTTTCAATACTTCTCTTCACTTTGCCTTAAAACTTTTAGCTCAACGATCCAAGTCTGTCAAGCTTCTTCTTGAGTGAAGCAAGTATACCACAAGGCTTATTTAACAGCTTTGGGTTCAAGTTGTCCAAGTGCTGCACAATCTCTAAGCTCGTGACATCAAGCTAGCCTAGACATTATTTACTTATGGACGATATCTTTTATGGACGAATTAAAGAAACTATATTGCAAGCTCATTATTTATTTGGTTCCATAAGTTACTAAATATATCAATTATTTTAAAATTTTCAATTAATTATATGTTATTCACATTGTTAGCTTATGAATTTGTTCAAAGTGGATGAAATATCAAAGAATTTTGAAGACAAAATAAAAGAAAAATATTCAAAGGAATCGAGAAAAGAAAATTTATTAGTACATAGAAAATAAGAAATAAAACAAAAATTGTATAAGAGCACAAATAAAAAACATGGAAGGATTTGTATGTAAAAATAGAGAATAAATACAAAAAATTAATAATACTGAGAATCAAGAAAAAAATCTAATATATTTAATTTTTTATTTGATTTGGGAGTATTGGTGCAGAGTGTAATTAAAAAAAAAGTTATACATGTGAGTAATTTTACTGAAATTCCAAAAGTTGTGTAGAACAATAAATTTGTTTTGAATTTTCATAAATGGATGTAGAGAAAAGAATACATATTAAAGTATTTATTTGAGTATAAATAGTCCCTTTAAATAAGAATAGACTATTTACATCAAAAATATTTTATACATCTTTTTCTATATGTATTAATATTAATGCTCTGAAAAAATAAAATTTTATATAGAGTATATGAACAAAATTTAGGTTGTCAATACGGTCCGCCGGAGCAAAGTACAATCGAGACAAAGAGTTCTGATTACGATGTGATGACATAACTTATTCATGACTTTATTTTAAATAAATATTTAAATTATTACTAGATTATAAATTTAATTTGAATTATAACGATTGTGGAATAATAATTTAAAATGAGGTGTAACAGAGTATATTTGGATGAATAACCGTTTTTAATATTACTCATGTCTTTAAATTTTAATTAAGGGCTTTTTTAAAAAAATAATAATAATCACTTAAAAATTATTAAAATTTATATAGGTTTCTGAAATAATAAAAAATATATATTTTATGATAAACTTGTGTTATGGACGAGGAAAAAGATGGATTCTACTTTACTTCACCATCCAATCAAAGCGATAGTATGGAAGGACACGTGGACTTGAAATAGATTTTCATACAAGGTTGTGATATTCCATCAAATACATTATTTCATAGATGAACACAGATATAAGCTTACATTTAATATTAACTTCGAAAATTGTCTTCTAATATGGATCATGGATGGATATGAAGTCAGACTCCAGATGGATTTCTACTTAAATGTTGGTCAAAAAAAAGGTTTTCAAATCAGTCATACTAGGTTTAAAAGGTTGTTTAACTTGTAAATTTTTTAAATTATTTTATTTTATTTCGATTAATATAAATCATCGATCAATTTTGTCTTCAATTATTAACAACGAAAATTTTGTTTTCCAATATCATAGAATATTCCTTAAAATTTTCTTCTTAAAATAATAATAATTTTCTTTTAACAACTCTTATAATTTTGATTATTTTCAGAATTTCGACGTGAGAAGAAGAAGTAGTTGTAATAATCAAAGGCTGAAATTAAAAAATAAACACATAAATAATAAGAAAAGCTCCCATACCGGATTTTAATACAGGACTCCGGTATCAGTACCTTTCCCTTAAAGGCTTAAAACTTTCGCCGACGTTAATGAAATTGAGAGAGAGAGAGAGAGAGAGAGAGCGATCAATTTCTACTTGTAAGGCAAACTCTCCAGTGTCAGTCCCGAATCCTCAGTCTTCGGGAGGCGCACTTGTGATTGGTTGAATGGATATGAAGTTCCAAGCCGTAACGCAAACGCAGCCACACCAGCAGCAGCAGGAGTCGCTGGCAGTTTCCAACCCTAGTGCAAACACCGATCCGCCTCCGCAACCGATGGCGGAGGCGCCGCCCAAGCAGGTCGCCCTGGCTATGGAGAGACTCACCCAAGCTGCTAGGCACATCGCGGACGTTCGGCTCGGTGCTGACCGCCTTCTCGAGGCTCTTTTCCTGGCGGCGCAGCCTCACCAGAGCAACAAACCCTTGAATTTGTTCATCCAAGAAGACACTGCTATGCGCCAACACCTCCAGGACCTCCGCTCCATCGGTACGTTTCAAATTTTAAAATGCACCGCTTCGCTTCGCTTACTGATTTAATTAGCTTTGCATTTTCGGGGAAATACTATGGTACCGGTTTGGAATTTCCAGTAACGTTACCGGGATCAATTTCATTTCTTATTGTTAGCTTGTCATGATATTTGTAGCCTTAAGTGCTAGAAATTAGTCGTGAAATGCGTATTGTGAATTGGGACTTGTAACCGGGCAAATGCTGTAGTGGTCACTGCGTTTAGCGTTTGAATGGGTTCCTACTAATGTTAGGAAGGCAACTGGAAGAATCTGGAGTTTTGAACGAGCCTCTTCGGTCGCGAAGTAATTCTTGGGGTTTGCATATGCCCTTGGTGTGTCCTGATGGTGCAGTGGTTGCTTATGCTTGGAAACGCCAGCTTGCCGGCCAGGCTGGTGCATCTGCTGTTGATAGAACCAGGTAATTGTTATGCTATATCAAATTCGGATCTATTATTGGTCTAATCGTTTGCTAATTCATTATGGTTTTGCAAAACGGCATTGTTTGGGATGTGTTAATTGGAAATTCAGATTTAAAGGGTTTTGTAGTGTATCATGTTTGAAGTAATGGCTGAGTGAATTGGATTGTGGTGCGTGAAAATGCTTGTAGATTTTGGTAGAAGGGAAACATGCATTTTGGAAATTTTTAAACCCTGAGGTTTCCTTTTGTCTACAAGTGAATAAGAAACTCAGTTATATTTTGGTTAAATCAACTGCTTACTGACAAAGTGATTTATCTAAGATGGAATTGATTGCTTTAACAATTGTTTTGATGGAGTTGTTGTAGGTAAATTTTGCTGACTACTTGCTAGGAGAGGCTTAAGCTTTAACGTACAATGCTTAAGGCTTTAAGAGTTTTGAATTTTTAGAACAAGATCACAAGGGGTCTTTTTTAATTTTTTTTTTAATGATCTGGCTTGGGAGTGCCATCTCGGAAAAAGCTTCTTGGTTTCATAATTTTAACTAAAAGAAAATACTAGAATTCAAATATGGGATTTTAATCATTGAAAGTTGAGGCATGAAGAGAACTACTTGACGACAAACTATTTTTAAGCTTGCTTTGGTGGGTTCATGTAAGTGTTTATTGGTTCTTTTTGAATCAAAAGATATGCTTTGAAAATTCTTCAAAAGAAAACGAACATGGTATTCAAGTTAAGAGTATACTTAATCTGAAGAGATGACTCTTATTGTAATTGTTTTTAACCAAGCAATCAAAGGTTTCTTTGAGTATCATGTCCCGTGGATTTTCTGAATTCTAAAAGTTGTATTGTCTAATAGTAGTCCCCAAATTGAAATCTGATGCACATGTCAAAAGATTTCAAGATTATTAAAAAAAAATGCAATGAAATATAGGAAGAGGGTCATATTCTACTCTTAGAGAATGAGGCTTATCTCTTTATTACCTTAACCTTAACGAGTGCAATATAATGTAGGACAAATTAGGAATAAATTAGGAATTTATAATTTTGATTTTGAGGGATTTTAATAAATTAGGGATTTGAACTATTTTTAGGGATTTTGACTTCCTAAATTGGGAGTAATCCTAATTTGAGTCATTTTCCTAAATTAATAGTTTACTATTTTACTTAGGATTTAATTTTGGTATTTTCTAGTTAAACTAGGATTATGATTCTATTTCCTAATAGGATTTTATTTTCTAGTAGAACTATACTTTAAGGTCCTATAAATAGGAACCTTTAGTTATGTTATTTTCAGATTTGGTTGTTATTGTTTTTTGATCTTTTAGTAAAAAGATTCTTTCTCCCTCAATTTTCACTCTACTTCTTCCCCAAATTTCTTCTATTATTTCTCTCCTTTCCTCTGTCTACATCTCCCTCATTTTCTGTTAATTTGAGGAACCCCGTTCCTCATCAATTGGTATCAGAGCGTGGTTTTGATCCCCTCTTATACTATTTATCCTTTAATTTTTGTTTAACCCATTAACCCTAAAATCTCTCACTACCATCAATTTACTTTACCCCAATTTCATCTTCCATCACCCCTACAAAAAAAAAAAAGTCACTATTCACCGGAGTTACTGTTCACCGAAATTACCGATCATCAGTGTACTGTTCACGTGAGTTACTGTTCATCACGGTACTATTCACCGAAGTTACTGTTCACCGCGACACCATCAGACTGTTCTTGTCAATATCTACAATGTGTTCTTCAGTACAAACTTTAATACTCTCAATAATACAAGCCTCAAAAAATAGGATAAACAATAGGTTTGATGCTCTGGAGAGTAGAATGGATGCCATGGAAGATAAAATTACAGAAGTATTAACAATTGTAAAAGCTTTACAAGCTTCCTTTCTTAAAATACATGGCCCTAATTTGGAGTCATCCACCAAACATAGGAATCAAGAGGTCTTGGGTGCAACTCCTAAGAACCATGAGGATGAGTGTGATGATTCTAGTAGAGATGATGAAGCAAGCGAGATTGATCTTGTAGATGGACATGAATCTAGAGGTGATATTGAGATCGAGGACAAGATGAATTCTAATGATGGTGTGAAGCCTACATATGAAGAATCTCATGAAATTATTCAAGAAATTGATTTTATAGGTTGTGATTCATATTTGGGTTCTTCTACTCCCATTATTGGGTCAACGGTGAAGTCTTATTCTTCCATGGGGATTATTGTTTCTCTACCAATATTGAAGGCCGCGAAAGCATCAATAATTTTTTCATTATATGTGCTTTCACTATTGGATCGTCATAAAGCGAAGATGTGGATTAATGACTTTCCAATGATCGTGCAAGGCAAGACGTGGCGTTTTCTTGTGTATTGGCAATTTCCTCCTTGACAACTCGCCAGGAGTCGAGTTCTTTCAAGAGGGAGAGAATTGATGTAGGACAAATTAGGAATAAATTAGGAATTTATAATTTTGATTTTGAGGGATTTTAATAAATTAGGGATTTGAACTATTATTAGGGATTTTGACTTCCTAAATTGGGAGTAATCCTAATTTGAGTCATTTTTCTAAATTAATAGTTTACTATTTTACTTAGAATTTAATTTTGGTATTTTCTAGTTAAACTAGGATTATGATTCTATTTCCTAATAGGATTTTATTTTCTAGTAGAACTATACTTTAAGGTCCTATAAATAGGAACCTTTAGTTATGTTATTTTCAGATTTGGTTGTTATGGTTTTTTGATCTTTTAGTAAAAAGATTCTTTCTCCTTCAATTTTCACTCTACTTCTTCCCCAAATTTCTTTTATTATTTTTCCCCTTTCCTCTGTCTACATCTCCCTCCCTTTCTGTTAATTTGAGGAACCTCGTTCTTCATCACAATATCTTTGCATTAGATCCTTCCTGTTGGAGGTATAAGCTTTTTGGGGTTTTTGCCCTAGCTGTCATTTTGGACTCTGACCTTTAGGTAGTTTTTGGAATATTACTGTCACAAGCCATCACTTTAACCTCTATATTCTACTAGAAGGAAAGGGTATTTGTATCGCCCAAAAACTAATTAATCTCTAAAACAAAACTTCAATAATCCATCTTATTAAGAAAAGTAAATGTAAAAATAACATAAAGAGACATCTAAGCATCTCTCTAATCAAAACAAAGTTTGACTAACTCAAGTTCCAAATACAATTAAATACTAAAGTCTTCTTATGTGCATAACTCCAAATGAAATTAAAGCTCCAAAAATCAACCACCAAGCTCAATTAACACATCTAAGTCTAATATGCAAAATATCAGAAACGAGAGGTGAGCTGTTAACTCGGTAAGTAAAATCATACACAACATTTTAATATCTTAAAACGATTATAGTGGGAATATATAGCGGGAACATATAGCTCATAATTCAATATTTTCAACATAGAACACATTCTCTAAAGAAAACTGAGATAAAACAAATCATAACATGAGAATTTCAGAGAAAACAATCAATAAATCATGTTACATAATATCACCTGTAACCCCGATGATCCAGTCCAGATTTCAGAAGCCGTGTGAATACTAATACCACAGCTGGGTCCAGATTTCGGATATTTCAAATCATAACAATATTTAGAAACTATGGATAGTGAGTCAAAATCATCTTAAAAATTATAGCACATAACACAATACTCAAATGCACGTTTAATATTCTGATGTTCTAAAATTGTTAAAATTTCCTTTGACTAAAAGTAGTACATAAAACAGTTTTGAGAAACATTTAAAGACTTTACTAAAACTCTAGAATTTTCGAATCTTTATTCAAAAACAGAAAATAAATCGTAAAATCTCATACCGAACTGCTTCATAAATTATTCATCATAAACATTTTACACTTATATTGCAGTATATATATGATGTTACTTACCTCAATCGATCCAAAAGAGAATATATACTAGCTCCTACTCGTTCAATGAAAATCCTATGGAATCACAATTAAAAAGTATTACAACAAGATTATAACCCCTCTGCCTAAATTGTGCCACAAAACTCTTACAAAAAGTCCTAACCTAAACTGTTCTAATTATGTCTCTTTCACTGAGTGGTGGCTGCTCCAGAAATTTTAGAAACTACAGCTTTAGTCCGATTAGCCTAAGTTTTTGCAGGGGTAAACTAGACATACAAAAGATTTTGTAGAAAATTCCCTAAAACAATTTAAGTTTAAAAACTATTTTTGAAGGATTTTCGTTTCCTTCCAATGTGTTCTGTCCAAAAGTTCCAGATTAACGTGTTCAACTTCAAAATTTTAGAACAATTAATCTATAAGTTGAAAAATCACAAAGATTTACAGAAACACATAAATCATATTAAAAGGACAGCATATAAAATTTCAGAATTTTTTGAGATCTCTAGCATACGTAAAATAATTTCGTAATTCATAAAAATACAGAATCTGCAGTTTACCAGATTTTCAACGGTAACTCCGAAAATTCATAACAAATTCAAATCTCAACTTTTTGATGTGAAATAAAATCCGACATATTCGTGTTCATGTCTAGAATAACATATTAAAAATACAAAACAAAATTTGGTCTCTAGGGTTCTCAATAAATTCGGTAATACCAAACAGTTACCTAAACCTCTGCAAAATTTCTAGTATGAGTCTAAGCTAAAATAATCCGCATATAATCAATAAGTCAAGCTAGAAAAATCATGGGCTTACCTTCAAAATCTCTGAGTTTCAGCGCCTGAACCCTAGCCTTCACGTCTAAACCCTAGCTCTTTCGTTATAAAAATATATATACACTAGATAAAGATAACTTACGTGTGTTATCTATGTGTTATTAAAAAAAAAAATTGGAATAATCATTTCTTATCTCTTCGTAATTTAAATCGAAATAAAATTCCCTTTATTAACAATAGTACTAGCTAAACTCTAAAATAACATAAATAGCCCTATTATAATATAATTAGGCCACCAAGGGAAATATACTTAATTAACTCTACGTTAAAACAAATTGTGGATGTTGCTGTATTTCTTGCTGGTGTCAAGTTGTAATAAGGATAGCTTGGAGTTATTGTTGAAGGAGGGAGAGGGAGGAGTAGGGGATAAGATATCAAATTCATTAGTTTTTATATTGTGGGTGCAATTATTGTTTAAAGGGTCAAATTTATTGCACAACAGTTGCATGACTTGTAGGTTTTCAAGTCTTTCTACTGCATTATCATTGTAGCTTGAATAATGGGGTTGTGAGTTTAAGAAATTGATCAGAGATTTGGGAGAGAGAGGGTCAAAGTGAGAGTGCAGTCTCATAGAGAGGCCGTGGAAGATAAATTGGTCAAGAGAGGAAAACAGGTGAAGAAAGCAAATGGCTCTTCTGTAATTAGTTGCGGCTAAGTTTTGTTGCTCTCTTAGACTCTAGGTTGAGAATTTGTATAGGCTTATTTTCGAATTGTAAATACAGAAAGAGATCTTTAATCTAGTATCTCACTGTTCTAAGGCTAAACTCCATAGAAAGCACCCAAAAACATTTTAAAGGTATGCACAAATTCATAAATAAACTCTTTTGTGCAACCTAATCAAAAGTAAAAATTAGATACAACTTTTATAGATAAGAATCAAATAAAGAAAATATTGTATTAGTTTGAAATGAAAACATAAGATCGTCACCAAATGCACCCTAAAATTTTGGCAAATCTTTCACAGTTATTTTATCTCTTCTTAAAATTCCGCACCCACCCCTTTTTTCTTTCACAGCTAAAAGTATAATTGGATGCAATGTCAGAAAACTGTTTTTCATGATTTCGTCAAAGAATTTAACATGTAGCTATTTTTACTTGTGGATATCGGCATACATCATGGATGTGGGTGTTATTAGTGGCATTTATGCCTAGCACTGACTGATGATTTTCATTGGAGTTCAAATTGTTATTTCAAAATTCATCAACTTTGCTTGTTATTTTTTCAGATTAGCTCTCAAGGCCTTCACAGATCAGAAAAAGCGATTCTTTCCTCACCTTGATGATAGACCAGATGATCAGATTGCTGAGCCAGCATCAAAAAAACACTGTGGTTCCCAAGTTTTACCTGCCAGTAACCAGGATGATCTTAGTGACTGCAAAACACTATCAGATGTTCTAATGCGTTTGGAAAAAGAAGTGCCAACTTTGAAAATTTTCACTTATGAACGACTGGACTGGTTAAAAAGAGCTTCTTCGTTGCCTGGTTCAGCAAATGAGAGTCCTATTGAATTATTGAAAGAGCATAGTTTTCATAGCTCAAGTAAACTAAGGCCAGCATTGCAGAATACTGTTGCTGCAGACAAAATATCTGTAATCGAGTTGTTGTTTCCTTCTGTTTTCAGAGCTATAGTCTCATTACATCCTGTTGGTTCTGTTGAGCCAGATGCAGTCGCTTTCTTTTCTCCAGATGAGGTAGTTTCTATACTAATTGCATGTTTTCCTTAATTTTGACTTTTGCTTTTTTTATTTTTTTAAATAGTAACAGTGTATGTTGTTGCTTATTCCTAGCTATATGTTGCACATGATGATTGGGATTATTTATGTACCATACTAGAATGTCTTGAAGTTGACAAATTTTTATTGATAAAATAAAATATTTTTCTGCTGTTCTGGTATAAGTATTACTATAATTATTAATAGAGACTGTAATAAAAACACATATGCATAGGCCTTATCCATGCCAACATAGACACAACAACACCCACACTCACAAGCATGTTGAGAAATGTGTAGTTCTTTTATAGGCAGTTCTGTAAGTACATTTGGGGAAAGTATTTGAAAATACCATTAAGTTGAACATATAATTTGTTTGCCTGTGAGGTTGAAGAAGGCAAAATCTCATGTTTAAGTCCATATGACCTGACATTTGTCTGTCTCCATTCGAAAATGTTTAACACATTGAGGTACATTCTGCATGTTAAATATAAAAGAATCTTAAATGTTGGGACTGCGTGATAGACCTCCAATTAGATTCACTTATGCTAGGCGCCACCAACGTAATAAGAAGTGAAGGATAGAAATGTGAATTGAGGGATCAGTGGGGTTATGCCTTTGTTTACTTTTTATTTTCTGTTTTGCTGTGTTGATGAATGGGCTGTGGGGAGTTAGTTATCCTAGCCTTGGGAAAAGTGCACAGTTAGTTAGAGAATAAGAAGGAAAGAGGGGGGAGAAAGCAGGACATTCAGTCATTGTGTGGAATTGTTAGAGTTTCTCTAGGGGAGAGCTAGCAGACCTCTCGAATAGTCTGCTATCTTTCCAGATTTATGAATATAATTTTTCTGCTGTTCTTCTACCTACTGTCTCTACTCTGGATTATCTATTTAATTTCTGTCTTTTGTGCTTGCTACTGTGAGAGTGAGTGTGTGTGAGAAACACGATTATATCACTGCATCGTTGTCATACATGATAGGATGAAAAGATAGATATTCTCTGTAGCATGTTTTATGGACATGAAAAAGGTTTTCACCCCAAAAATTTAGTCACGAAGCCAGTTTTGGCTAGGTTCCTTTTCGGTAACAGATGTAGGTCTTAATATATAACAGCTATTTTACCGTTACTTCAGCCAAGCTGGAGAAGTGTACTTTGAACTATATTATGCTACTTGGAGCTCAAACTGGGATTTGATTTTCCAACCCTTCATAGCTATTTACTCTCAGATTGCGTTTAGATGTTAACATTATCAAACACATATGCTTATATTCATGAAATAGTTCTTGTAAAGTTTTATTAATATAAGTAAAATAGGGTTACTGAGTAATTTCTTCTAATCTGTTTACATGGAACTGATTATTGAACTTGAACTGAAGAGCTTATTTTCATGTCAATCAATTTGGAAACTGTCAGTGCCTAGTAAAACATGATTGTCCATGATGAAAGGAGAGTGAAGTAAAGGTGTGCTTGTCACTAGGACGCACTGAAGTGGTGTACCAAGTGCCCTGTTTGAAATTATTTACAGCATTTTATGTCTGTGATTTTAGTTTCATCTGTTGAATCTTTTCCATTTTAGAGCATTTTGTTGTTTTCTAGCTTAGTTTATTGACCTTTTATATTCTTAAACAGGGAGGCAGCAACATACATGCAAGAGGTTCTTCTGTTTACCAAGTTTATAGATGCATCACGGTAACAGCCTTTGCTGCTCAATCTATTTTTCTCTGGTTTAGGTGGATCATATGTTGAAAATGTATAGGTAAGTTGAAATTCTGTGTTCATACATTTTACGTATTCCTGGTCACAGGAGCATGCTGCTATGGCACTACAATATTTTCTTGGGATTGGGACTGAAACAACTCTTTATTGTCTTTTGGTATGATAAACACTTGATATATTTCTTTTTTCTCTGGTAACTGACACTTTTAGTACTGGTGGTTTCCAACCTTATCTGCATTTTTTGTTTTTGTAGCACTGGATCTGCAGCTATCAAACCCTGTTTAGTAAAGCATGCAGGTGCGTCTCTCACCTTTATAACTTGTTGCAATTTTTTAGCCATTCCAGGGTGATAAATTTATTTGAAGTAGTTGTTGGTGTAGTAAGTGCGGACGGTTACTGGCAATGGATAAACAGTTGGCTCTATTGATACCTCCTGTTAATTGTTCTTACCGGCACTTTTCTCCTATAGTAACATCGTCAACTGTGCCTATTTCCTCGACAAACGACCAGACTTTGGATGTATCCAGTGCTTACCATGTTGGTTGCTTTCCAGAGGATGCATAGTTATATCCATTAGTGTTGGTAAGATGAGGAAGAATACGGAGTTCAGAGGTAATCATTCCAAAAGCCCTAACTACCATTTTTTTTCCTTCTCCTTATTAAGCAATATGTGGAAGTTGTTAGGTCATGTAAAGGATAGTGAAGAAAAAAAATTATTGATGTAAGTACTATGTAATTTTCTTTCTTGATCTTGGTTTATGCTAATTGTCTTGGATGTTTCTCATGCTAATTTAGCAAAGGAATCGATTTAGATTTGTTTTTATGCAGAGAGATGGAATGAGAATTCGGTTGTGAAATTCCCAATCTTTTTATAACCCAGAAATCTGTGGTCGTTTCTCTTGTCCACTGCGTCCACTCCTATAAATCTTAATAGCTAAGAAAAATGTGGGAGACATATATGGTATGTTTGGTGCATAACATTATATAGTATTATTTTTAATAATTGTATTGTATCGTATTAATTAATGTTATGTATAATATAGTATCTGTTTGATGAAACATTACATTGTACTATTTTTATACTATATTATATTTATATTTGGTGTATTTTTAAATGGTATTATATTATTTTTTATTTCAAAAATTAACAACATATTATTAAATAAATTAAATATTATTTTTATACCAAATTAAATAAATTAAATACTAAATAAAATAATTATAAGCTATAATTATAAAATATATAATCTTCTTTATATTTAATTTATATAAATATTACAAAAATAAAATAAAAATCTGATATGAAATTTTTACAAAATGAAAATAACTCCTTCCACTCTGCCTCACTCTTCTATTAGTTTCACTCTTCCAATACGAAACCCAGCTAACCTCTCTTTCTCTCTCTCTCTTCCCGTATATGATCGAGAACTGAAAAAAAAAAAAAAAAGAAACCGATGTCGTTTAATAAAAGGAAGTGGAGTGAATAAAGGGGTTGTGGAGCCCTGAAGAAGATGAAGCTTTACAGTAGCTTGTACAAAAGCACGACTCCAAGAACTGGTCGTTAGTGAGCAAATCAATCCGTAGAAGATCCAGGAAGTCTTGTTGGCTCAGGTGCTGCAACCAACTGTGTCGTAGGAGGTGGAGCACCGGGCGTTCTTGCCTGAAGAGGACGAGATTGTAGTGCGAGCACACACGCGTTTCAAAACAAGTGGCCTACAATGGCACTATTGCTCAACGGTCGTACCGACAATGCGCTTAAGAACCTGGAGATGAGAAATGAAGACTGAGATGAGAGAGAGTGACTGAGATGGCGACGGAGACAGTGACAACGATGAAGATGAGAGAGTGGGAGGCGGAGACGAGAGGAAGAGATTGGATGGGAGAGGGAGATTAGAAATATCTTAAAGATTTTATTAATTTTAGACAGAGCAGAGTAATGCAGTGATTTTTCTCTGCATTGGGGAACGTAATATTTATGACATTAAATTATGCACTGTATTATTTACAGTACAAAATTTGTTCCAAACGTAAGAATTGTCTAAATTAATACAGTATAAAGTTTTTGTACAGTATGGGCTGAGGCTGCCAAACATGACCAGATGTCCCTAGTAGGGGATTACAAGGGGACTTAAATTCTTACCATTGGATTCCAATCCTCCGTGATATTATTTGAATTTTCTAATTTTTCAATCTTTCTTGGAGGCTGATAAAGAAACAATTAGCCTAGTAAACTTCACATAGTTTTCGTCATTTATCTTTATATTTTTTATATGCATTGGTGAAAGGAGGCAAATTGGGCAAATTGTTTTTGCGATGTCTATTCGTAGAGCACCTCCTTTCCTCATCAAAGTCGCTATCACTGGATGTACATGGAGAAGCTTTTAGCTTTCAAGTTTAGTTTTGAGATGGAATAATTTGTCAACATCCTTAAGGAATAGTTTAACCAAATCGAGGCCAAAAAGGTTTTTTATTTATAATAAAACAATGATTTCTATATTTGAACAAAAATTATTTATAGCAGTTTTAAAATTAATAACGTACATTAAATATAAAAGTCGCAATATTAGTTTTTCAAAACCTTTGATCTAAATGTTAATACAAATTTTAAGGATATAGGTATAATTTTTTGTTTTTCCATTCGGCCTTTAATGATGCTACAAATTAAAGCCTAAACTAATCATCTTTTAGCAGATCAAAAATTAGCAAAAGCAAGGCATAATTTTGAATAGCCAGTTGTGGTGCGGCTTGAAATTGTTAAGACGGGGCACATAACAATCGACAAGGACCAAACGAAGAGCCAGCTGTCGAACGTGTCAACCACGTGTCAAGTTCAAATCAATCTTTGTGGTTGTAATGGTTCCATTTCATTCGCGTAATCACAACGTTGTGTTATGTTGTTTTGCTGTGGTGGGTCAGCCACTATAATTATAATAATAATAATAACAGTAATAGTCTGTCAACTCTCAACTCAACCCATTCTTCAGGCTGCTGATCCTGACCCATCGACAACAACACCGCGCTTTGCTCCAGCAACGAGAAACAGTTGGGTGGGCCCTGTACTGCTAACCAAGCGGCGACGGCGACTGAAGGAACTCAAATATGTAAAATTATGATATGAAACCATCCACATTTAAGAAACTTTGATAAGATGTTGATAACACTGCCTAAAGTTTGCTTTCTTTATCATATTATAATAAAATCTCGCCTTACATTATTGGTAATGAAAACGGTTTTCTATAAGAACACACTTTCCAATTTAGTACAATGTTCACACGTAAGTGTGTTCTTTTTTCTTTCTCTTTTCTTTTTTTTTTTTAGATGGTTTCATAACTAAAATGATCAAACAGTGTTGTATTTGACGTATAATTAGACCACTTGAAATATGTGGTCAATCTGGGTACCAATAAATTAAAAATCCTTACCCCTTGATACAACATATTACAAGTTAACTATCGATGTCAGGCTTGGAAAATTTTTTGATTTAAAAAAGGGAAATAACGGCAACCAATAATTACTCAAAAGACCCTTATGTAGGAGTGACATATTAGGGTTAAATATCAATATTACAACTAAGATTGAATTTTTTCTTTTTTAAATTAAAAGGAACAATCAAATTAGCTTAGGATAATGGAGTAGGAATTGAAAGTACTACCATTACAAATAACCTAGTCTTCAGGGACTGTCTCAAAAAAAAAAAAGGTAAAATTTAATTTTATTTTAACGTCTAACTAAGTATTGATTCGTTGAGCAAGTGTCAAGGTATTGAGTTAATTCGCTCAATAACTTCGACAATGGTAGTCAGTTGTAACAATTCTAGACAAACATCTAACACGGTATCAAATTGTCAAATAATATACATAAACATTTAACAAGGTAATAAGAGGTTAAATGTTACATTTTCATTTTGCGATCATGACATATATTTAGTTTTTTATAAAAATAGTTAGAGCATTTAAATTTTATAAGTATATATCCTTATTATTAAGGATATGAACCGTGTTATATGATATATTAAAAAAAATATATCAAGGTATTTATAATTTAATTGGATGAAGTTCTTCTCTAGCATTTCCCTAGATGATAAGGGAAAGGCCCATGAAGTAAAAGCCAAGATTGACTGCCGTTTGCCCTATGACCTGTGACACTAGTGAAAATTGCTTGACAGGACGGTACCATTTCTTCGGAATCAGTTGGGGTATTCTACAGATTAACATGTACTGGGCATCCGCTCCACATTCTTCACAGATTCGCACTCTTTTGTTACATGGGACCTTCACACAGGCACCTGGCATACCAAGTTAAAAAACCAAAACCACCAATTAGGTATTATTTGTTTACATTTTTTAAATTTTGTTTTCTCAGAACACATATTTACTTTTACATTTAAATTAATATCAATCATGTATCGTGTTTAAAATTAAAAAAATAAATAAATAAAATCCACCGCATTTCTTTTCCCCATTTTAAAGACAAAAACTCAAAAAAAAATCTAGCCAATTACATAGGTGAAATTTGAGAATTTGAAAATGTTCTGTCACTCAAATCTTATTATCTTAGTGACCTCTCTTTCACATGACAATGACATAAGATTCAAGTTCAGAGGAGCAGATTGCAATAATCTCAGCTGTATGCCCAGAGTCCAAACCGGACTACACTCTAGTAGCTTGGGATCAGCAGAGAGTTATGCAACAAGGATATGAAATCCCTTTAGGCTTTAGAGTTTTGCTTAAATGGTTCAATTGTAATTGAGGGAAGCAGGAAGAAAAGCATGGTGATCAAACAATAATGGGAACAATTTCAAAAGTATCAAGGCCTCTGCAACACGAGCATGAAGTCTATGCTCCAGAGTTTATGCTTCTATGCAGTAATCTGATCTGATTTTCAGATAAGAAACGAAAATTTTTCGGCGACAAGGCAAAGCATGGAATAGCTTCCATGAAAAGATTGTTTTGACACCGTAAAGGGCATATTAACTTCGTGAAATGCATTAAAAAGAGACAATGTAGGAATGAATTTGTAATTGATGAACAGTTCTCATTCAGCTGAGCTTGCCATCTACATCACCATTGCACATAAAATCTCACAACTGAAAATTTAAAGCCTACACAAGAGACCTCTCTCACATATAAAGTCTCCATCTTAATCACCATAACAAAAACACAAACATATCGACATTGGTTGCTAAAATGGGAGAACATAAAATGCTATCTACACCTACCAAAAGAAAGATTTCGAAGAAAGACAACAAATTTATCTCTTTTACCGACCATCAGCAGAAGTGAACGACTCTGCAAAACCTGCCGGTCTTGCTGGGATGCTACCTTTGCTGTCTTCTAGGTCCATATAACTGAAGTCCTTCCCTTCTGCTTCTTGCCAGTCCTTCACCATTTGGTTAAGGGGGAGGCTATAATCAATGCCACAATATTCTTCAGGGTCATCATCCAATGGTTTCCATTTTTCAACAAGGGGTGCCAGTACATTCACAGCATGACCCATCTCTGGCCGTTGACTGGGTTCCCTGGCAGTGCAGTGTCCGGCGAGTTCAGCAATTATTGAGATGCTCTCAAATGTTTCATCTTTCACATCTAGGGCTGGGTCAATGGCAGCCCTCAGCTTCTCCTTGTCTGATTTTATTTGCCAGAACCAAGCAGCTAAATATTGGCTTTCTTCAGGTCTGTCCTCATCAAGAGCCATCAATCCAGTCAATAGCTCCATTAATACAACTCCAAAACTAAAAACATCAGCTTTTGTTGTGATCTTTCCTGTCACTGAAAAAATTAGAATGTAGCATTAGAGTTCGTAGAATAATGGCCTACTAAAACAGGACAATGAGGAGCTCAGATGCATCATGTTGGCATTGCTACTGTTGCAGATATAAAAAGAAGCACATGTAGACATTTCTAATCATCTAAGGTGGTTGGCTGATAAAATTGGTTAACCTCTTGCCCAAAGAAGTTTAACCTCTTTTTGGACATGCCATTTGACTTGTTTCAAACTTTTGATTCATTAATTTTAAGCATGTGGCATGTGATCTAACAATTATGTCCCAAATCATTACTGAAACCGGGCTAATTGTTGTAAAGTAGATTGACTAATTGATATAAACTCAATGCAAGAAAAACCCTGCAAGCCAACGAGGGTCCAGCTATTTAACTCATTTTGACATTCAGCTAAATTTTGATGTTGCTATAGTTTTCTAACTCAAAAATATACTAATAAAATCTGCTATATCAATTCAGTTAATGATTGAAGAGGGTTCACAATGCTTACCAGCATATTCTGGTGCCAAGTATCCAAAAGTCCCAGCAAGCCTGGTGACAACAGAGTTCTCACCATCTGGAGCTAGTTTCACCAAACCGAAGTCGGAAACTTTTGCTCTGAAATCGTCGCCAAGTAAGATATTAGAAGGTTTCAGATCTCTGTGTATGAAGCTCTGGTGAGCTAGAGTATGAAGATATTCCATTCCTCTGGCAACATCCAAGGCAATATTTAGCCTCCTCTTCCAAGACAGAGGCTCCAATTTTAAGCTCTTCCAATGGAAAAGATGCTTACTCAGAGCCCCTTGGGGCATATACTCATAAACAAGAATTCTCTCACAGCCTTCGACAGAAAAACCCAACAAAGATACCAAATGACGATGCCGGACCTTTGAAAGAACAGCAATCTCAGCCTGAAATTCAGCCAAGGCTTTGTTGCTAATCACACCAGCTTCCATTCTTTTTACAGCTATTTTAGTTCCATCATCCAATTCTCCCTTATAAACTACTCCAAAACCTCCACGGCCAAGCTCATTCTCCGGTGCAAAATTCTTTGTCACATTTCTAAGAACTTGAACGGATATGACCAGATTTCCAGCTTCAATAACATGAGAGTCACCAATCCCACTACTGTTTATGCTCGCAGAACCACTCCCAGTTACTGTAGAAGTGCTTCCATTAGTTGCATTTGCAACAACAATCTTAACCATATTATCCGAACAGGATGGGTCTCTTGGATGAATTACAAGGGAGCTTGGAGCCTGCAAGGTCTCTTTTCTCTTCTTACAACAATAGATTGAAAGAGGAACGGCCAGAAGAAGAACTACTGCAACACTTGCAACTGGGGCTACAATGGCAACCAAAATGGTTCCTTTGGAGCTTTTTGGTTTCTTTGGTTCAACAGTGCTGGAACCAGAACTTGAGCCCTTGGTTCGGTTTTCAGATGAACCAGAGCTCCCAGATGGTGAATTCCCTCCAGATGAAGGGACAGTCACAGACTTATTACCATCCAATAGAGGATTCCCTTGTATGACCACCTTCACAGTATGACTGAAATTAGGCAGTGGAGCGGAAATGTTGTTTCCACTGAGATCCAGGGTTGACAAAGACTTCAAGCTAGTCCAGTTTGATGGAATCACACCCGTTAGATTATTGGACTGAAGTTCAATTGTAGTAAGAGAATCCAACTTTGCAACAGAAGGACTCAGTGTGCCACTAAGATTATTATTCTGAAGGTTCAAGACCTTAACCTTGCCACTGGAATCACAAATCAATCCCAACCATGAGTTACAAGGGTTATTGCCAGACCATGAAGCCACAAGATTTAAAGGGTAATTCAACCCACCAAGAAACTCAATAAGTGCCGTGACTTCAGGCGCGCAGGGCCCTGGTTCCGGCAAACAGAATGCATTCGAAGTACAAGTAACTTTAGCTGCACTAAACTTTGGTATTGGACCCATCAACATGTTATTGTTCAAATCTAAATGGTCTAATCGCATACTTACCAAACTTTGAGGAATTGAGCCAACAAGGCGATTACCGTTTAGATTGAGATCTTTCAAATCAGATAAATTACCAATACTCTCTGGAATTTGCCCTGTGAACTGGTTTCCGTGTAGCCACAGAGTCTGAAGTGATAATATATTTGTCACAACATCAATTGGACCGCTCAATCCGCCGCCTTTCTGGTCATTCAGCCAAAGATTCTTCAAATTCAAGTCTTTCAAGCTCCCCGGAATTTCACCAGACAAATGATTTCCTGAAAGTTTCAAGTTCTGTAGAGAAGAAAAGCCGCCAAGAAAATCTGGCAGTGGACCAGCTAAATTACAACTCATGCAAGAAAGATTACGGAGTTGTGCTGAATCTTTCAAGCCGTCCGGGAAGGACCATCCTGTACTGGCATTGAAATTGTTATAATCCAATGCCAGAACTTCCAAACTCACAAGATCATTAAAGAAATCGCCGGGCATGGAATCAAAATGGTTGTTATCCAAATATGCATACTTTAAACTTGACAGCCCACTAAAACTCGGTAACTGCCCACTAAAACTGTTCTTCTGGAGGCCAAGATTTTCGAGCTTGGAGAGCTGGTTCAGGTTCTGAGGCAAAGGACCTTTCAACCCAACATTCTGTACCTGAATCTGAGTAACCCTTGAGTTAGTACAGAACACATGCTTCCAACTACAAGGGTCTCCATTTTCAGGCCACCCCACCAGCTCCGGGTTCTCCAAGTTCTTCCTCAACTGGTTGAGAATATCAGCATCACTAGGGTTTGTGTCACTTAAAACCACCGTCATAAATGCGAAAACAAGCGCTGAAGCCAGTTGGGTTCTCCTTTTCATCGTGCTAGATTCGTGTGCTGCTGCAGCTTGGCTCATAACCACTCAAACTACCACTAAAGGAGCTTCATTTCACCGTCAATGGCTGCTGTGTGAAATACCCACCTCAAATCATGCATGCAAAAGAGAAAACTGAGGAAACAATATAGAATATAGATCACATGAACACTGTACACACTCATAAGTGAGACCGAAATGAGTTAAAAAAAAAAAAAATCTCTTCGTTTCTTCATCATCATGGGGTCACCAAATGAGAGACTACTAAAAAAATATACGCATATACATATTTTTTCTCCATTAAAGCTAGAACAACAACACGCTTGAGGACCAAACCAACCAGCAGACACGGATCTTTATTTAGAAATGTTCAACCAAGTAATGAAAAATTAAGAGAAATTCAGAACATTTAAAATGAAAAAGAAAAATAAGTGATAAATAGCATGAAGTTATGAACTTTATTCTTATTACCACTTGGTCCAGTCATGGCTAACATAGACCACAATTTTTCTTCGCTTTGGGTAGGTAGATTTTCCTGCCCCTTGAATCATTGTACATGAAAGGGCAAAATTGTCCTTTCGTGGGTTTGATTTATAGTTTACTTTTTTAATAATTGTTGAGTTTTGATTGGACTGATCCTTGGCCGCTTCTCGCTTTTATCCCATTTAAACAGGAATTATTCGTTATAAAATAATACAAGGAAAAACAAGCTTCAGAATTTATGACCAAAAACCTTTTTGAATATATCATTTAATTGATTATATCTTACTATAAATTTAATTACAATATCGCAATTAAATACTTTTCATTATAAGTTTAATATTATCAGTTGTAAAGGAACCATCTTAGTAATGTTATTCTTATTGTTATTGAACTAATAATGTTATTCATTTCCCAATAAAATTATATATTTATATAAAATTAATTTTAACATGTGAAATTAGAAAATAACAAGTTGAAAATATTCTCACTAATAATATTATCATTTATTATATTTTTATTGTGTATAAATTTAACAATAACTAATATCAACTTTCGGTCGATAGTGTTGGAAGTTATGGTATACATTATTAACGTGAATTAAAAAAAGCATAAATAAAATAAATGAATTGAAGGTAAATGGCAATCTGGCAAATGACATAATAAAGCAGGCAACGTGACTGCGAGTTTTGCAATAATTACGGATGGATTGGGCCACGACTTATGCATCACCTTGTCGCAAACATTCACGTGTCCGCAGTGGAGAATTACGTTTATGACCTCAGAGTGTTGGTCGAATGACACGTGGATGTTGATAAGCGAAGCCAATTCACGAGATCCAACTCTGTAGTCAAGTCTAGAAATTTCAATTTGGGAAGAACTTATTTGACTCGTAGAAGTAAATCTAATTAATTATTTTATTAGCTTAAATTAGCATCTAATTAAGTTTAGTTGACCTTACACGATTCCCTTTGTTCATGTTAACCCCACAAATAACCCTTATTTTTACTAATAATATGATATTTAATTGAAATATATTTTTAATTAGTTTTGACAATTATAAAAAGAAAGATTTCTTACAATTATGTAGAGTATAATAAACCTATAAATTTATCAAAAAAATTCAAAAATTCTCCTACATATAATTTCAGTTGTAGTATTACATTAAAGAGATTGAGAAAAATTTTATTTCCTCAATTTCTTTTTTTTTAGTGTAATATTATTAAGCTTTTAGATTCAGTGTGTAAATATAAATAAAATCTGGTGAATACTAAAATTTTTCATAAATCGCGCTTAAATTTCTTAAATTTGTATAGAATTTCTCATAAAAATGATTAAATATAATAAAAATAATTGAAGTCATGATTACTATGTTTTTTCAATAAAAATACCATAATTTTGAGATCTTAAACTATTATCTCCATTCTTTTTCATCTTATTAAAAAAAAAAAAATTGAATACTGAACTACTAGCTAAGCTCAGTTAACCCAAAAACAGAATTAAAGACCCTTTTGAATGGAGCTAGCTTGAATTAATTGGTCGATAATTGAAGCAAAGGTTTTAAAGAGCAATTAAAGCTAAGCTTTCTTTGTTTACCTAAACAAGAGGAATATATCCATTTTTATTGTTGACTTTGAGGGTGATGTTTGTTTGTGTATTTTGAATTTTTATTTTTAAAATTTGACAAGAGTATATAGTTAGTTTTAATTTTTTTAATTTTAAAAATAATGTAGAGTTGATTTTGATTTAAATACATTAATAAACATGAGTTTTTTTAAAACAGTTTTCTGAATACCCAAATAAATAAGTTAAATTCTATTTTATCATGTTTGGAGAAATATGTTATTAAAACAAAAGGTGACCTTCCCTTATCCTGAATCCATGCAGGTGTCTTGCATCTCAACATAGTAAATTAATAAATTAATTGAATCATGGTTAATTGGTCCAACCGAATATTGCCATTTTAAAAGAAAAGAGATTCATTGTAGATGTCTTTTTCATCTTTGATTAAGTAAAACTAAATTAGGTATAAACAGTTGACTTTTCATAATATGTTCCAAGTACGTCTAATCATACCGCTTTTCCGTCAGATTTCTAGAATTTTCGTAAACTTTCTTGAAGGTATTAAAATTTATGGAAAACCTTCATTAAATTTTTTAGATTTGTTCAAAAGAGTTCTCTCCTGATCAATATGTTATCTGGGCCACGTTCAAGTAACCCATATGATGAATAGTAACAATAATTTTTAGGAATTTTTTTTAATAAATAAGAAATTTAAACGTCTTCAATTACTATTTGATTTTACTTTATTTAGGATTACATTATAGGAAGGAGTATAGTGATAAATGGTAAATATAAAAATAAATAGCCAAATGGAAGCAGACTTTAATTTTACAAGTTTTTTACGTAACCAAAAGTCTACTGTCTACATATCCCTTCTTGTCAAGAACATCTATGAAGAATCTAAAGCATTGAAATGCTTTTAAAATGGTTGCTAAATAGAATTGAATTTGTTTCTTTACAACATTTAAAGAAGTAAATAGGGGTTGAATTTTCTTTCAAAATGGTTGATTAATCAGCAAAAGTAAAAAGCAAAAGAGACTTATTAAAAGTTGAGAGAAGAGCTTGTGGCACTTGAAATGAAAGCATTTTTTGTTTTAAATTATTAAGAAATGAAAGATATGAAATTGATTAAAATAAATGTCTCAATTAGCTATTCTTGATTGATAAGTAATCAGCTTCTGCATCAATAAACAGCTTCTCACTAATTTATTCTTAGTCTTCTATGTCGGTGGCGAAATTGACCTAACCATTACATTAAATTCATTCCATTCACTCAATCAATGGGATTTGTTAGACTAGATTGAATCCCAAGAAAGAGTCAATCTTTTACCACGGAAGTTGTAAGTTCTGGAAGTATGCAGTTATAAAAATTATAATAATAAATTATAATGTAAATCGGCACAAGAAGATTTTACGTGATTCGGTTATAAAACCTACATCCACGGACAGCTATAGAGCTGTAATTCACTAAGTTCTTGTTTGTACAATCTTTAAGATCGTTTACAGTGCTAACTCACTCTCACACACTGACCTAATCTTTGTAAAACAAAATCGTGTTAAGATCTTGAACTCTAGTGACACTGCTCACTCTCTGTCGCAGATAACTTAACAACACACTTTTAAGTATATTATAACCACGATGTCTGACATTGAATTACATAAACACTTAACTCGCAAGTTCTCTCAAGTGTCTACTAACTCACGCAGACCTAAACAAAGATTCATCCACGATTACAACCTCTCATACATGAATAAAATACTCATAAAATCAAATCAAAGAAGCATTCCAATCTGCATTGAAGCTCTCCTCTTAATTCTTGGAATGCCATGACATAGACTCTCCCAACCAACATACATCCGTTATGAAAACATAACGTTATATATATGTTGGATGCCTGACCGAAATCTCCTTAACGTTATATATATGTTGGATGCTTGACCGAAATCTCCTTAAGATCTTGTAAAAATCATAATCAAACTCTTATTAGGATTAAGACAAATATAATAGAAAGTGATATAAATAACTCCTAAAGAAATTAGAACACAAATAAATATTCTCCTATTTTCACTAGGATACATTAAATAATGTCATAATCCAACAAAATTTTTATTTTGAATCAAATACTTCCTAAAATATACTTTTAGAAACAGTAAAATAAGGAACAATATAACATTCTTGTTTTATCACAAATTAAACAAAAATATCATGTATAATATCATGTATATAGCACATGCATGTTGACACCAACAGAAGAAGCTACTTCTAGGTATGTCTTGTTTGGCTTAACTTTTCAAAAAGCAACAACCATCAAAAGCACTCGTTGGAGTCCAACCTAGTCAAAGTGCACGGGAAAGAGTGTAAGAAAGGAACCCCTTTGCTTTGCGTTGTCCTGTAACACTTTATTAAAAACACTTTGAAGGGAATAATACATTTTATAAAGGCATTAGGTTAGTATTTCAATAACAGAAATGGGGTTAATATGAATTTGAGTATATAATATTTTAAATATTACATCAAATAAAAAGAATTAGATGAAATAAATATAATTTAATTGTTTCAGGAATCAAGCATCTAACTAAATCAATGCAATTCTTTTAACTTAATGAACAACGAACACTCTTTTCGTTGAGCATTTGAGAAATCAGTGGTTGATCCAAAAGATTAAATTTTTTATGCCTTAGATCAAATGAGAAACTTCTCTTTTAATTTATCAAGCATACGCGATTCATATCTAGATAGATGAATAGATAATATGTTGATGAAGAGCAGAGGCAGACCCATGTTGGGACCCAGGGGGGCGCAGATCCCTCCTAAAAAATTAAACTCTCTTATACCCCCTCAGGTTCTATTAGTTTCAAATACACCCTTTTATTGAAAAGTACCTAATTTAACTACACGTTACTTTTTTTAATTTCTTTTTATTGCAGTCATCTAACCACTGACCTCCGTCACCTATCCTGTCTCCTATTACTCTTCTCCCCTGCGAATTGGTACAAAAGAAAAGACGAGGACAATTTTCTTCAAAAGCTAAACGAGTTTATATTTTATTATATTTAATATTTTACTCTTTATTTTATACATAAAATTTAATAAAATTTTTAATGTTTTTCTCATGTAGTTTTCATGTTCATTTGTTGTCAATATCTTGTTTTTATTTTGCAGACAATCATATACCTTTTTTATAACAAGTGCAATCGAATACAAAATGTATAACTAATTATCATTCCTTTCAAGTAAATTACATCGTTATTTTAATTAATTCTTATTACTATATTCTATCTATAAAATTTTTGTATATTTTATTAATGCTTATTTATTTATTTTGATACATTCTTTGCTATAAATATTGTAAAGATTGAATCACCCAATCGAATAGGAGATGAATGAATAAACGATAGCTTGCTTGCATGCATTTAGAAGGATATTTTTGATATAACAAGATAATCATGCAACATTTTCAAAGCATAAAAACTCGTAGGAGACAATTATGACTTTGTATTTACTAAATTGTTGAACTATCATATTTTAATGTTTTATATTTTATTTTATTGTGTTAGAATTTATTTTAAGGGATAAGGTTCATTATATCCCCTATTCATATGTATTTTTTTAATTTTTTATAATAAATGTTCTCTTTTTTATTTTTTATCAAAGAAATTATAAAAATTTAAAAATACTAAGGTGCCCCCCTTTCACAAAATCATGGGTCCGCCGTTGATGAAGAGTATCATATCATAACAACGTGGCTGTCTATGCTCTTCCCTACATCTTGAAAATCTTTTTTTTTTGGTTTTACTGTTACTCATCACTCACTTCAAAACTCTTTTCCAGAAGAAAATGTTTCATTTTATCTCCACCCAAACAAGCCCTTCACATGTTCCTTAAATGATTTTGTGATTCCTCAACAACACAACCGCAGAAGACTCGACAATTCTTTTTATATGTGTTTACTCAGGAGAAAGTATCACCTAAACCCCCTGGTGTTTATCTCGGGCCATAACACCCCTTGTCTCATAGCTCCTCCTCTCTTGGTTTATCACCATTTATTTTATTTTATTTTTGTTTCAGATAAAAGTACAAACACGTATTAGAGGGAAAAAAAAAAACAAAACAAAACAAGTGCAAACCAATGTTATTAACCCTTGTATTTTGGAGTGGATACATACACGTATAATATACATAAATAGTGAATTATATATGTTTTACCTCGGCCAATTAGACAATACTAATACTTGAATACCTTACTTTCTTTCTTACAATAATAATTAACTAATTCTGTATTATTAGAGAATTAAATACTAAAATTAAGTTCTCATTTATAAGTTTAAGCTTTTAGAAAAGTGATCAATTTAATATGGTATCAAAATCATAATGACTAAATAGTCGTGGGTGTTGACCCAGGTATGGCAACCCAAGAGGGGGGGGGGGTGAATTGGGTTTTTATTTATCAAAACGAATTTAGAAAACTTTTCTTGAAAGATCAAAATTATATAACTCTTTCATTGAGAATGAAGGTGAAGAAGATGAAATTAGAATTTATCAAAGATGCAATCAAAAGAATAATAATGATGAACAATCACAAGTGCAAGTAAATGTAAAGAGGAAAGGGAGAGAGAGAGTGCAAACTCAATTTACGTGGTTCGGCAAACCTTGCCTACGTCCACGGGCTCCTAGCTCCACGAGCTAAGCTTTCCACTAAGTTGTAGAAATCTTTACAACTTGCTTGATGAACAACTCACCAAGACTTTTTCTTTCAACTCTTGATAACACCACACCAAGAGTTCTTCTTGATGAACAACCTCACCAAGGTAACTTCCTTCAACCCTTTATAACACCACACCAAGAGTTCTTCTTGATGAACAACCTCACCAAGGCAACTACCTTCAACCCTTGATAACACCACACCAAGAGTTCTTCTTGATGAACAACCTCACCAAGGTAACTTTCCTCAACTCTTGATAACACACAACAAGAGTTCTCTCAAGGATAACTATTATCCCTTACAATAATATCTCACTCTCACCACAATACAATAACAAAGATAATTTTTACAACAAAAGTATAACTCTCTTCAAAGAGTAGATAGATAATATAAAAGCTCTTTAGACTTGATACTTCTCTTGCTTTTTGCTTGATAAAATGCTTCTCTTGCACTTGTTGAATGCATGGGAGAATGGCTCCTTTTATAGATAAATGAGATGAACTTAATCAAGTGAAGACACCATCTCCAAATTTTCTGCCCACCATAAAAACCGTAATCTTGTCTGCCATTTTTGTCAATGTTCCGTTTGAAATTTTGAAAATCTGTAAAACATAAAAGATCTGCACATTTGAATAAGCTTTCCAACGCATCAAGAATCAAGTCATTTGGATATCTGTAGCTCAAGATATGGCCAAAACACCATTCGGTGCTCATGTGACTTGATTTTTCCTCCATGTGTCAGTCCACCGACTTGAATGATAATTCTGTCAGCCTTTCCGTTTGAAATTTGAATTTCTTCAAAACATAAAAGATCTTCATATTTGAATAAGCTTTCCAAAACATTAAGATTCAAAGAATTTGGATATCTCTATCTTAAGATATGGCCAAAACACCATTCGGTGCTCATGTGAGTTGATTTTTCTTCTCTGTGTCAGTCCACCGAATTGCATGTCAATTATGTCGGCTTTCTGTTTGAAATTTGAATTTTTTCAAAACATATGAAATGTTCCTCATTAAGTCATCTTTCCAATTCCGCAAGAATCAAGTCATTTTGATTTTTCTAGCTTAAGATATGTCCAAAGGAGTATTCGGTGCTCATGTCAGCTGCTTCCATTTGTCTTTCAACTTGCATGATGATTTGGACAACCTTGCACTTGAAATTTGAATTTCATTAAAACATATGAAATGTTATAAATTAAGTAAGCTTTCCAAAGGCTCAAGATTCACGTTATTTGGATATTTTTAGAGATATATATGATCAATTGATTGAACATTGCTCATGTGTCACATTCCTTGAGTCAATCCTTGTTCTTAAACTTTGGTGCCTTTAACATGTAGTCTTCTCCTTAGCTTCAACACTTCATTTTAATAAGTCTCTTCTTGATTTTACAATTATTTCAATGATCTTACTCTTGCACATAAATAAACATGTTAGTAAACTCAATGAATCAATGTGTATTGTTATCATCAAAATTATCATGTAGCCTTAGGGCTAACAATCTCCCCCTTTTTTGATGATGACAAACCATTGATTACTTTAAAATATAATCTAAAATCAAGAATGAAAATAAAATCAACAATAAGCAAAAAGAAAGCAATTGTTATGAATATAAGCAAACCAACCATTTCTCCCCCTTTTGTTATCATCAAAAAGATGTAATCAAATTAATTACTCCCCCTAAATATATTCTCCCCCTTAACATATGCTACCATTCAAAGATTATCATATAAAAGCAAAATTTAGACATATCCAACATGCCTAATTCTCTTCTAATTATACAAAATCTATCTTGATTAAGGGGTTTAGTCATATTTGGGTCTAGGGACTAATTCCCAAACTTGATTTCTCTCAAATTGGTTCAATTGTTCTTGCATAGCCAAAATCTAACTTTCCTCATTTTTGGCTTCTTTAAAAGATTTTGGTTCAAATTGAGAGACAAAAGCAAAATGATTACAAAAGCTCTTAAAAGAAGATCTAGTTTTCATACCTTGTGATGGTTCACCAATAATGAGATCTTTAGGGTGAGCTTTTGCATACCTCCATTCCTTTGGTAATTCTTGGCAAGAATCATTTACTTCCACAAGCTTTTCTTGTTGAAGTTGTAATTCATCTTGGCTCGTTTCATCAAGCCTTGATTCCTTGATTTGCCTTTCTACCTCAACAATATCACCATCTAAATTCTTTGAAGATATAACATTAGTTTCATCAAATTCAACATGCATAGATTCTTCAATAGTAAGAGTCTTTTTGTTAAAAACTCTATATGCTTTACTATGGTTGGAGTAGCCAACAAAAATTCCAACAGCGGCTTTTGCATCAAATTTTCCAAGGTTATCCTTAGTGTTTAAAATAAAACATTTACATCCAAAAACTTTAAAAAATCCAATGTTGGGTTTTCTTCCTTTCCAAAGTTCATAAGGAGTTTTCTTATTAAAGCTCTAACATGGACTCTATTGATTATAAAGCATGCGGTATTAACGGCTTTGGCCTAAAAATATTTTGGCAAATTATTTTCAAGTAACATGGTCTTAGCCATTTCTTGGATAGTCCTATTTTTCCTCTCAACAACACCCTTTTGTTGTGGAGCTGTCTCTTATACACATCTAGATGTGTATAAGAGACAGGTTCTAGGTGAGGAAAAATTATGCTCAAAACCATTTTCATCACAAAGATTTTCAAATGCAACATTGTCTACTTCACCACCATGATCACTCCTAATAGACACAATAGAATACCCTTTTTGATTTTGGACTCTTTTTGTAAATTTGAAAAAGCTTGTATGGCCTCATTTTTAGTTTTCAAGAATAATACCCAAGTGAATCTTGAATAATCATCCACAATAACAAAAACATAATACTTTCCACCAAGGCTTTGAGTTCTTGATGGTCCAAATAAATCCAAATGAAGTAATTGTAGAGGTTTATTTGTTGAAATAAATTTCTTTTGTTTAAATGAAGTTCTCACTGTTTTCCAAATTGACAAGCATCACAAATCTTATCCTTTTCAAATTTTATTTTTGGAAGACCATCAACTAAATCATTTTTAGAAATTTTTGAAATTGTGTCCATGCTAGCAGGACCTAACCTTCTATGCCATAACCAAGCATCATCATTAACAATGAAACAATTTTCTACATGATCATTAACATCAATATCAATTGTATAAATATTACCACATCTATTACCAACAAATAATGTCTTATTGTTACTAACATCCTTAATCACACATCTATTAGGCTCAAAAGTAACAAAATATCCCTTATCACACAATTGACAATGCTAATCAAATCATATTTTAAACCATGAACAAGCAAAATATCTTTAATAATAGGTGAAGAAGGGTTACCAATATCACCATGTCCGATTACCCTTCCTTTGGCATTATCACCGAAGGTCACATATCCTCCTTTCTTCATGATTAATCTTGAAAAATTTGGAGGCATCTCCGGTCATATGCCTTGAGCATCCACTATCTAAGTACCACTTGTGTTTGCCACTCCTTTGTTTCTATAATCAACATTAAAAGAGCGACTTTTTGGTACCCAAATGTTCTTGGGTCCTTGGAGGTTAGTTATGATACTTTTTGGAACCCATATTTGTTTCAAATTAGGATTTCTCTTACTGGAGCAAGAATGCACATTGTGTCCTTTTCTTCCACAATAAGTACATGAATGATTAGGATTATTCCTAGAAGATGCATGAGCAAAATAATTTTTAAAATACTTTTGATTTTATGAGTTTTATATCCTAAACCTCTTTTATCAAAAACACACCTTTGGTTTTGTAACATAGAATTTCAAATTTTTTGGGCCTTTTTGTAAAACTATCAACAATATTTCTTAATATATTTTACTTTTTCAAAAACATTTCTGTCTCTAATTTATCAAAATCTTTTATTTTAAAATCTATTTCAGTTTTTAAAAATATATTGACTTTCCAAACTTTCAAAATCTTTTTGCTTTTAAAATGTCATTTTCATTTTCTAACGCTTCATTTATTTCTACCAAACTCTTCTAATTGAGATAACATGATTTTTGACTTCTTTTTGAAAGCATTAATTTTTGAATTTTGCTTATCAACTTGCACATGTAAATTTTGGAATGCTTCAAGTAATTCATTATATGAAAGTTTAGGATCATGGTTTAGAATACTTATCTCATTTTCTCTTAAAGCCATGAAGCACATGCTTGCCACATCGCAATCTTCTTCTTCATTCTTCTTCAAGATGATTTCATGAGTTATGAGAGAACTCATAAGTTCTTCTAATGATAGTTTGGTGAGGTCCTTTGCTTCTTGAATTGCCGTCACCTTTGGTTCCCAAGGTTTTGGTAGACACCTAAGAATCTTTCTCACCATTTCAACATTAGAATAAGATTGACCAAGAGATTTCAAACCATTGACAATATCAGTAAAATCTAGTAAACATTTCAGAAATTGATTCATCCAGTTTCATCTTAAAAAGCTCATAACTATGAACTAGCATACTAATTTTAGATTCTTTAACTTGACTAGTTCCTTCATGGGTTACTTCAAGTGTGTGCCATATTTCTTGTGCCGTAGAACAAGTAGATATTCTATTAAACTCATTTCTATCTAGAGCACACTACAACACATTCATAGCTTTAGCATTAAAACTCAATTTCTTTTATCCATCTTCACTAAACTCTTTAGGTTCTTTAAGCATGCATTCCCCATTTTCAATTTGGTAGGAACAAAAGGTCCTTCCAAAACAATAGACCACAAATCATAATCAAAAGATTTCAAGAAAATACTCATTCTAGTTTTCCAATAAGAGTAATCACTTCCATTAAAAAATGGAGGTCTAGAGATAGAAAGTCCCTCAACATATGAATTTGAATTAAAAGTTGCCATAGCTCAAAAATCGATTAAGATTTAAAAAAAAATTGAGCAACCTTGCTCTGAACCACTTGTTGACCACCAGTATGGCAACCCAAAGAGCGGGGGGGGGGGTGAATGGGTTTTATTTATCAAAACGGATTTAGAAAACTTTTCTTGAAAGATCAAAATTATATAAATCTTTCTTTGAGAATGAAGGAAGAAGATGAAATTAGAATTTATCAAAGATGCAATCAAAAGAATAATAATGATGAACAATCACAAGTGCAAGTAAATGTAAAGAGGAAAGGGATAGAGAGAGTGCAAACTCAATTTACGTGGTTCGGCAAACCTTGCCTACGTCCACGGGCTCCTAGCTCCACGAGCTAAGCTTTCCACTAAGTTGTAGAATCTTTACAACTTGCTTGATGAACAACCTCACCAAGACTTTTTCTTCCAACTCTTGATAACACCACACCAAGAGTTCTTCTTGATGAACAACCTCACCAAGGCAACTTCCTTCAACTCTTGATAACACCACACCAAGAGTTCTTCTTGATGAACAACCTCACCAAGGCAACTTCCTTCAACCCTTGATAACACCACACCAAGAGTTCTTCTTGATGAACAACCTCACCAAGGCAACTTTCCTCAACTCTTGATAACACACAACAAGAGTTCTCTCAAGGATAACTATTATCCTTTACAATAATATCTCACTCTCACCACAATACAAGAACAAAGATAATTTTTACAACAAAAGTATAACTCTCTTCAAAGAGTAGATAAATAATATAAAAGCTCTCTAGACTTGATATTTCTCTTGCTTTTTGCTTGATAAAATGCTTCTCTTGCACTTGTTGAATGCATGGGAGAATGGCTCCTTTTATAGGCAAATGAGATGAACTTAATCAAGTGAAGACACCATCTCCAAATTTTCTGCCCACCATAAAAACCGTAATTTTGTCTACCATTTTTGTCAATGTTCCGTTTGAAATTTGAAAATCTGTAAAAATAAAAGATCTGTACATTTGAATAAGCTTTCCAACGCATCAAGAATCAAGTCATTTGGATATCTGTAGCTCAAGATATGGCCAAAAAACCATTCGGTGCTCATGTGACTTGATTTTTCTTTCATGTGTCAGTCCACCGACTTGAATGATAATTCTGTCAGTCTTCCTTTTGAAATTTGAATTTCTTCAAAACATAAAAGATCTTCATATTTGAATAAGCTTTCCAAAACATTAAGATTCAAAGAATTTGGATATCTCTATCTTAAGATATGGCCAAAACACCATTCGGTGCTCATGTGAGTTGATTTTTCTTCTCTGTGTCAGTCCACCGAATTGCATGTCAATTATGTCGGCCTTCCATTTGAAATTTGAATTTCTTCAAAACATATGAAATGTTCCCCATTAAGTCATCTTTCCAATGCCACAAGAATCAAGTCATTTTGATTTTTCTAGCTCAAGATATGTCCAAAGGAGTATTCGGTGCTCATGTCAGCTGCTTTCATTTGTCTTTCAACTTGCATGATGATTTGGACAACCTTGCACTTGAAATTTGAATTTCATTAAAACATATGAAATGTTATAAATTGAGTAAGCTTTCCAAAGGCTCAAGATTCACGTCATTTGGATATTTGTAGAGATATATATGACCAATTGATTGAACATTGCTTCATGTGTCACATTCCTTGAGTCAATCCTTGTTCTTAAACTTTGGTGCCTTTAACATGTAGTCTTCTCCTTAGCTTCAACACTTCATTTTAATAAGCCTCTTCTTGATTTTAAAATTATTTCAATGATCTTACTCTTGCACATAAATAAACATGTTAGTAAATCTCAATGAATCAATGTGTATTGTTATCATCAAAATTATCATGTAGGCTTAGGGCTAACAGTGGGTTCGAATTCCCTTTGTATTATTTAAAAATTAATTTTAAAAAAAAGGTATTGTTTAGTCAATTTGTAAGACCTATTGAGGTATATGAAGCTTGGCTCACATCGTAAGTGCACGGACCCTTCCACGTGAGAGGGTTTATTTGAAAATTAAACACTCAATTGAGCTTTTAGAAAAATCTTGCAAACTTAACACGTATTACCATGGGATTAATATTAAAGCCAATGAAAGGAAACCAAATAATGTATTCAAACATTTATTCATTTTCAAGTGATGATACATTACTACACATTCACAAATTCACTATAATTTTAACCATTAAACCTGATTTTGACATGCATGATTTTGAAACACCCCTCATTTATGGATCAAGTCCAAAAGACTCTTCTAATTTTAAAAATGAAAACAAGTTAATCATTAACACTAGGGATGACAATTTGCCCCGCCGGGTCTGGGGCCCTGGTTTGCCCCGGACAACTTGCCCCGCCCCAAAATTGTTTTGGGGCGGGTCTGGGGCAAAATAAATCTGCCCTGGCCGGGGCGGGTCTGGGTCCGGGTTTAGTGCTTAGCCCCGTTTGACCCGCCTCGCCCCGCACAGTATAAGGGTATATATAATAAAAAATAACATATTAGGACTTAAATGATAATATTAGGGGTAATTATGACACGTATGGATATATTAGGATATGAATGAAATTTTGCTACCCTATATAAAAAAAAATTATCTTCCCTAACCCTAAATCATCCAAACGTGAAACGCCTCCTCGCCCTCCTCTCGCGGCTCGCCTCTATAGGCTATCCTATCTGTCTCTCGTTGGCGATCTCGGCCGATCGGCCCTCCTCCGTAGCAGCTCTGGCGTTCTCGGCGCTTCTCCGCAAATCCGGTCTCGCACAGCTACTCCGCCGCAGCTCCGCTCTCGCACAGCCACTCCGTCGCAGCTCCGCTGTCGCACAGCCACTCCGTTGCCGCTTCGCTCTCGCACAACCACTCTGATCGGCCCTCCTCCTTCGCAGCAGCTCTGCTCTCACACAACGAGATCGACTCCATTAGCGTTCTCGGCCCTTCTCCGCAGATCCGCTCCCACATAGCCACTCCGCCGCAGCTCCGCTCTCGCACAGCCACTCCGCCGCAGCTCCGCTCTCGCACAGCCACTCCGCCACAGCTTCGCTCTCGCACAACCACTCTGTGGTAGGTTTCGCTCTCGCACATCCAGATATGGTCATCCATCTTCTCATGTGAATTATTATATCAATTAATTTGTTTGATCAATTCGATAATAATACTCATATAATTATCAAATTCTTTGAATTACATGTGTTTTTTTAATTAATTATTATTATTTTGAATATTAATTTTGTTCTATATATGTTGATCTAGTAGTGGTTAGTTGAAGTTGAAGTTGAATAATTTGAGTAAGTGGTTAGTTGAAGTTCTATGTACGAAGTTTGAGAAATACATGTGTTTTTTGGCTACGGTTTTACACTCAAATATGTGTATAAATCTTTGTTTCGGAAGTTAAAGTTGAATACATGTGTTTTTTGGCTACGGTTTTACACTCAAATGTGTGTATAAATCTATATGAGAAATAGATTGGCTACGGGTTGGCAGCACCACCACCACAACTAAAAGTCGTGGATTAGCTTCTTTCTTCCCTTTTTGTGCGGTTTTACACTCAAATATGTGTTACACCTAATTAACCAACTTTAACTTGCCTTACTTTGCAAGTCACTTAACTAAACTTGCAATTCAGTTCACCAAGATCCCCGTGTGCAATGTAAGGTCCACGATTGAATATACTTTTTTGTTAGGAAGATTGATTATAATTATTAATTTGCTTAATTGACTTTTGTGGCCCAGAAATTAATTATTTCAATACATCCTATATATCACGAAATTGAGATAAAAGGTTTGGATTATTATTTTAAATATATAACATTGTTCATTTAAAGGAGTAAATTAAATTGTGCATGAATTGTCAATTTTAAAGTCTATACACAATTTTAATGCCAAACTGATTATGGCATTTAATATTTTCTTTCTTCTCTCTTAAAGTAGTTCTTTACATTGTCTTGGTTTAATTATTCTATAATTGCCATTTTTACGTTTTGGGCTGCAAAGCTTCACACTCAACCGTTAAATGGATCACCAAGATTAAAGAACAAACTAACATCAATAAGAAATTAATTTAGATTCAGAATATAGAATTATTATTATTATTTCATCTAATATATCTTTGAACATCAAATACGGCATATATGACAAAATAATGGAATGTACAATGAAAAGTGTAATTTAGAAATTATATAAGATTAGTTGAGAAGATAATCAAGTTAAAAATTTTAATAGGATAAAATTGACAATAGGAATCACCAATTAAAAATAAAAAAAAATGGGATAAGGTCTCACCAATTGCCATTCGCGTTTTTTTTTTAGTTAAAATCACAGAACAAAGAACCACCTTTTATGATAGCAAGCAGATAGCCAAGCTAAACTAAGTGCATGAAGTTTCTGTAATATTTTCCAATGCATGCTTTACTTTCTTAATAATATTTTCAGAATTTTGATCAAAGCTAAGTGCATGAAGTTTCTGTCAAAACTGAGAGTAACCAATAATAACACAACAAAATGAAGACCCTATTTTCAATGCTTTCTGTCACTAATAATATTTTCAGAATCTTGATCAAAGAAAATATGCATTCTTGTTGTAATCTTTTATTCAAATTCGTGCCTAAATTATATATTTTTTATACTTAATTTTATCTTAAATTTGCATATTTTTGTGATTGTTTTAGGTAAACAATGTCTTCACAATCACAAGAAGTGGGAATGTCAAATAGCCAAAACTTCAGTGATGATTTAAACATTGATAAAGACTCTGAAATTGCTATATCTACTAGTAAGAGAGGATTAGAACAAGATGGTGATTTGTCTCAATATAGCAAAAGGTCTAGGACCGCATCACAAGTTTGGCAACATTTTACAAAGCTAGTTATTGATGGAGTACCAAGGGCACGTTGTAACCATTGTGCTACAAAATTAGTTGCTAGGGCTTCGGATGGCACCTCTCATTTAAGTAAACATTTGAAGAGATGTCGTCGAGCTAGTCAACTAACTATGGAGCAAAGCATTTTGAAATTTCAACAACAAAGTGATGGAACTTCCACAAACTTGGTATGCCATGATAAAGATGCTTTTGAGAAAGATGTTTGCATGACTCTAGTTGCAAAAATGATTATTTTGCATGAACTTCCATTGCAATTTGTTGAGTTTGAGGGCTTTAAGGAAATGATGAATTATGCTCAACCTTTGTTTGGTACCATGAGTAGAAACACTTTGAAGAATGAAATATTTAAGTTGTATGAAAGTGAGAAAAAGAAGACAATTAAGTTATTGGAGAACTTACAAGGGCGGATAGCTATAACAACTGACATGTGGACTTCTAGCAACCAAAAGAAAGGATACATGGTTATAACAGCCCATTTCATTGACAATTCATGGAAACTCCGCAATCGAATTTTGAGGTATGTTCAAGCTTGCACTTTTATCTTATTTTATTGATTTAATTATATTAATTATAGTTTCTCATAATTTTATGTTTATAATTGTTAGGTTCGTATATGTGCCAGCACCACATACGGCCGAATGTCTTAGACAAGTGTTGATTGATTGCTTATATGATTGGAATTTGGAAAGGAAATTATCAACTTTAACTGTAGATAATTGTTCTACCAATGATGCTATGATAAGACAAGTACTTGATAAATTAGGTGATAGGCATTTAATATTGGGTGGGAAACTTTTTCACATGCGTTGTTGTGCTCATATATTGAACCTGATAGTTAAAGATGGATTAGAAGTCATTGGAAATGGCATTGAAAAGGTTAGGGATAGTGTTGTTTTTTGGACATCTACACCTAAAAGAATTGAAAAGTTTGAGGAGACGGCATGTCACTTGAAAGTGACATTTAGTAAAACATTACCTCTTGATTGTAAAACTAGGTGGAACTCTACTTATAAGATGTTGAGTACAGCTTTGGCCTATAAAGATGTGTTTATTCGCTTAAAGGAACGTGATAGTCAATTTATAAATTTGCCCAAGGAAGAGGAGTGATCAGCAGCAAAACTTGTGTGTGATCATTTGGAAAAGTTCTATAAGTTGACTGAAATTTTTTCTGGAATAAATTATCCAACAGCAAACAAGTTTTTTCCAAAAATTGGTGAATTAAGATTATCTTTGACATCTTGGCTTACGTCTCCTTCTGAAAAGATTCACAACATGGCTAATGCAATGATAGAAAAATTTGAAAAATATTGGAATGTTATCCATGGAGTGTTAGGTGTGGCTGTGGTTTTGGATCCTAGGTGTAAAATGGTAATGGTGGAGTTTGTATATAAGAAGATTTATGGAGATGATGCTTTTGAGTATATTGACAGAGTGCGACTTCTTTGTGAGGACTTGGTGATAAATTATCAATGTGCATTAGGATTGGGTAATGAGCAAAGGGAATTTGTTGTAAATTTATCACATAAAGGGGATGTTATAGGAAACGATGCATCAAGTGAGTTTGATATTGAATATGAAAAATTTAAAGAGAGCACTAATATGGGATTGCAAAAAAAGTCTGAACTAGATATTTATTTAGAGGATCATGTAGTTAGTGGTCCTGATTTTGATGTTTTACTTTGGTGGAAAATGAATAAAAGTAAGTTTCCTGTATTGTCCACTATTGCTAGAGATGTATTGGCCATCCCAGTATCCACAGTTCCATCTGAGTCCGCCTTTAGCACAAGTGGTAGAATTTTGAGTCCACATCGAAGTAGACTTCTTCCTGAAACATTGGAGGCATTAATGTGTACTCAAAATTGGTTATGGCTAAAAACGCGAGGTATACTTTGTATTATATTAAGTTTATCTTATTGACTATTATTATTTTTATTTAATTATTAATTTACTTATTATGTTTTTAGGTATAATTCCTCAAGAAGAGATGGTTGGAGGGGAAACAGTGGATGATGAATGAGGAAGTTCAATGACATCTTTGTGATTGTGAGAATGTTTCATTGAAGTGTTGGATATAGGAAGTTAATGTGTGCTATCAACTTGTTGGTTTACTTTTATTGAAGTGTTGACAGTATTGGTTATTTACTTGTTTCTATGTTTGTGTTGGTGTGCTTTTATTTTTATGAGTATGTTTACTTATAGTGTTTATTATTGTTGTAGTTATGTACTTGTTGGTAACTTATAATTGTTTTGTTTGTTGAATTATTATTGACTTGATAATCTTGGACTTGTAATGGAATGATGTTTTTTAGTTGTTAATTTCGTTGTTGTGTATATCATGTTTGATTTTAGTTTAAAGATCTATTATTTTTATGATTGTTAAAAAATGATCAAAATAATATGATATAAATTTGAGGTTGTAAATGTTATAGGGGTTGATTACAAAAATATAAATATTATATTGAGTGATATTTTCCATACTTAAATAATTCTATGAATTGTTCACAAGACACTGGCAGAGGTAGCCCAGAGTCCTGAGCAAAAATTGTTTGGATCTTCTTACATTATTTTATGAATTGGACCAAGTTGGCCTAATCATAAGCCTTCCACAAAACAAACCAACAAAAGGGTCACATAAATCTATCCATTCTCAGACCATCTTTCACCTCTTTTTATACAATTTCTTTTAGGGCTAATTATTCTCTTGTTGATCCCTCAACTCAAGTGGGTGAGGCCCTGGCGGTGCAAAGTTAGCTTTTGATTGGGGCATAAAGCACAAACAAAGATGGGGCCATGGCTTATATTCTAATGCTAATGCTAAGCTCGCTTTTTGTTTGTAGTGACCACAAGAGTCCAAAGAGCCATAAATTAAGCTTTTGAGGCACATCCTGCCTTCACTTTGATTATGTTCTTTGGCTGATTACAATATTAAATGTTTGTTTTTAGTTTCTTTAAATCCTGAAAAGATATTATACTTATATTTTACTAGGTCTATTATATGATATGATACCTTAAGATTGAGTTGGTTATGCTTCATTACCAACTTATATTATTATGTATTGGGGCGGTGTTGAAATTACCCTCCATTTAGTCACTTATTTATCATTCAATCCCCTCAAGGTCGGGGCATTATTGGAAATTTGGCTTTCTAAGAAAGGATTTGATTACTTTATCGATATGGTAGTATTATTGGATTAATAATAAGGTTGTTTATTATTAAATTTCTTAAATTAAAGTGTTATATATTATCCAAGTCAAATTTCCATTCAACAATTATTTTTATTTAATACCCCAGTAGTAATATAATTTGGCCCTTTAATTAAAAAGAAAAAGCTTATAGGAAGGAAAAAAAATACTTTATTGCAATGTTATTAAATTTGATGAATATTAAAAATCTAATTAATATGTACACCTTTAAAGCAGGAGTGATAACCTCTCAAACGATACAAAATTAGTAGATCAAGGTTGACATTTATTTGCGTTTATGTTTAGAATGCTCAATACATTTAATAATCGTATCGTATTATTGTAAAGATATTTAACATGTTCACCCGTCATACATAGAATGATTAAATGTATTGTGCCAATGTATGAATTTATTTAATGATATGAATAATTAATCATTTTACATTAACATGTTTATCAATTATAAGATTAACTATTTATAACATAAAAATTATTAATATAAGATATTATATTATCAAAGAAATTAACTATATAATAATAAATTAGAATGATTTTTAATTATTTTCTTCAATATTGATAAATTTGTATTATTAAGATATTTTTAATTGATATAATTAAGTTAAAGGTTTAATTATACACAAATACATTAAATGCAAAGAGCAAGTTAAATGATTTATATGTGAAATGATTATATCATGTTTATTTAATGTATGACATATCTAATAATAATATTATATCATATTTCAAGTCTTAATACGAATATTAAATAAATTGCATTCATACTAATAAAATTTCATTAATTATTATTTTGATATGGCACAAATATGGCCATCAATACAAATAACTATTCCTTAAAGACTAAAGCAATCTTTCCCATCCTTTATTTTCGTGGAATTTTTATTTATCATCAAAAAAGTTGAAAAAATCTTTTCTTTTTCCTCTTGTAATGCATCACTTCTCTTAAGAGTTAAGAAAAGAATTTCCTATTGCAAATTAAAAAATATCAGTTAAAAATCAAAAGTGAAATTTAACTATATCTTAGTTATGAAAAAAAAAAAGTTTTAGATTAATCGGATAAAATTATCATCAAAATATTAATGTGCCAACGTTTCTAATGAAAATGACATAAATGTAATCACCCGCCGCCAAACGTAATTGACAGCAGCTTTGCTTGTCCTGATTTGGTCCAAAGATTCTTTGACTTGTCGTTAGTATCAGGTGCATAGAATTCAACAATTTCATTACAACTCTCATAAAGAGTAACTTAGGTTTGGTAACTAATTCCATTACAACTATAACAATTTCATTAATTTCAGAATGATTAATACTATACTTATAATTTATTTATAATTATATTTTTTATATAACTTAAGTTGATCAAATGTCATTAAATGAATAAAAAATAAAAATAAATAAATTAGATTAAATTAAATGACATGATAATTATCTATTTAGTGATATCTTACTCTATTTTTTCAAAATTAGTCAAAACTCTTCTTTAAATTCTTAACCAAATCAAATGCATCTAAGAAATTTTTAAATCAAAATTTGCCAATGGCAAATAGAGGAAGTGATTAATTTAAATTTGTAATTTATTATTATTATTATTTTTGAAAAAGATCTACTAAATGGGCATTTTTGGGAACATAAGTATGGACATTGGGTTGCCATCAAAACAACCAAATAAAGGTCTTTATCCAACACAATATTGGCCCATTGATCATCATCATCCCATCATTTCATGTGAAGAGTTATCATGGGTTATTTTATTTGTTGTTGTTCTAGTGGTGGAATTCTAGGATCAAAATCTTATGAATCATAGCTCAACAAAGTGTCAATCTCTTCATTAATCATCACAATTTGATATACAATTTATCAAATTTGTATGAATTTTTCTTTTCACAGGAGATTCATGATATCAAAAGTCAAAACATTGAAATTGATTATCATAATATGACACAAATAGCATTACCGTTATGATACCAATTTCCACCATAAGTATAAGCTGTGAAATATGAGAAAGAGAATCAATCTCATGTAAAGTCACATTTGCAACCCCTTTCTAGCTAAGTGACAATATGAAGCAGATTATTCCCCTTTTGAGACCACATATTTTTTAGGTCCATCAACGAAAAGATAAGTGAAAAATGACAAATTTCATGTAAATAACATTGTTGAGTATAAATTCACATGACTTGGTTGAAATATGTCTTCACTATCGAGTTAAAACATATGGTTAAATCCCAAATTTTATGCGAATTAAGATCTTCTTTTGATCTGATCGAAACTTCAACTTAACTCATATTAAATTTTATGATCCATAGTTAACAAACAAAACTTTCAGATGTCTTAAAATGCTGGAAAGTTCAGTTAAAAGCTTTATTGGGCAACCTAAATTCCCTAACTAGCTTTGCAAAGAGGTCTCTACGACTCTATATATCTTAACCAACTTGTTCAACAAGGTATTGTACAAGTGTAAACTGCTTTTAAAGATAAGAGTTTCAAGTACATTTTTCTTCAAATCTGGGCCAACACTTCACTAATAGATGATTGAATGTTGGTTATTTTGCCATTCTATAGAGAAGCTAATAAATGAGTTCAAAGGTAGTAAGATTTTTTTTTTCCAAAGCGATAAAAGCGTTTCATCATTAAAAGTAATAGTAATAATTATCTCATATATTATTCTTTAGATTCTAGAATTTTACAACATTCAAGTTCCCATCTCTTCCTAGGGATATAATTTTAATTTATTTATGTTATATATTATATGATAGTATGATAAAAAATAAAATAGCTTTAAATCAATACTACATCACTTTAAAATTAAAAAATATAAACTCGGAACGTAAAATATTATAATTAAATTCACTACTAGAAACTTATCAATGCTTTTTGGTGAAAAAAATTCAAGCTAGAGAAACAAGATTTTGGTAAGCCCATATAGATGTAAGGAGGCCCATCTAAATCAACTCCTAAATAAACGGGCTGAAGTGAGAAACCCATTTGAGTCCGTCGGCCCATTATATCACCGACCCGCATTTTAAACCGGGTTTGGTACCAATGCGTCTCCTCTTTCCAAAACCCTAGCGAGGGTTTCTTTGTACGAACGGAACAGACACTCTCTGTAGCTTAATTGGCTTTTACGGAGTGAAGGAGGGAGCTTTGCTTTGATTTTGCTGCTGCAGTCAACATGGTTTGTTCTGGCTTCTAACCGTCGAAATTTAAGGTTAATTTTTTATTGATTTGAAGTGATTTCTTATTGCTATTGGTTTTGTGGTTGGCATTGAAATAGCCGCAAGGAGATTACATAGAGCTTCACAGGAAGCGCCATGGCTACCGGCTTGATCACTTTGAGCGCAAGCGCAAGAAGGAGGCGCGTGAAGTCCACAAGCGCTCCGAAATCGCCCAGAAGGTATACACTTTTTTACTTTTTACTTTCTAGCTTTTTTTAATTTTTATTTTATTTTTTTCAATGAACTGAAATTTCTTGGTTGTTATGGGTTACAGGCTCTGGGTATTAAGGGCAAGATGTTTGCCAAGAAACGTTATGCTGAGAAGGCTCTCATGAAGAAAACGTGAGTCTTTCTCATATATGTAACTTCAGTTATGATTCGATCCAATTTTGCATGGAAGCATATATTGAGTTATGTGAAATTATTTATATGAATAGGAAATTCTAACATGCTTGAAGGCGTTAATGCTAAAAAAATATTGAACTTTAACCATGCAACTGTAACTTAAAACTTTTTTAGGTCCCTTTTTTAGTATCAATACCTGTTGCAGAATTACTCTCACATGATGCTGAAACCCTTGCTGAAAAAAGGTATGATTTATTTGGATTCTACTTTTTGCCTTGTATGCATTATTCCTGGTTTCTATTAGGTTAATGTGCAAGTCAGTAATGTTATGTTAGACTTTAGAAATTAAAATCCTATTACAATTCCGCATCTTTATCATTCACTCTAATATAATTTTATTAGAATGACGGATGTAAAGGGATTACATATTTTTTACTATCGGGATCAATTAGTGGGCAAAGGTAAGGATTAACAAGAGTTGTATATGAGATGTCTTAATTGTGAAGAAGGTTTATTACTGAGATCCTTTCGTTAACAGTTTTCATATTTTCAGTTGTACTGGATGATACTCTGAGACATTGGTTTTGGATGTTATAATGATTTTGATGCCTATAAGCTATATTTCAGTGTCGATTGTGACTCCATCCTTTGTTCTAACTGTAATTAGTGAAAAATTTCAAGCGCTTTTACCATATCATCTTTTGATGTTCCAACCCTTCACTTCTTCCTATGCTTCCATGGAATATGTATTTTTGTTATCATATTTGTTTCTAGATTTAATTGCTTGAGATAATTATATCTGTCTCTGCCTGTTTCTATTATGATATCCTTGGCAGTTATCATTCCTATATTGCTTGTTGAATAAATTTCACTAAATGATTTGCTTGTTGTTAACTTTTGCATTATATCAACAGATTGGCTATGCATGAAGAGTCATCAAGTCGTAGAAAGGTGGATGATGAAGTTCATGAGGGAGCTGTTCCCGCCTATTTGCTTGATCGGGAAAACACGACAAGAGCAAAGGCAAGTCATTGGTGCATGTGAATGCGATTTATACATTTATTGATAAGTCTTTTGGTTGTGAATTTGAGATTTTGTTTTCGGCAGGTTCTTAGCAACACTATAAAGCAAAAAAGGAAAGAGAAAGCTGGAAAATGGGAGGTCCCTCTGCCCAAGGTATGCTGAAAATCAGCTTCTTCCTTCAGCATCTCTGTTATCATCGCCTTTGATCTCTCTCTCTCTCTCTCTCTCTCTCTCTCTCTCTCTCTCTCTCTCTCTCTCTCTCTCTCTCGGAGTTGTTGGCATTGGATGTTTCTACCCTTTCCTTCTTGTGATTTAATTAAAATCTTTTTCTCTTCAGGTTAGGCCTGTGGCAGAAGATGAAATGTTTAAAGTGATCAGATCTGGCAAAAGAAGAAGTAAGTATTGTAACCATTCTGAATGAACACTGTGAATTTACATATTGGGGAATTGACTTTTAGATAGTAAGTGGTCAGAGATAGCTGTTTCTTAAAGATTGAAAGTAAATAGCTTGTATAATATGCCTTCTGAGGTTAATTCTCTTTCTCTTTTTTAACCGAGTGTGTATGTTGTGGTGAAGTGTTTCTTGTATAAATGTATTTGCAAGATAATACCTTTATGATCTGATGGTCTCTGCCTGGTTTTCTCGTTTGCAGCCAAGCAGTGGAAGAGGATGGTCACGAAGGCCACATTTGTTGGACCAGGTTTCACAAGAAAACCTCCAAAGTATGAGCGGTTCATTCGCCCATCAGGGTTGCGTTTTACTAAAGCTCATGTGACACATCCTGAACTTAAGTGCACCTTCAATCTTGAAATCATCGGAGTGAAGAAAAATCCTAATGGTCCAATGTATACCTCTCTTGGTGTTATCACGAAGGGAACAATCATTGAGGTACTATATCCCTAACCATTTCTTGATTAGAATTCTTATTTGTGATTTTGCACACGTTGGTTATTAATCCTCACTCTGAATTTTCAGGTGAATGTTAGTGAATTGGGTCTGGTCACCCCAGCTGGAAAAGTCGTGTGGGGTAAGATTGTGATTTAAATTTCCCTTGGATGAACTATCGTGCATGCTGGCTTCCTTTGTTACAGCCTTTTCTTATCTACTGTTTTATTGATGAATGCAGGGAAATATGCCCAAGTGACGAATAACCCTGAGAATGACGGCTGTATAAACGCAGTTTTGCTTGTTTAAGAGGATCAAACACATTATGTATCTACGGTGACCTAACTCCTTTTTTGAGTTGTCCCTATAAAACCTTCCAAGAGGTCCTTACTTTGTCCCTATGAAAATAGGTTTTCCTTTCTTATTGTAACCTTATTATATTTATATCCTCGTATGATGTTTCAATTTTGTGACAAAAGCTCTGACAAGTAGAGCTTTTGGAGTACAACACTGCTTTCACCGGTCCTGGTTTCCTGTGTCCTTGATCCATTATGATATGCTAATTTATAAGGCTGTGTCAACAGAGCTTCGTATAAGTGTAGTTTGCGATCGATAGTCCATAGTCACAGATGGTGCTGTAATTTGACCCTTAACGTGGAGGAGTAATGGCTGTTAGCATAATTAAGGGGATTTATAGTTTACGCCAAATAACCACTGAACAAACTCAAAAATGCTGAGCAACCCTCTTTAGAATGGTATAAATTAAACCTTTTATGGAAGGCAAAGGCTGCCATCAACCTTGTTTAAAGCTTAATACAAGTCAAAAAAAAAGAAAAAAAGGAAAAGAAAACTCCTGCACGACGGTCATTGCAGGGAGTTTTATGGCGTGACAATCTCTTTAAGCACGCATGATAACTTTGGTATTTTGCATTGTCTCGACAGTTTTCTTATCAAATCTTGTTATCAAATCTTGTGAGAGGTTTGTGTTGCGCAACAAAATCTTCAAAATTGTCGAATGCGAATAATGTATTTTTCTCACAGTAAAGGACAATAATGTAATTGTGAAGAGAAAAAAATACCCTGAAGGGAGGATAGGTTCCTTGCATTCATGTATTTAAGTATACATTGGCTTCCTGATCATTTCCAAAAGCTATTTCGAAAATTCAAGTATTCATTGCATCTAACCATTTGGATAGTCTTATCCAAAATCCCTATTTCCGTCCAAAGTCATTATTGGCTTCCCAACTAATCTTCGTCTTTAAAGTAAAAGCATGTTAATAGAGCCTATTGTTACGAGCTTGGAGTTTAGCGCAGCTTGCTCGTGCGGCACTTAGGCAACTTGAACCCGAAGTTGCTAAGTAAGCCTTGCGGATAGCTTGCTTCTCTTAAGAAAGAAGTTTGTGGACCGTTGAGCTTAAGAACTTGAAGGCAACAAAGAGAAGAGTAGGAAGAATGAAGGCAAGTATTGCTTACTCAAAGAATGCTTTGTATTACGATTGAAAGCTTACAATGCTTGAAATGCTTACAAATGCTTAGATAGCTTGGATATGCTTGGATTAGCTTGGATATGTTACAAATGAGCCTTGGAGGGATTTTTATAGTAAGTCACCTCCCCCATAACGGCTAGTTTCTAACGGCTATATAACGGCTATATAACGGCTAGTTTCTAACGGCTATATAACGGCTATATAACGGCTAGTTTCTAACGGCTATATAACGACTAGTTTCCTAACGGCTATATAACGGCTAGTTCCTAACGGCTATATAACGGCTAGTTCCCAACGGCTATATTTGACCATCTAGAATCTCTAGATATTTACATTAATGCCACTAGCTAGAATTTTAGAATATGGGCTTGGATTAGGCCAAGCCTTGTGTAATTGGGCCAACTCTAGCAGGTGATTTGGCGGGCTGTAACATTCTCCCCCACCTGATTTCGCAACGTCCCCGTTGCGTCCTTGAGGATGCATCCTCGGTTGTGGGCGAGGGGTCTTACGTTGATGCTTCCCTTTTCCGCGCTTGCGTGATCTCTTGGTTGCCTTCGCGGTCTTGGGAGGTGTCTTTCGATGAGACGCCATAGATGGAGGTTCGGTGTCGATCTCTACCTCGTTTTGATAAACCCCCTGTCTTGGCGATTGTCTCTCCGATGCACTTTGGGCCATAACATCTTTGTTTTTGTCAAGGATGGGCAAAATTTGTGAGCTCTTAGTAACAACGATGTTCTCCCCATCGTCGAGCTCCTGAACAGGAGTGAGGAGGTTCGGATCTTCCTTGATTCCTTGTTCGAATTGAAGTGCGGACATCTTCTTCTCGACCTTAGCTACACGTTCTATGCCGACCGTGCATGAATGACCTCCATCGAGGATGCTAAGGGAGTTAGAAGATGGTATAGGAAAGGTATGGGCTTGATCGAAGAATTCCATACCGAGCACTACTTGGAAATCATCCATAGGAACAATGGAGAAATCAAGCTTACCATTCCACGTGCCAAGTTGGACGGATGTGGCTTTGGACACCCCCACAATGGCCTTGGCAGCTGAATTTATGGCTTTGATGGCACCACCTCCCTTGGTGTATTTGAGACCTAACCGTTTGGCCTCTTCTTGGGAAATGAAATTGTGCGTGGCTCCTGTGTCGAGCATCGCACGCACATCTTTGCTGTTAATGGTGGCACTCACATACATTAAACCCTTCTTGACGGGTGTGCTTTTCTTGAGTGCACCGATGATATGAAGCGAACCTATTTCTGCTTGCAGCTCCTCGTCATGGACACCCCCATCTTGAGTGATAAGAGCATTGAAGGCCTTCCTCTTTGGGCAGTCACGGACCCAATGAGGACCATCACAGATGAAGCAAGGGCTTTTAGGTTTAGGGGCATCAAACTTACCTCTATTGGGTGTGTTTCGTTTGTCCCCTCCGAATGTTTTGCGTTCGCCACTTTCCTTGCGAGGATGATGTTGCTCTTCCCCATCTTTCTCGTGGTTGGACTTCCTCTCTTTGAATTGGGAAGAATAATCCACAAGAGATTCAGCCACGGCTATGGCATCATCAAGATTTTGCACGCCGCGCCTCTCTAGTTCAATTCTTGCCCAATCTTTGAGGCCATCAAGAAAATATAAGAGAGAGTCCTTCTCGGACATGTCCTCAATTTCAAGGATTATAGTAGTGAAGTCTTTTATGTACTCACGGATTGTGCCGCTTTGCTTCAATCGGCGGAGACGACCTCTTGCCTCCTTCTCGGCATTGCTAGGAGAGAAGTGCTTTCGAAGTTCTCTCTTGAAATCCTCCCATGTGCGGAGGGAAATGATGCCTTTGCCCGCGTCGCCATGCTTTCGACGCCACCATAGTTGGGCTGCATCACGTAGAAACGTGGGCGCAACACCGATCCTTGAAGCGTCATCATGGGCACATTTAGCTTCGAAGTATTGTTCCAAGCCAAAGAGGAAGTTTTCCACTTCCGTTGCATTGCGGGTGCCATGGTATGTGGGGGGAGTAGGCACTTGCATATTTATCAACGCATTACCGCTTGTGTAGGAAGGGCTGGCGCGCTCGCATTGGTGCTTCTCCCATTCCGTGCGAGTGTCCTCTACTTCGGCACGGAGTCCTCGCAACTCATGTTCCATAAAGACCCGCAAGCTTGTGAGCTCTCGTGTAATGTTACGAAGCTCCTTCTCATAAGCCTTACTAAACTCGTTGATGTTGGACTTTGTGGCTTGGGTTATCTCTCCATATTCCGTCTCTAGACCTTCGAGACGTGCGGAGAGCCCTTCGATCGCATTGTCCATCCCCGAGATAGTTTGTTCAAGGCTTGCAACACGAGGCTCCAAGACTTCCGTAAGTGGAGCTTTAGCCTTACCACGCTTTCCTTGTAGGCGTGGTTGTGGGAGAGATTGTTCCTCTCGACCACGGACTTGCTCCTCGATGTTCAACTCAATGTCGGATGCCATTTCTTCTTTGAGCTCGAACCGTGCTCTGATACCAACTGTCACGAGCTTGGAGTTTAGCGTAGCTTGCTCGTGCGGCACTTAGGCAACTTGAACCCGAAGTTGCTAAGTAAGCCTTGCGGATAGCTTGCTTCTCTTAAGGAAGAAGCTTGTGGACCGTTGAGCTTAAGAACTTGAAGGCAACAAAGAGAAGAGTAGGAAGAATGAAGGCAAGTATTGCTTACTCAAATAATGCTTTGTATTACGATTGAAAGCTTACAATGCTTGAAATGCTTACAAATGCTTAGATAGCTTGGATATGCTTGGATTAGCTTGGATATGTTACAAATGAGCCTTGGAGGGGTTTTTATAGTAAGTCACCTCCTCCATAACGGCTAGTTTCTAACGGCTATATAACGGCTATATAACGACTAGTTCCCAACGGCTATATTTGACCATCTAGAATCTCTAGATATTTACATTAATGCCACTAGCTAGAATTTTAGAATATGGGCTTGGATTAGGCCAAGCCTTGTGTAATTGGGCCAACTCTAGCAAGTGATTTGGCGGGCTGTAACACTATGTTCTTTTCGCCCAACTTCTGAAAAATGATTTCCAAAACCATGCTGGGTATTGACAAGACCAAGTCAGAAGTTGTACATTGCTTTCACAAAACTTGAATCAAATAAACAGCATGCTAACGAGAGGCAAAATCCTGTTTCAGGTTGGAGTGTAAAGTTTAGGACAATGCTATCCGCCGTCAAAAGGGTGGCCCCGTAAGCAAGAGACTGAATGTTTATTCGAACTGGTACAAAGAATACGACTAGGACTCTGGACTGACACTACAACAACTAGAAGGGAAGATGGTAATTGGGCAAAAAATACCCTTTTATAAATTATCCAAAGATTGCTCTTTTTGAAGTCATTGATTATTTGAAGGTGGACATAGACTATTATTTTGAGAAATTTCATCCAAGTCACTGGTATGGGCATGGCCAAGTATGTGGCAAGTGGACGTGGCCTCCAAATAAAATTTCATCTAAGTTACCAATATGGGCATCGCCAAGTATCTGGCATTTAGATGTCAAGATAAGGTCCTTGGATTGGCCTGCAAACAATCAACAATGCATAAGAAAATGCATTAGTATTGAAAGCACTTGCTCTTTTGCTACAAGCATATAGCAGCCATCTACCAAAGCAAACTTGCAATAGTTGCATTACAGAAGTCATAGAGTGGATGACAAATTGGTTTAGAAACGAATGGCAGGTGAAATTTAAATGGCAAACTAGAATGCAGCCTCTTAACAGTTTAGGCATATCTTGCAGAATCTCACATTCATTGGAATTATTGTACTTGGGAGCATACTCCCAAAATCAACAACAAAGATGATACATAAAAACACACATCATACGGTGACAAACCAGAGATACTATTGAGCAGGTGCAGGTGCAGGTGCAGCTGAAATTTGTGGTTCGATTACCTGCAGCAAACCGGTTGCCAGCCTCCTCGTCAAATCCTCCACGGACACCTTCACCACATCCCTCCTCATGCCAATGTCAGCAGCATATCGGCTAGCACAATAGACAGTGACAGCTGTTGCTGCCATGCCGTAGACATTGGTGGTAACAAGGCGTAGTGGTGTAGATAGAACAGCTGCAAGGGGCCCCCCTATGATAGACACAGCTTGGCCACTCTGTCCCATTGTTCCTTGATCCAAAACAAGGAGTCCAGTTTTACAGTAGATAGCAAAATCCTCGCAGTTGTTCTTGAAGACATTATAGCACCCAAAGCCATTTTCAAGCAGATACTTTGCTCGATGGACCACAGCTTCATTTGGATCAGAGACTGCAAGTGTGCAAGTTCCACCACGAGCTTTCGCCAGAAAGAGAGCAGGACTTACAGCATACTCAAAACGGTACAAGACACCACCAGCAAGAAAGCAATTGAGGCAAGAGAGGACAACTCCATGACCATCTTCTGAGGAGGTACAGGTGGGACATGGAACTTGAGATCTGGCTGGTCCTGAGCTTACCAATATAAAATCAAGTACCGTGCCTGTTCCTACTTCTTGACCACGTCTAGTAAAATGAATGACTTTTTCATCCCCAATATAGATTCCTGTTATCATTCAAAGATTAAAAATGAATATTACAAAGGCATAAATAAATGAAGCAAAAAAAATGTTTAATAAATTTTTATGTTTTCTCTTCAATACCTATAAAATAGATCTTATAGGAAAAAACAAAAAGAGGAAAATATAGAATGCAGAAAGGTGATTAACAATGTAAAAACAAAAACTTGCATTTTTTCTACTTAACTGCTTCTTATTTATATGTATGGATGTCATTTTAACTATGTATAAAAAAAATTTGCACAAAGATTTTTTTTTCCCCAATAACTCAGAGATCTCTCCTCCCTTTATCGTTCACTGAGGTCTTAAAGAAATCACTCAAGTATCAAACAGAAAACAACTAAATTCATCATGACACTCCGTAACTCAGTTGCACGAAACAACCATCAAACACTTCTTGATCTCAAACAACTTATCAACTAAAAGTGCCCATAATAAAATGCCAGAATGATCATTTCAGTGATAATCCAAGCAGAAGACATAACAGAAAGGAGATCAGAAGAAAACCAAAAACCCAGAAGTTGCAGTGATCACATATGTCATTAGAAAAACTAGTCGCATGAAAAAGTCCAGAACTCCACATTACATGGGTATGCTCCCAAGTCCTACTATTCAAAACAGAGCCATAACAAAGAATTCCACTTCTTGCAGCTCTCAACGTATTTGGAACAAAAGGAATCTTAATCTCAGCCAATTCTAACTAAAATCCAATGTGGTTAAACAAAACAATATTCTCAAATGCACCCTCCATAAAAGCGTAAAACGAATACTCAGCCATGTCAAATAAAACTCAGGTCACTCTACATAACCGAAAATGCTAACAACAAGACACAACACAGACAAATGCAGGAAAATATATTGTGGCTTATCTAATTCCAATCCAGTGTAATAGCATATTTTTCCATGGAAACCCATAACACAATCTTCAGCTGAAAACTGCTATGTTTTCTTTAAGTGTCACTCTCCATTACCCAAAAATGCTAACAACAAATACAAATCAAATTCAAATGTAGGCACATCGGGTAAGAATTATCTAATTCTTAACCACTATAACATCACGTTTTCCAAAAAAAACTCAAAACACAATCTTTAGCTGAGAAATTTCACTGCCGGATATCATTCAAAATTCAATATGTTATTCTGTAGCAATCCCTTCAGATTTATCCCAAAAAAAAAAACCCAAGAAACAAGCCATTGTATCATTTAATCAACGGATAAAATTAAAAAATGTAAAAATAAAAAAAAAACCGTGATGAGCATAAATATAAGCAGTTCTCCAAGAGTAGATATGATCCCCTGGTTTCAGGCTTTCCTTATCAATCCTGCACATTCATTCATTCATTCGTTCATCACCAACACCACCAACAATAATAATAATATCACAAATTTAATGATAAATTTGATTTGAAAAACCCCGAAATATTCAAAACCTGTTGGAGAGCAGCCCCATGTCCGTCTCTCTCTCCGGCGAAGATTTTGTTTTAATTTTATTATCTGCGCAATACAAATTTGATTCGTTTGTGTCCTGTAAAAGCGAACTCTGCGTTTGGTTCGCGTGTGTTGCGAGGAGGCGAAAAGCGAGCGCGTTTTTTGTGAATTGACGGTTATGTCCTCTTCCTCTCGCAAACACTTCGTCGTTAAGGAAGAGAAACACAGGTGTGCAAGATTTCGTCCACGTGGCTTCACCTCTTGACGTGTTTTAGCTCCAAGTTTCAATGGGTCTATTTGTATTCAAATTTTCTATTAAAATATTTTTTAATTTTTATTGCAATTATTATCATCATTATTATAATCTAAGTATATAATGAATATAATGTTCGTAGTAATATATAATTGAAATAATGATTTTAATATAATATACACATGTATTGGAGGAAGAAAAGAAGATAGCGTGTGGTACGAAGAAAAAAGTAATAGAAGAGAAATTGGAAATAAGTAAATGAAATAGATGAGATCAAGCAGTGGAGAAGATGAGATATAGATAAGATGGGACAAGCATTAATTACAAGTATATTTAATTAAAACCTTTTTCTTGCATCTTAAAATGGGAAATGGGAAAAAGTATTTGTAGAAGCATTCAACCACCTCCCTACCACCTTAAACTTATAAAGTCAGATTGCAAATATATATTTATCTTTGATTATAAATAGTAAACATTTAATGCTTGTAAAATATCTAAGACTTTACAATAATCATAAAATTCTTCGTATCTAGATGCATATGTTAACACGTCTTAAATTAAAAATTGAATAACTATACATTACCATATGATGAATCGAAAATTTAAATAATATTAATAACAATTTAAAAAGAATTAAGAAATTGAAGTATAGAGACAGAGTGATAAAAATATAAAATTTTAGGGAGATTATCTACCATCTTGCTCTTAGTTAGTAGAGGTGAGAGAAATATAAGAGAATTTGATATATTAGATCGGATAAGTTTGTGATGTACTAAAATACATATAATGTCAAGAACTTTAATTCTTATAACCTGAATAGTATTATTTTTACAAACTTTGCGTATGAATTGATATGACATCAATTATTTTAACTATATATTATAACCTTTCATTAAATGAATTGATTTTATGTATCCTAATCACTTCACCTTACAATAACTTCGTTTATATCAAAAAGTTTGTATATAAAGTTTGTAAAACTAGTATTAATCTTTTAGCTCACCAATCCCACTTTTATTTTTATATTTTATGATAATATTATCTTGAAATTAAATTATTAAAGAAGATGAAAACTCTAAAAACACAACCATGTTATTTACAATATTATAAACCCAAATTCTAAACTTTTAAAATCTAATTTGTATATGAACTTTAAAGGGCTAAAATTAGCATTTAAACCCAACCCAAAAAAAAAAAATTAAAAGCCCAAAAAGAAGAGACAAAATCTAAGAAGCCCAAAATAAAACAAAATCCATGAGATTGGATAAGATGAGTTTGCATAGGACAAAATTCTGGGCAAGATTGCATAATAATGTGATTAAAGCTTGGGATTTGGATAATAAGGAAAGAGAAAAAATAAGGGCAAGGTTCTCCCCTTTATGGAGAGGGGGAACTCCATACAAGAAGGGAAAATTGAGAGGGGAACGAGGATTGGAGAAAAGGATTCCAGGGGAGTGAAAAAGATTTTGAAGATAGAGAGTTATTTTCTAGACACAGAGAGTAAGGGCGGAAAAACTCTCACACTAGCTTTGGGGAGCTCATTTTTAGGGTGTATTTGGTTGTAAGAAAGAAAAAGTGGGTGGAAAGAAAAAATTGAGGGAAAAGAATGGGTTTGAGAATTATTTTTCTTTGTTTGGTTTGACATTGGAATTATTGATGAAAATGAATCACTTATAAATTAACTCGATGTAATTACCCTTAATATTAAAATAAATGATATCCATTATTGAATAAAAGTTGACTAAAAATAAATAATTACTTGTAAAATAAGGTAAAAACACTTAATACATTTTATTGAATCCAAAAGGGAAACACATTGCCTTTTTATAGGCAGATTACAACCAGCAAAAGAAAGAAAAACAACTACAATAAATCAAACTAAATCTACATCTATATGCGCTGATTTCTAGGAATAAAATAAAATCTTAAAATTTAAAATATACAACATACTATCACCCACAAATTAGGAAACGATCAGATAAGAAATTCTCTGATTTGATCAAGATTCTCAACACCTCCCATCAAGCTGGCTTGAAGATGTTATTGATGGCCAGCTTGCTTACAAGATCATCAAACTGCTTCTTTGGCAATCCCTTAGTGAGCATATCTGCAACTTGTTCATTTGTAAGTACAGAGGGCATAACAATTAGTTTATTCTCTAGTTTCTCCTTGATAAAATCTTTATCAACCTTGATATGTTTAGTTCTATCATGGAGAACTGGATTATGGGTAGTGGCAATAGCAGCTTTATTATCACAAAAAGCCTTCATAGGTAAAGGACTAGTAGCTTTGAGTTATCCAGTAATTGTTTAATCCACAAAACTTCACAAATGCTATGGGTAAGTGCTTTAAACTCAGCTTCAGCATTGCTTCTAGCCACAACACTCTGCTTTTTACTCTTCTAAGTTACAAGATTTCCTCCAACAAAAGTACAATACCCCGAAGTTGATCTCCTATGAGTTACACTTCCTTCTCAGGCTACATCAGTAAACATATCCACTTGGAGATGTCCTCAGTTCTCATATACAAGTCCTTTTCCTAGAGTTTCTTTTAAATACCTTAAAATTATGTTACACAACATCGAAGTGTCCCTGATTTGGTGAGTGCATGAATTAACTTACCATGCTTACAATAAATGCAATGTCAGATGAGTATGAGAGAGATAAATTAGTCTCCTAACTAAGCATTGATCATTCTCTTTGTTAATCACATCTACTGGATTTGCTGGTTGAAGTTTCAAGTTTGGTTCTATAGGAGTTTTTGCTACCTTACACTCAAGTAAACCTATTTCACCTAATAAGTCAAGTGTACTTTCTTTTTGAGAAACAAAAGTATTTTTCTTGGATCTAGCAAACTCCATACCAACAAAGTATTTCAAGGGACCTAAATCTTTAGTCTCAAATTCACAAGTTAGAGCTTTCTTCAATCTCTCAAGTTCTAGATTGTCATCTCCAGTTAGAAAAATGTCATCCACATAAACTATCAACACATCAATCTTCCCTTCTCTTGAGTGTTTATAAAACATTTTATGGTCAGCTTGACTTTGAATATATCCTTGAACCTTAACTACCTTTCCAAATCTTTCGAACTAGGCCCTAGGAGACTGCTTCAGACCATACAAGGACTTTTTTAATCTGCAAACTTTTTCTCTTCTCGACTTTTCCTCAAAATCTGATGCCAAATCCATAAACACTTCTTCCTCCAAATCACCATTTAAGAAAGTGTTCTTCACATCTAATTGGTGTAAAGGCCAATTAAAGTGTACTGCAAGAGAAAGCAAAACCTAAATGGAATTGATCTTTGCAACAGGTGCAAAGTTTTCTTGTTAGTCAATGCCATAGGCTTGTGTGAAACCTTTGGCTACTAACCTCGCTTTGTATTTTTCAATTTACCATTAGGCTTACACTTGACTGTAAAAACGCACTTGCATCCCATTGTCTTGTTCTCCTTTGGCAAATCGACAATTTCCCGAGTTCTACTTTTCAAAAGAGCATTCATTTCTTCTTCAACTGTTGTCCTCCACTCTAAGTGTCCGGGTGCTTCCTGTATAATTCTAGGAATAAACAAGAGAGAGACATTTGAAGTAAAAGCTCTATATTTTTCTGAGAGTCTTTGATAGGATAGATATTTGGCAATGGGATATTTTGCATGTAGGATCCCGGATGCGAATTGAATCAAATCGACAATGCGGAAGTGACTCTGGGACAAGGATCTAGCGAATACAGGGTTTCAAAAATTTTGTGCTTTTCCACAACGTTGATTCCCAAGTATGCCTAAAGATCAACTGAACAACACTTGTGGGAGTGTATCTTGACTAAATTAAACCTGAGAACACAAAGGAAACAACATTAGGAGAGGTTTAGGCAGCTCAAACGTGATCCTAGGGGTGCCTTAGAAGCTTCTGCATTTTGGCTCAAGGTAGGAGGCCTGAGATTAGCATAAATTCCAAGCCAAGGGTACAATTCACATTTTTTCTCCTATTCATCTCTTAAGGTTTTAATTGAAACTCTAATATATTATACACCACACTTGTTTCCTTGTTAAACTGTAATTCTTGAACTTAGTATTTTTATTAGGATTCTTTTAATCTTTATACAAATCTAATTAGACTCATAATTTAATTAGGTTTCGACAAACCTAATATAAATCCAATTGGGCTTTTAATTTAATTAGGTTTCTAAAAACCTAATATAAATCTAATTGAACTTTTATATATTTGAGTCAAACTCAAATAACTAGAAGGCCTCTTTAATTCCAAATTAAACTCTTAATAACTAAATCATATTTAATTAATTAGTAGGCCCGATAAGCCTGATAAACCCAATTAGTCATTAGGCCAATTACTTATTTAATTAATCTTATTAATTAAACATCAAACCCATTAACTTATTTATTTAATTAAACTCTTTTAATTAAATAACAAGCCCATTTACAATTTAACATATTTAATTTAATATATAAAATTTTATTCTTAATAAAATCTCAATTAAATTAAATAACTATTTCTCATATTTTAGTCTCATGTTTAGATGATTTGATCAGTTATTCAGGAGACCTTGATGGATATATTTAATTACAAGCTCCAATAAGTTTGACCCAGTACGTTGTTATCTCATAACTGTAATAGGCCCCAAATATTAACTTTGGTCCACTCCACTATAGGTCCAAAGTTACGTTCTTAAATTAAATATTTTTTTACAGAAAGCTTAATAATTGAATGTAATTAAATTATTTCGTTTAAGCCATATCCATCGAGTGATGGGTTTACATAAATACATTTCATAGAATACCAATAATTGGAGTTAGGTATAAGTTATTGTTTTACCCTTAATACCATTTTTACACCATTTAAGTGATTTAAGATTTATTTAAATAACTCTTAGTTTAATGAATAACTTTTCATTAAATACTTGGCCAAGATTCTATCACTTAAAACCTTGTAAAACCATCAAGATGGTATTCTGCAATCCTTTAAGAGTCATGAATTCAATATCTATGGTATGTCTACTAATATATAGATCTTATAATATCAACTTGCCAAGGTATTAGCCTTTATTTAGATCTCACTTTTTATTCTAGTTAAAGACAATAGCCTGTATACTTGATGCGTTCGAAACTAGCAAGTATACTAGTCGCACAAGTAATAAAGTGATAAGTAGATATCGTTCCCAAGAGGATTGATTAAAATTGAATTTGTTATTTTCCAGCAACAATAAACTAAACAGGGGGGGTTTTGTTGAATGATTAACTAAATGAAATAAGAATGCAAATTAAGAATAACAAAACAGAGGTTAATTTGAATGAAAGATCAATGAGAGAAATCTGGTTAAGGGATCCTTCTCTACCACAAGATATGGATTTGCGAATTAATCGTAGAATTGTCATCCAATTACAGCATTGAAGTTATCAACCGTAAATAACAACAAGCTCTGTTATCCCAATCTTTCCTTACTTTGTTGTTAAATAAAACAAGCTCTTTATTTAATCTCTATCCATTAAACAACCTAGAACAAGCTCTCTAAGTTTAATTCAATGGAAGCATTACGATAAGAAAGATAGGTTGATCTAAGCAATAATCACACAAGTTCGGATTATTTAACCTAGGTTGTATTTTCCAATTGCAATCTCTGATCACAATTTTGCTACTAATGATTCGAAATTCATGACAATTACGGATCAAGATTTCTAATCTAGCAATAGACGACATCCAAATTATATTCAGTTGGCCACCCAAATACAATCAGCAAGTAATCATAAGCATTAAATATGGGAGAATATAAGCAACTTCAATTAGAGAATTGGATAACAATATCTTGCACATCAACTCACAAAAGCCATATCAAGGGCTTTGAAATCACCCTCAACCAATTCAGATTTAGTTACACATATTCAGAACAATACAAATACAATACAATATGGAGACATTCCAGAAAATGAAAGGGAAAGGAAAAACTTAGCAAATTTGCAAATCTCTTTAGATTTGTAGTTCTTCCTCTTTCCAAGCTTTCTTTCTCCTTCAAGAACTTCAAAAAGATGAGAGAATTCCAGAGCTGTAGCCTCCCAGTCATTTCCCCCTCTTCAAGTTATGAAAATAAAACCCTAAAATGTGTTTATATACTCTGCTACAGTAACCTGCTACAGTACGTGCTACAGTGATTTGTGGAATTACATTTCTACACTTCTCACACTGTTTTGATTATAACTTTTGGTACACTGAATGGATTCATGAACCGTAAATTTCTCTAGAAAATAGACTTCGAGAGCTTTCAACGGTATATAACATGTTATCCCGGTTCATTGTATATCAATACAATTAAATCCGAGAAATGGTTGACTAGCAGAGGTGAAAATGAAGGGTTTTACTTCATTTTTGTGCAAGTTCCTCCAAAACTCCTACAAACATCAAAACCACAACAAAAACATAAAAATACCAAGGAATATAGCAAAGAAACATAGATGAATTGATATGAAAATGATAAATAAATAAAGACCTATCAAATTCCCCCACACTTAAACTTTGCTAGTCCTCGAGCAATACGACGATATGAAACAAAACTAAATCGAAACAGATTCAAAGAAAAAAATTAAAACACACATGTTTTAACTTGCAAATAGCCTCAAAGATTGTACTTAATTATAACCCAAGGAAAACTTCAAAATAATGCACTTGATCAAGAATCTCATTACAAAGATTAGTTTCGCTCTACTTCAATTCCTCCAGTGTGTGTGTGTAGAGCCATTCTCACCTAATAATTTGTAACCCGGATGAGTTTATGCATAAAAATGAATCATATTTAATAATGAAGATGTGCGTATAAATGAACTCCATAGGCTTGCTTTTCAAGTCACTCTCCACTAATGTAGACAAGCACAACACTAAGGATCAAGTAGGGCTTTATTAAGCTTGTAACGTTTGGCTTGGGTGAAGGTATGATAAAGGATAATAATTTGGCTCAAATCACCCACAAACACATAAATCATTCAAGACTATGTAGAGCTCAACCCTATAACACAACTTCATTTCAATTCACCAGGTTACTCCCCCAAACTTATTTAGAACACTCAATCTTTTTTTTTTTTTTTTTGCAGAAAACAAAAGAAAACTACACCCCCACACTTTGTTGTTTCATTCTTTTTAAGAACACTTAAGGGTGTAGATCTCTTATTCTTCTTCTTTTGTTCTCTTTTTTTTCTTTTTTTTTTTATTACACTTCCCCTATCCCACACTTAAACAACACATTGTCCTTAATGTGTAAGTACGTGGACGATAAGTACAGATTGGTTTTTTTTTCCTTTTTTTCTTTTTTTTTTTTACAAACATAATTGAACTCACTTGCATTGCTCATGACACATCCCAACCTCCTCTAACTTCCCAAAACCAGAACATAGCTCAGAATTTAATTGTGAATGATCTACATGCTCAAAGGTAAGGCATAAACTGCTTGTACAAATTCATTTGAGGTTAGAAAATCTTTTAGTGAGTTAACAAAGAAAAAGGCTTACAGAGGCTCAAAGGGGTAACTAGGGATCAATTTCAGTCAAGGTTGGCTATTAAGGCTCAAACGGTCCAAAGATGGCCTAAATCATTTCCCCAATGTTGCACAGTCTAGGATTTCGCCTCGAGTGACCATCAAACAAGTTCTAGAATTCATTGAAATCTGAAGAAACATTTAAATTACATAAACTTTCTCTAAGTGAACAAATAACTCAGTGATAATAGCTCAGTGCTCAATGTTGCGCAAGGAATCAAAAGCAAAGCGAAAACCAATAAACATTTCAAGCACACAGATCCATGCATCATTTATTATTTTCCCAGAGTTATTCTTAATTCAATCATTATCTTATCATCGACCCACAAAATGCAAGAAAAGAAGTACGTGGCGTTGTTATACCTGAGTCAAGATTGCATATTTCAACAATCCTTAGGACCAGTAGCTCGCAGACTTAAGGTTTCCAGCCTATATACCTTTATTATGAAAGAACAAAACAAGATACAAGACACTTCAAACAACATGAAATAAACAAACTACAGATTTATTTAGAGAGAATGTGTTTCAAGAGTTAAGGAAACCCCATATTCTGCCATTCTCAGGTTTTTCCACAATGTTTTTTTTTTCGAATCGAAACTGATAAAGACAAAAACACACAACAACTCTAAATAACACAAAACTAAACTTACTCATAAAATAACAAAGTCCAACAAGCCAGCAAACAAAAACAAGTCAGTTAGAATGGGTCTAAAAAGTTTAGAAGTTAACCTCCTTATTCAGCCAGTATGGATTGAAGAGATCCGGAATGCGTTTCAAGAGGAATTAAACTTTTTAAGCCACCACTCTAAAAGCCATGATTAGAAAATATTATCTGGGGCGAAAGAAATAACCTTAAAAAAACTCAAAAGAAATGACATGAAAAATCTCAAATAAACACACTAAAAAGAAAGTAAATAAAAACGAAGCAAACCAATAGATAGAGATTACAGATGGAGCATTAAATCCAGTCTACGCCTTTTATTGCCTTCTCCAAACCAATCTATCCGAGCCGTTGTTGGATCAGGCAAATAGACGAATTCTTAGAGTTTATCAATTAACTCCCCTGCAGTTGAAGCTGTAACCAGGATTTGCCTCGCCGACGGTGAGATGAAGTTTTTTTTCTACAGCTTGATCAAGAAAGGACAACAAACCATCAAAAAAAATTATTGACATTTAACAAACCAATGGGTTTCCGATGGATGTTTAGCTGTGCCCAAGAGGTGATTTGAAATATCTCCTCTAATGTGCCATAACCACCGGGTAAAGCTATAAATGCATCGGACTTAACAACCATATGTACAATACGCTCATGCATACTAGAAACCTGTAACTCTTTCCCTATGGTGTTACCTACGATATCTCGTACAACTAATGGTTTAGGGATAATGCTGAGAACTTTGCTCCCTCCCAAGGATGCAGCTGTCGACACACACCCCATTAACCCAAAACTACCCCCTCCATAAATCAAATGAATACCCCTCGCAGCTAATGTCCTACCAAGATCAAGAGCTACTGTTGTAAACTCTCTATCTTTACCAAATTGCGATCCATAAAATACGCATATATTTTGGAATCGCCGAATTGGTATTTTCTCCATTTCTACAAGTGCTCTAACCTTATGTAAGACAATGATGCACGTTAGGTAATATGCTTTTCAAGTGCAAGACATGTTATAATAATGACATTTGAAAATATGGAGAATGGATATATACACACGTAAAACTCTCAAATTTGACACATGGGGACATAATTTCGGTGGGGGTTGCTCGATGGAGATTTATCGCCCCAAGATTTGAAAAAATTAGATATGCTTTCGGCGAGGTTTGACAAAACCTACACACTTGTCTCCCACGTGAAACATGAAAAATGGAGATATACTTTCGGCGGGGTTTGACAAAACCGTCACACTTGTCTCCCACGTGAAGCATGAAAAGTAAAGATATACTTTCGGCGGAGGTTGACAAAACCTCCACACTTGTCTTCCACGTGTGCTTATATCATGGGGTAGTCATCTGGTTTGTCAAAAAGAAACTTGAAATTAAAACAAACAAAATCAACAAACAACAACAACACAAAAACAACATTGATAATCAGATCAAACGGAACAAGAAAGAAATAAAATTCCACAACAACTACACACATTCAAATATACAAGTAGTTGTGATTGTGGCTCACATCTTCCTCTGGTTTTACGTCCAGTAACGGCTGAAACGCCTTCTATGAGTAGTGGATTTGCTTCCCATCCAGTTTTCTTATAAACTGGCAAACAGGGTCGTTTTTAGTCAGATTCCCGAGCCTATAACACTGCAATTCATCACGAAATTGTGTCCATAGATTAAGCAATTCACGCTGAACAAGTCCACAAGAATGTGACTCAAGAGTTAATAAAATATTATCCAGCGACTCATTACTCAGACCATTCTTAATAAATGAAAGTTTATCTTCTCTATTCCTAGACACAAAACCTAATGAACGACAAGTCTGGTTACAATTCTATTTAGCACATTTGTAACATACTTGTAACCTTTTTGCTCTTCGCCTCTTGGCGTAGTAGCTCTTTCCTAGACCAGCCATGTATTTTGCTAGATTAATATCAGGCTCACCGGACGATCTTACCTTGGCTTCGATAAGCCATCGGATATCCGCAGGCACATTTAGGAGCATCAACGCCCGAAGTCTAGTCATCCGTACTTTATAAATTTTAAACACAGCATTTTGAGGAAGTGAAGGGAAATATTTACAAAGGTTCGATAGAAAGATATCGGCATCCATTGAAGAGGAGAAAAGGAGAGATATTACCGATAATGAGATTTAGTTTATTCTTCTCCTAGATATGCACGATTCAATCCTTCGAGTAATGACTTCAGCTCCCGTTTGGATGTTTCCTCAAGCTGTTGCACAAATGAATTCGAAGTACGAAATAATCAAATTAAACAAAAGGAAGGAAAAGAAAAGAGCAGAAACGAAACTAAAGACACATAAAAGAGCTAACAACACAATAGCAAACAAAAGTAAAAAATAAATAAAAATATAAAAACAAATAAGATAGATGGCAAAGAGAGATAAAACCTGATCAATTTGATGGCCTACGAAAGGAATCTCCTCGAGACACAAAAATCGATTATTATTACCTTATTTTATTTTATTTTTTTATTTTTTTATTTATTTTACAAAAACATTGGGTTGCCTCCCAATAAGCGCTTGGTTTAACGTCCTCAGCCCGACGTTAGTTCCATCATGGGAGGATCCAATCTCCGCTGTGCTTCTCTAGTGGGCTTGGATCCTTCTTCCAACAAGAAATGGTGCATGCATATGGCTGGGCCTTGGATGTTAGCAATCGTCCACTTAATAGCTGTTTTGTGATCTCTAAGTACTCGGACGAGTTTCGATTCTTGTATTGGTGCAAGGCCCATTTCTATTATAATTGGAAAATTATCATTCTTACCCAAGAATCCATGTTTCAAATGATCTGGAAGAGGCTTAAGCTCTAAGGTAGTGGCTTTCATCACAGAAGGGAGAAGTTTCACATTAGATAAAGGAAATTGAATGCATGAAATATCATACCTATTTGTGGTTATGGCTATGGTCTCATCTAAGCTTGCCACAGCTTCCTCCATTTCTTTGGACACTTTTATCAACCTTCTTGATTCCTTGGAGTTTTCTGTCCCTATGTGCTCACTAAAAGCCACTTCCAATCCATCCTTGCGAGTTAACTCAAAATATTGTTGTGGCAATGAATCAATAACATTAACTACAAAAACAGAATGTAAGTCACTAGGGTACCTCATTGCCTCAAAAATATTGAAACAAATCACCTTGCCATCAAACTCCATGGTGAGAATGCCATCATGAACATCAATCTTGGTTCGGGCAGTCTTCACAAATGGTCTCCCTAAAAGAATCAGTGTTGTATTAGAAGATGTCTCATCCTCCATTTTAAGAACATAGAAGTCTGCTGGGAAAACCAATTGATTCACCTGCACAAGCACATCTTCCACAACTCTCTTGGGATATGCATTAAAATGATCAACAAGTTGAATGGTAATACCAGTTTTCGCAAAAGGTCCAAGATTTAAAGAAGCATAAATAGAATATGGCATGATGTTAATAGATGCTTCTAAATCTAACATAACTCTTTCAAACTTGATTTTACCAATGGTGCATGGCATGGTGAACGTACCTGGATCTTTGCACTTTGGAGGAATTTTCCTTTGCAATACAGCTGAAACATTTTCCCCCACACTTACTTTCTCATTTCTCTTTAACTTTCTCTTGTTGGTGCATAACTCCTTGAGAAATTTTGTACAACAAGGTACTTGCTCGATAGCATCCAGAAGTGGTATATTTACCTCGATTTTGTGAGAAGTTTCCAGGATTTCTTGTTCTTGTTCCTTATTCTTCAATTTTTCCAATCTGCTAGGAAAAGGTGGAGGAGTAACATAAGAGGGAATAGCAGTTTTAAGACTTACCTTAGAGGATGATGTCTTGTTCATGGTGGAAGTGGTGTTATCTTCTTCATCAGTTTGTGATTTCTTTGGCAGGACATCTAATTGCTCTCCATTTTGCAAAGTTATCACATAAGCATTCTCTCTTGGATTGATCACCGTTTAAGAATATAATTTTTCTGAGCCTTGGCCCTCGAATTTGCTCATGCTAGTAGCCAATTGTCCCATTTGATTTGCCATGTTTTGGATACTTGCCCCGGTTTCTTGCTGGAATTGCATTGTGGTAGTGGCAAGTGCATTAACAATATCCTGGAGAGACATACCTGAGTTTTGTGAAGCTGGTTGTGGTGTTGGATGTGGCATTGGTGGTGGTTGCATTTGAAATGGTTGCTGCACTCTAGGTTGATTGAAACCTTGTGGCCGATTTGGTATGGCATTTGGGGCGATTGGTTGATGATTCCAGTAATTAAAATTAGGGTGATCTCCCCATCCGGCATTATAAGTATTAGAGAATGGATCATACCATTGCCTTGGTTGTCCTGGAAATCCACCCATGGTATTGGCTCGTTCCATATATTTTTCTTGTAAAATTGGATACGTGTCGATTGGATGCTCCATGGTAGAATATACCCCACATGCATAAGATTTCTGCATATCTCCTACAGCCATGTTTTCCACAAGAGAAGTTAGCTCAGAAAGTTGTTGTTCAATGTTCTGAGTGCTTACCTCATTTACACTCTAATGTAATTGTGGCTCAAATCAGCTACTGAATTGTTGGAAGTTTACTGCCATGTCACCTAAACATAAAAAATTAGAAAAGAAAAACAAACAAAAATAAGAATTAACAATAAAAACAAAATAAATCGATTAGAAAATCAATCCCGGCAACGGCGCCAAAAACTTGATGCGTTCGAAACTAGCAAGTATACTAGTCGCACAAGTAATAAAGTGATAAGTAGATATCGTTCCCACGAGGATTGATTCTAATTGAATTTGTTATTTTCCAGCAACAATAAACTAAACAGGAGGGGTTTTGTTGAATGATTAACTAAATGAAATAAGAATGCAAATTAAGAATAACAAAACAGAAGTTAATTTGAATAAAAGATCAATGAGGGAAATCTGGTTAAGGGATCCTTCTCTACCACAAGATATGGATTTGCGAATTAATCGTAGAATTGTCATCCAAGTACAGCATTGAAGTTATCAACCGTAGATAATAACAAGCTCTATTACCCCAATCTTTCCTTACTTTGTTGTTAAATAAAACAAGCTCTTTATTTAATCTCTATCCATTAAACAACCTAGAACAAGCTCTCTAAGTTTAATTCAATTGAAGCATTACGATAGAAAGATAGGTTGATCTAAGCAATAATCACACAAGTTCAGATTATTTAACCTAGGTTGTATTTTCCAATTGCAATCTATGATCACAATTTTGCTACTAATGATTAGAAATTCAAGACAATTACGGATCAAGATTTCTAGTCTAGCAATAGACAATATCCAGATTATATTCAGTTGGCCACCAAAATACAATCCAGCAAGCAATCATAAGCATTAAACATGGGAAAATACAAGCAACTTCAATTAGAGAATTGGATAACAATTCCTTGCACAATCAATTCACAAAAAACCATATCAAGGGCTTTGAAATCACCCTCAACCAATTCAGATTTAGTTACACATATTCAGATAGAATACAAATACAATACAATATGGAGACATTCAAAAAATGAAAGTGAAAGGGAAAACTTAGCAAATTTGATGAAATCTCTTAGGATTTGTAGTTCTTCCTCTTTCCAAGCCTTCAATCTCCTTCAAGAACTCTAAGAGATGAGAGAAATCCAAAGATGCAGCCTCTAACCCGTTGTCCCCCCTTCAAGTTATTCAAATAAAACCCTAAAATGTGTTTATATACTCTGATACAGTAACCTGCTACAGTGCCCCGTATTATACATGCTACAGAGATTTGTGAAATTATATTTCTACACTTCTCACACTGTTTTGATTATAACTTTTGGTACACTGAATGAATTCATGAACCGTAAATTTCTCTAGAAAATAGACTTCGAGAGCTTTCTAACGGTATACAACATGTCATCGGGTTCATTGTATATCAATACAATTAAATCCGAGAAGATGGTTGACTAGCAGAGGTGAAAATGAAGGGTTTTACTTCACTTTGGTGCAAGTTCCTCTAAAACTCCTACAAACATCAAAACCACACAAAAACATAAAAATACCAAGGATTATAGCAAAGAAATATAGATAAATTGATATGAAAATGATACATAAATAAACACCAATCAATACTAGAGGTACATTACCTACTTAGGATTAAGGTATGAATGCCTTTGGTGGTTGGTTGTAGTAATTTTCATTCAGTCACGATATTTCTACCAAATGATATAATTCCACATGGTCATGTTCAATGCATTCATAATATACAAGTGTCTTTGTCCTGAAATCTCCACTTCAAATAGTTAGAAACTCACTATTTTTCCATTGAAGAACCACATAATAACCTTGTCTAAACAAAATGTATGACTATTGTTTATAGGTTGTGAATTAGTTTTGAGCTATGATAAAATTCTATGTCTCACATATATCTTGTATATATAGAATTTTATCAATAGATATGCTATAGAGCCTTTAGTCATTGATACAATCATATTTGAGTAAAAATAAATAATAACTTTATTTATTACTAATGTTTCTACAAATTTATAGAAAATATCCATTACTCTTAGGGCACATATCTAACAATCTCCCACTTGCCCTTAGAGTAGATGTGTCATGTCTACAATCCCTATGCTCTCTGAGTGACCCTCAAAGAGCTTAGTCGCTAGACTTTTGTTGAATGGATCAACCAGATTTTCCACAGTAGGAATCTTACGTACCTCCACATCTCTGTGATACACAATCTCTCGTATGAGTTGGTACTTCCGTTCTATGCATTTTCCCATCTTTTGGTTTCTTGGTTCCTTAGAATTAGCCATTGCCCCACTATTATCACAATAAAGTGTATGGCCTTTTCACCATTTTCAACAACATCCAAATCATTAAGGAATTTATAGAGCCAAACAACCTCTTTAGCTGCTTCACAAGCTACTATATATTCAGCTTCCATTGTGGGGTCAGCAATGCATGATTACTTTATACTTCTCCATACTATAGCTCCACCACCTAAGGTGAAAACAGATCCTGAGGTTGACATTCTAGAATTTGAATCTGTGTATCCAACTGGGGTTAGCTAACTTTCAAAATATACAAGTATATATCCTTTCGTCCAAGGAAGATATTTCAACATAAGCTTTACAACAACTCAATGCTTTATTTCAGGGTTTGGCTGGTATTTACTAACTACTTCTATTGCATAGCATATGTGTGGCCTAGTGCACAACATTGTGTACATCAGACTCCCAATGGCAGAGATGTATGGGACTTATCTCATCTTTTCTGTTCCTTAAGGAGTCTTAGGCGACTGCTCACGAGAAAGCTTAATTCCATCTCTAAAAGGTAACAATCCTTTCTTGGAATTTTGTATAACAAATTTGGCCAAAATCTTGTCTATGTAGGAAGTCTGAGACAATGCTAGTTTCTTGTTCTTTCTATCCCTTATTAATTGAATGCCGAGAATATAACTAGCTTCTCCCAAATCTTTCATTTGGAATTGCTCAACCAGCCAAAGTTTTAGTGATGATGACACCCCTACACCATTCCCAATGAGTAGAATATCATTAACATAAAGAATGAGAAACATAACCTTATTGTCTTGTATTCTTTTGTAGACAAAAGGCTCGTTTACATTTTGAATGAATCCATAACTTTTGATCGTTTGATCAAATCTTATGTTCCAACACCTAGATACTTGTTTAAGACCATAAATTGATCTCATCAATTTACAAATCTTTTGATTTTGGCCTTTCTCTATGAAATCCTCTGGTTGCATCATATAGATGCTTTCGTCAAGATTTTCATTTAGCAATGCAGTTTTGACATCCATTTGCCATATTTCACAATCATAATAAATAGTAATGGATAAAAGAATATGAATTGTTTAAAGCATGGCTACTGGCGAGAAGGTCTTGTCATAGTCGATCCTTTTTTTTAGGTATAACCCTTAGCCACAAGCCTTGCTTTGAAGGTCTCTACCTTCCTATCAACTCATCTCTTTCTCTTGTAGACCTACTTACATCCTATAGGTTTTATCCTGTCAGATGTATCTACAAGTTCCTAGGTAGAATTAGAATACATTGATTCTATTTTTTATTCCACAAACTTTTACCATTTATTAACATTAGTATCCTTTACTGCTTCTTCATAAGTAGCAGGATCAGATTCATTCTCTTTAGTATCTTATGATATTCCTATGAATCTATCAGGTTCCCTTACAATCCTCCCACTACATCGAGTCAACATAGGAGTTTGTCCAACAATCGTCCTATTATGTCGAGGCACAATAGGAGGTTTTATAATTGGATCTTATATTTGTTTTGTATAAGAAGTAGATGTAGAACCTTTGAAACTATTATCATTGCTCGGATCAGTGTTAGTTTCTTTGGATATTTCTTCTAATACTACATTGCTTTTACGCTTATAATTCTTCATATAGTTGACCTTTAAGTGACTTGTAGTCATACTATAAATTCTTTCATACTAGATTAACTAAATAAGCACTATCCTCTTATACCTTTTAAGGTTTTGTAAAACAAATGGATAATTTTGAATAACTTACATGGATCATACCATGTTTGAAAGAGTTATATTCCTTCACTCTACTACTCTAGTGAGTTGGAATAGTATTCCATTGTCATGAGAGATATTCACTACTATGATTTGATCGTAGTTATTTGACATATTTATCAAATGCTTTCAACGTAATCTTTTACTGTTTGAACTCTTCAAAAGTTCTAGATTTATAATGCATTAGGTAAATATACTTATATTTTGGGTAATCATCTTATGAAATACTCATATGTGCCTGTCCAAAACTAATTAATGCATAAACATTTGATGTACCATATCAGTACAATTTTTAGCTCTATTTCCTTTAAGCTTAAAATAGCTTATAGGAAAATTTCTCATTAGGCTTGATTCATAGGTTAGTATAGGTACAACATCTAATGAACTTACTGTTCATCCTTAACCATCTTTTGAGTCCCTTTTCATAAAATTGGCCAAGTCAAAAATGTGAAAGATAAGTCTGATTAGAGTCAGACAATCAAACTCTTTCTTTATTCAACTTGGTGTCATTTATTGACTCCATTTTAGTTTTCCATCATATGCAAATTGCTATGTACAATTCCAGAAAAAAATAAAATTCTTTACTTTTTCTAATAACAATAAACGTGTTAAAAGAAAGTGAATAACCATAATTTTTAATAAGTATCCAAATTTCAAAATTTCGTATATAATGTCTGGAAAAATAGCAGTTATCCAAAACTAAAAATATCAAAATATGCAGTTCTTTAATTGTATGAGCAGGCACCAATGCTTTTTGTACAAGCTTTAAGCTAAGCTCCCCTTCATTTAGAAGTCGAGTCCTATTTAGCCTTTACAAAGAACTACATACATGGTTAATATCCATAATTCAATAATTAATAGAATATTCTACGAATGATTCTAGAAAAAATATTGCTTAAACAAGCTTTAGATGTTATGTAATCTCTTTTTAAAATGGCCTTTATCACCATAACAGAAACTTGTTCCAATTGGTTGGGTTTCATTATTTGTTTCCCATGTTAAGGATTATAAAACCTTTCTATGTCCGTTCTTATAGACCTTACCCTTAAGGTTTTAAACTAGAAGAACACTAGACTTTGGTTTTAGCATCCTTAGTAACCTTATTTGATTAGGCTTTTGAGAGAAATTCAAATTCTTTATCAAAATCTCATCATTATTTGAAATAAAGAACAAGATAAAGAATTCAAAGTCTTATCAATTTTGCCTCACTAGACAACCTTTGTAAGTGAAAAATGATATCATTTACATTAATCATATATATATATATATATACTTTAATTACCAACACATGGTCCAAATAAGTAAATATATAACGTGGCTTTTGCATTTGCTTTCTCTTATTTTGCATAGCATTCTCAATTATCTAGAGTCAAATATTCATAAGAAGGTGAAGGTATACTTGCTTCTAGGACCCATACGTTGAGCCTGTTGTAGAGTGTTAAAACTTTCTTTCCACTTTACACAACCTTGACCATCATATGGTTAACATAACTTCCCCATTTCATGGTCTACATAGTTATCTCCATCTTATAGTCTTCATATCCAGTTAAAATCTTATTCAGTATAATTTATCCATAGAGCATATTGATCATTTAGCATAGAAGTAATTTGATTTATTTTTTGTAAAAAAAAACATACACCCTTATTAATGACTATAAAACTTTTGAATAACTACATGATGCGTGGAATACCAAAATGTAGATGCAGTTATCCAAAATAATCTGCAATATATTCTATGGTGCTTTAATCAAATAATCACCACTTTTCTTTAGAAAGATGTAATAACTTTATTTGATTAAATTAGAACTCTTTCTAATTATTATTATTCCAAAATAACTCATATTTTAATAATAATAACCAACATATATTTAGTCCTTAATTAATGAAATCATTCCTTTAGGGAATATCTTTTTAAAAATTAAGTTGAATGTATGGCTATTGTTTCAATTAATTTCAAGATTGTTTAATGTGAAATTTCCTTAGGAAATAGCACTTAATGGTTTGCTTGCATCAATTTTATCCAATAGGAGATCCAATCCTAGAAGACAATTATTATAAACCCTTCTTTAGGGAGTAAGGCCCTAAGATGGACCAAATTGAGGTTTATGGAAAGCCCATCCATATAGACCAATAATGAAGGCTTTAGGTTTAAATTTAATTAAACATTCTCCAACTTAAACATTTAAAACTTTGGGATTTTATTATAAAATGTGATCCATTTAACTCTTTTCAAACTCTTTTGGAAACTTTTTTATACAAATTTTATTATGTAATTAACCTTATTAATTATGTTTATGATTTATATTCTATTTATCAAACCTTTTAATAATTATAAATCATATTAATTAATCTAATTAATTCTAATTTATATGTTCCATTAATCAAACATTTTGACTAATATATATAAATTTATGCATGAATGCATGAACATGTGATAATGTATTGATGTGGCATTCCTATTTCTCTATATGACATGTGACATATCGTTATTTTATTTAACAATTTAAATAAAACAATCAATCTTTCATAAAAGAATACATGTGCTAAAATCAAACATTTTGATTAATATATATAAATTTATGCATGAATACATGGACATGTTATAATGTATTGATGTGGCATTCCTATTTATTTATACGGCATGTGACATATCATTATTTCATTGAACAATTTAAATAAGACAATCAATCTTTCATAAAAGAATACATGTAATAAAATATTTGATATTTTTTTCTTAAAAATATTAATATTAATATTTACAGAGAGCTCTTGTATCTTCTCGGTATCTCCCTCATGCTTGTATGTGTCCATTAGTTCCAATTTTTTTTCAAAATTCATAAAATTAAAAATTAATGGTGTGTAGTGAAGCGTTTTAAAGCTGTCCAGAAACTTTAAAATTTTTCACAGATACCCTTACAGAACTAGAATGTTTTCATCCCTACAGAATGCATCTTTGATTTAATGGGCTATATAACTTCGATTTTATCATTGTTTTAGGTTGTAGAACCACCAAAATGATGTGGACAAGATGGGAGGCAGCCTATTAAAGCAGTTGCACTCACTTGGGCCTTGGTTTCAAAATAAACCGCATCTGGTAGATAAACTTTCTTAAAACTAGTCAAGATTAGAGCCTAGATAAGCCCAACAAGCCCAATACTATGAATTTCTTTGCTGCCCAGAGGTTATTTGGCAACAATAACAAGCCCATTGGACCCCACTTTAGTGATAAAGCACCAAGTTAGGCCCGTAGAGCACAATCCAATGGCCTACTAAGCTAAAACAACAAAAACTAATACACTTTGGACTTCGACTCATCACGTTTTGACTTAGGCCAAATTAATTAACCTTAGGGTTTTTTAAAAATCCTTTTAGGCCTTCAATCCAACATGCCCTAGACTTGTTCTAAGGTTGGTCATTTTCCCAAAATGGCCCCAAAAAAGCCCAAACACAAAAGCTCTACAGGGTAGGGTTTCTGGGCTTTTACTTCATGGTTTTGTGGGCTTTAAGCCCACAGCCTTAGGGCTTTAGCCCTCAAACCCTAGGGTAGCCCTTTACATAGTGTAAGCCATGCTTTGTGCTACCTACATGAGTGAGAGCAGCCCTCTAGACCCTTGTGTTGATCCAGGTATGACAACCCAAGAGAGGGAGGGGGGAGGGGGGGTGAATTGGGCTTTTATTTATAAAAACGGATTTAGAAAACTTTTCTTGAAAAATCAAAATTATTTAACTCTTTTTTTTAAGAATAAAGGTGAAGAAGATGAAAATAGAATGCAATCAAGAGAATGACAATAAAGAACAATCACAAGTGCAAGTAAATGTAAAGAGGATAGGGATAGAGAGAGTGCAAACTCGATGTACATGGTTCGGCAAACCTTGCCTACATCCATGGGCTCCTAGCTCCACAAGCTAGGCTTTCTATTAAGTTGTAGAAATCCTTACAACTTGCTTGATGAACAACCTCACCAACACTTTTTCCTTTAACCCTTGATAACACCACACCAAGAGTTCTTCTTGATGAACAGCCTCACCAAGGCAATTTTCTTCAACTCTTGATAACACCACACCAAGAGTTCTTCTTGATGAATAATCTCACCAAGGCAACTTCTTTCAAGTCTTGATAACACCACACCAAGAGTTCTTCTTGATGAACAATCTCACCAAGGCAACTTCCTTCAACCCTTGATAACACCACACCAAGAGTTCTTCTTGATGAACAACCTCACCAAGGTAACTTTCTTCAACCCTTGATAACACATAACAAGAGTTCTCTCAAGGATAACTGTTATCTTTTACAAGAATAGCTCACTCTCACCACAATACAGGAACAAAGATAATTTTTACAACAAAAGTATAACTCTCTTCAAAGAGTAGATAAAGAATATAAAAACTCTCTAGACTTGATATTTCTCTTGTTTTTTGCTTGATAGATACTTCTTTTGCTCTTAAAGAATGCATGGGAGAATGGCTCCTTTTATAGGCAAATGAGATTAACTTAATCAAGTGAAGACACCAACTCCAAATTTTCTACCCACCATAAAAACCATAATTTTTTCTGCCATTTTTGTCAATGCTCCGTTTGAAATTTGAAAATATGAAAAACATAAAATATCTGGACAATTGAATAAGATTTCCAACGCATTAAGAATCAAATCATTTGGACATCTCTATCTCAAGATATGGCTAAAACACCATTCAATACTCATGTGACTTGATTTTTCTTCCTTGTATCAGTCTACCAAATTGAATGATAATTCTGTCAGCCTTCCGTTTGAAATTTGAATTTTTTCAAAACATAAAATATCTGCATATTTGAATAATATTTCCAAAACATTAAGAATCAAAGCATTTGGATATCTCTATCTTAAGATATGGCCAAAAAACCATTCAGTGCTCATGTGAGTTGATTTTTCTTCTCTGTGTCTATTCACCGAATTGCATGTCAATTATGTCAGCCTTTAATTTAAAATTTGAATTTTTTCAAAACATATGAAATGTGCCTCATTAAGTCATTTTTCCAATTCCATAAGAATCAAGTCATTTTGATACTTCTAGCTTAGGATATGTCCAAAAGAGTATTCGGTCCTCATGTCAGCTGCTTCTATTTGTCTTTCAACTTGCATGATGATTTGGACAACCTTACACTTGAAATTTGAATTTCTTAAAAACATATGAAATGTTATAAATTGAGTAATATTTTCAAAGGCTCAAGAATCACATTATTTGGACATTTGTAGAGAAATATATGATCAATTGATTGAACATTCATCATGTGTCACATTCCTTGAATCAAACCTTGTTCTTAAACTTTGGTGCCTTTAACATGTGATCTTCTCCTTAGCTTCAACACTTCATTTTAATAAGCTTCTTCTTGATTTTATAATTATTTCAATGATCTTACTCTTGCACAACATGTTAGTAAATCTTAATTAATCAATGTGTATTGTTATCATCAAAATTATCATGTAGCCTTAGGGCTAACAATCTCCCCCTTTTTGATGATGACAAACCATTGATTGCTTTCAAATAATATCTAAAATAAAGAATGAAAATAAAATCAAGAATAAACAAAAAATGCCACTTGTTATGAATATAAGCAATCCAACTATTTCTCCCCCTTTTGTTATCATCAAAAGGATGTAATCAAATTAACTACTCCCCCTAAATATATTCTCCCCTTAACATATGTTACCATTCAAAGATTATCATATAAGAAAAATTAAGATATATCCAACATGCCTAATTCTCTTCTAATTTTGTAAAATCTATCTTGACTAAGGGGTTTAGTCAAATTTAAGTCTAGGAACTAATTCCCAAACTTGATTTCTCTCAAATTGGTTTAATTCTTCTTGTATAGCCAAGATCCAACTTTCATCATTTTTGGCTTCTTTAAAAGATTTTGGTTTAAATTGACTGAAAAATGCAAAATGACTACAAAAGTTTCTAAAAGAAGATTTACTTCTCATACCTTGTGATGATTCACCAATAATAAGATCTTTAGGGTGAGCTTTTGCATACCTCAATTCCTTTGGTAATTCTTAGGAAGAATCATTTACTTCCTTAAGCTTTTCTTATTGGAGTTGTAATTCATCTTGACTCTTTTCATCAAGCCTTGATTCCTTGATTTGCCTTTCAACCTTAACAATATCATCATCTAAATTCTTTGAAGAAATCACATTAGTTTCGTCAAATTCAACATGCATAGATTCTTCAATAGTAAGAGTCTTTTTGTTAAAAACTCTATATGCTTTACTATGGTTGGAGTAGCCAACAAAAATTCCAACATCGGCTTTTGCATCAAATTTTCCAAGGTTATCCTTGGTGTTTAAAATAAAACATTTACATCCAAAAACTTTTAAAAATCCAATGTTGGGTTTTCTTCCTTTCCAAAGTTCATAAGGAGTTTTCTTTATTAAAGCTCTAATATGGACTCTATTGATTATAAAGCATGCGGTATTAACGGCTTCGGCCCAAAAATATTTTGGCAAATTATTTTCAAGTAACATGGTCCTAGCCATTTCTTGGATAGTTCTATTTTTCCTCTCAACAACACCATTTTGTTGTGGAGTTCTAGGTGAGGAAAAATTATGTTCAAAACCATTTTCATCACAAAGATTTTCAAATGTAACATTTTCTACTTCATCACCATGATCACTCCTAATGGACACAATAGAATACCCTTTTTAATTTAGGACTCTTTTTGCAAATTTTGAAAAAGCTTGCGTGGCCTCATTTTTAGTTTTCAAGAATAACACCCAAGTGAATCTTGAATATTCATCCACAATAACAAAAACATAAAACTTTCCACCAAGGCTTTGAGTTCTTGATGGTCCAAATAAATCCAAATGAAATAAATGTAGAGGTTTATTTGTTGAAATAAATTTCTTATGTTTAAAACAAGTTCTCACTTGTTTTCCAAATTGACAAGCATCACAAATCTTATCCTTTTCAAATTTTATTTTTGGAAGACCATCAACTAAATCATTTTTAGAAATTTTTGAAATTGTGTCCATGCTAGCATGACCTAACCTTCTATGCCATAACCAAGCATCATGATTAACAATGAAACAATTTTCTACATGATCATTAACATCAATATCAATTGTATAAATATTACTACATCTATTACCAACAAATAATGTCTTATTGTTACTAACATCCTTAATCACACATTTATTAGGCTCAAAAGTAACAAAATATCCCCTTATCACACAATTGACTAATGCTAATCAAATCATGTTTTAAACCATGAACAAGCAAAACATCTTTAATAATAGGTGAAGAATGATTACCAATATCACCATGTCCAATTACCCTTCTGATAGGTGTCTATTATATATCATTTTCATATCAATTCGTCCATGTTTCTTTGCTATATTCCTTGGTATTTTTATGTTTTTGTGTGGTTTTGATGTTTGTAGGAGTTTTGGAGCAACTTGCACAAAAATGGAGTAAAACCCTTCATTTTCACCTCTGCTAGTCAACCATCTTCTCGGATTTAATTGTATTGATATACAATGAACCCGATGACATATTATATACCGTTGGAAAGCTCTCGAAGTCTATTTTCTGGAGAAATTTACGGTTTATAAATCCATTCAGTGTACCAAAAGTTGTAATCAAAACAGTGTGAGAAGTATAGAAATGTAATTCCACAAATCACTGTAGCATGTATAATACGGGAACTGTAGCAGGTTACTGTAGCAGAGTATTTAAACACATTTTAGGGTTTTATTTTGATAACTTGAAGAGGGGAAAACATGGGAGGAGGCTGCATTTCTGGATTTCTCTCATCCCTGGAGTTCTTGAAGGAGAAAGAAGATTTTGAAAGAGGAGGAACTACAATTCCAAGAAGATTCATCTACAAAGAAGATTTTCAAAGAATTTGCTAAGTTCTTTCTTTCCTTTTCAATTCTGGAATTTCTCTGTATTGTATTTGTTATTCTAATTGAATATGTGTAACTAAATCTGAATTGGTTGAGGGTGATTTCAAAGCCCTTGATATGGATTTTGTGAGTTGATTGTGTAAGAAATTGTTATCCAATTCTCTAATTGAAGTTGCTTGTATTTTCCCATATCTAATGCTTATGATTGCTTACTGATTGTATTTGGAATGGCCAACTGAATATAATCTGTTGTTGTCTATTGCTAGATTAGAAATCTTGATCCGTAATTGTCATGAATTTCCAATCATTAGCAGCAAAATTGTGATCAGAGATTGCAATTGGAAAATACAACCTAGGTTAAATAATCCGAACTTGTGTGATTATTGCTTAGATCAACCTATCTTTCTCATCGTAATGCTTCTATTGAATTAAACTTAGAGAGCTTGTTCTAGGTTGTTTAATGGATAGAGATTAAATAAAGAGCTTGTTTTATTTAACAACAAAGTAAGGAAAGATTGGGATAACAGAGCTTGTTGTTATCTACGGTTGATAACTTCAATGCTGTAATTGGATTACAATTCTATGTTAATTCACAAATTCATATCTTGTGGCAGAGAATGAACTCTTAACCAAGTGTCTCTCATTGATTTTTCACTCCATTTAACTTTGCTTTGTGTTATTCTTCATTTGCTTTCGTATTAAGTTTAGTTAATCAATCAACAAAACCCTCCCTGTTTAGTTTATTATTGCTGAAAAATAACAAATTCAATTAGAATCAATCCTCGTGGGAATGATATCTACTTATCACTTTATTACTTGTGCGACTAGTATACTTGCAAGTTTCGAACGCATCAAGTTTTTGGCGCCGTTGCCGGGGATTGATTTTCTAATCGATTTGTTATTTTGTTTTCATTGTTGATTCCTAATTTTTGATTTTCTTTTCTGATTGTTTGTGTTTAGACAACATGGCAGTAAACTTCCAACAATTCAGTAGCCGATTTGAGCCACAATTACATTGGAGTGTAAATGAGGTAAGCACTCAGAACATTGAACAACAACTTTCTGAGCTAACTTCTCTTGTGGAAAACGTGGCTATAGGAGATATGCAGAAATCTTATGCATGTGGGGTATATTCTACCATGGAGCATCCAATCGACATGTATCCAACTTTACAAGAAGAATATATGGAACAAGCCAATGCCATGGGTGGATTTCCAGGACAAACAAGGCAATGGTATGATCTCTTCTCTAACACTTACAATGCTGGATGGGGAGATCACCCTAATTTTAATTACTAGAATCATCAACCAATCGCCCCAAATGGCATACCAAATTGGCTGCAAGGTTTCAATCAACCTAGAGTGCAGCAACCATTTCAAATGCAGCCACCACCAATGCCACATCTAGCACCACAACCGGCTCCAGAAAACTCAGATATGTCACTCCAGGATATTGTTAATGCACTTGCCACTAACACAATGCAATTCCAGCAGGAAACTGGGGCAAGTATCCAAAGCCTGGCAAATCAAATGGGACAATTGGCCACTAGCATGAGCAAATTCGAGGGCCAAGGCTCAGAAGAATTATCTTGTCAAACGTTGATCAATCCAAGAGAGAATTCTTGTGCGATAACTTTGCAAAATGAAGAGCAATTAGATGTCCTGCCAAAGAAATAACAAACTGATGAAGGATATGACACCACCTTTCACCGTGAGCAAAACACTGACTGCTCAGGATGAACAAGAACAAGAAATCCTGGAAAACTTCTACAAAATCGGGTAAATATACCCTTCTGGATGCTATCGAGCAAAGTACCTCTTTATACAAAATGTCTCAAGGAGTTATGCACCAGCAAAAGAAAGTTAAAAAGAAATGAGAAAGTAAGTGTTGGGGAAGATGTTTCAGCTGTATTGCAAAGGAAAATTCCTCCAAAGTGCAAAGATCCAGGTACGTTCACCATGCCATGCACCATTGGTAAAACCAAGTTTGAAAGAGTTATGTTAGATTTAGAAACATCTATTAACATCATGCCATATTCTATTTATGCTTCTTTAAATCTTGGACCTTTTGCGGAAATTGGTATTACCATTCAAATTGCTGATCGTTTTAATGCATATACCAATAGAGTTGTGGGAAGATGTGCTTGTGCAGGTGAATCAATTGGTTTTCCCAGCAGACCTCTTATGGTTCTTGAAATAGAGGATAGGAAATCGCCAATCCAACACGCGATTTTCCTTATAGAGAGGACCATTCTAGAAAACTTCTAGAACCAAGATTGATGTTCATGATGGCACTCTCACCATTGTGTTTGATGGCAAGGTGATCCGTTTCAATATTTTTGAGGCAATGAGGTACCCTAGTGACTTATATTCTGTTTTTGTAGTTGACGTTACTGATTCTCTGCCACAACAATGTTTTGAGTTAACTTGCAAGAATGGATTGGATGTTGCTATTAGTGAGCACATAGGGACAAAAAATTCTAAGGAATCAAGAATTTTGATACAAGTGTCTAAAGAAGTGAAGGAAGCTCTGGCAAGCTTAGATGAGACTATAGCCATAACCATAAGCAGGTATGATGTTTCGTATATTGAATTGTCTTTATCTAATGAGAAACTTCTTCATTCTGTGATGAAGGACAATACCGTGGAGCTTAAGTCACTTCCAGATCATTTGAATCATGGATTCTTGGGTGAGAATGGTACTTTGCCAATTATAATAGAAATGGGCCTTGCACCAATACAAGAAGTGAAACTCGTCCAAGTACTTAGAGATCACAAAACGACTATTGGGTGGACAAGTGCTCACATCCAAGGCCCAGCCATATGTGTGCACCATTTCTTGTGGAAAGAAGGATCCAAACCCACTAGTGAAGCACATCGAAGATTGGATCCTCCCATGATGGAACCAACGTCGGGCTGAGGACGTTAAACCAAGAGCTTATTGGGAGGCAACCCAATATTTTTTGAAAAAAAAAAGAAAAGAAAAATAAAATAAGGAATAATTATCAATTTTTGTGTCTCGAGGAGATTCCTTTCGTAGACCATCAAATTGACTAGGTTTTATCTCTCTTTGCCATCTGTCTTATTTGTTTTTATATTTTTTTTACTTTTGTTTGATATCGTGTTGTTATCTCTTTTATGTGTCTTTAGTTTTGTTTCTGCTCTTTTCTTTTCCTTTGTTTTGTTTAATTTGATTATTCCGTACTTCGAACTCATTTGTGCAACAGCTTGAGGAAACATCCAAACGAGAGCTGAAGCCATTGCTCGAAGGTTTGAAACGTGCATATCTTGGGAAAAATTTATCGGTAATATCTCTTCTTTTCTCCTCTTCAATGGATGCCGATATCTTTTTGTCGAACCTTCGTAAATATTTTCCTTCACTTCCTCAAAATGCTGTGTTTAAAATTTATAAAGTACGGACGACTAGACATTGGGCGTTGATGCTCCTAAATGTGCCTGCTGATATCCGATGGCTTATCGAAGCCAAGGTGAGATTGTCCGGTGAGCCGAACATTAATCTCACAAAATACATGCCTGGTCTAGGAAAGAGCTACTACGCCAAGAGGCGAAGAGCGAAAAGGTTACAAGTATGTTATAAATGTGCTAGATGGAATTGTAACCAGACTTATCATTCATTAGGATTTGTGTCCAGGAATAGAGAAGATAAACTCTCATTTATTAAGAATGGTCTGAGTAATGAGTTGTTGGATAATGTTTTATTAACTCTTGAGTCACATTCTTATGGACTTGTTCAGCGTGAATTGCTTAATCTGTGGACACAATTTCGTGATGAATTGCAGTGTTATAGTCTAGGAAATCTGACTAAAAACGACCCTATTTGCCAGTTTATAAGAAAACTGGATGGGAAGCAAATCCCCGACTCATAGAAGGCGTTTCGGCCGTTACTGGACGTAAAACCAGAGGAAGATGTGAGCCACAATCACAACTACTTGTATATTTGAATGTGTGGTGTTGTTGTCGAATTTTATTTCTTTCTTGTTTCGTTTGATCTGATTATCAATGTTGTTTTTGTGTTGTTGTTGTTTGTTGAGTTTGTTTGTTTTAATTTCAAGTTTTCTTTTTGACTAACCATATGACTACCCTATGGCATAAGTACACGTGGGAGACAAGTGTGGAGGTTTTGTCAACCTCCACCGAAAGTATATATCTACTTTTCATGCTTCACGTGGGAGACAAGTGTGGGGGTTTTGTCAACCCCCGCCGAAAGTGTATCTCCATTTTCCATGCTTCACGTGGGAGACAAGTGTGTAGGTTTTGTCAAACCCCGCTGAAAGCATATCTCATTTTTTCAAATCTTAGGGCAATAAATCTGCATCGAATAACTCCCACCGAAATTATGTCCCCATGTGTCAAATTTGAGAGTTTTACGTGTGTATATATCCATTCTGTATATTTTCAAAGGTCATTCTATAACTTGTCTTACACTTGAAAAGCATAATACCTAACGTGTCTTGCACAAGGTTAGAGCACTTGTAGAAATAGAGAAAACACCAATTCGGCGATTCCGCAACATATGCATATTTTGCGGATCGCAATTTGGTAAAGATGGAGAGTTTACCACAGCAGCTCTTGATCTTGGTAGGACATTAGCTGCGAGGGGTATTAATTTGATTTATGGAGGGGTAGTCTTGGGTTAATGGGGTGTGTGTCGACAGCTGCATCCTTAGGAGGAAGCAAAGTTCTCGGCATTATCCCTAAACCATTAGCTGTACGAGATATCGTAGGCAACACCATGGGAGAAGAGTTACAGGTCTCTAGCATGCATGAGCGTATTGCACATATGGTTGTTAAGTCCGATGCATTTATAGCTTTACTGGGTGGTTATGGTACATTAGAGGAGATATTTCAAATCACCTCTTGGGCACAGCTAAACATCCATAAAAAACCCATTGGTTTGTAAAATGTCAATAATTTTTTTGATGGTTTGTTGTCTTTTCTTGATCAAGCAGTAGAAAAAAAAACTTCATCTCACAGTCGGCGAGGCAAATCCTGGTTACAGCTTCAACTGCAGGGGAGTTAATTGACAAATTACAAGCATTCGTCTATTCGCCTGATCAAACAATATCTCGGATAGATTGGTTTGGAGAAGGCAATAAGAGGCGTAAACTGGATTTAACGCTCCATCTGTAATCTCTATCTGCTGGTTTACTTCATTTTCGTTTTCTTTCTCTTTATTGTGTTTATTTGAGTTTTTTTATGTCATTTCTTTTGAGTTTTTTTCAGATTGTTTCTTTCACCGTAGGTAATATTTTCTAATCTTAGCTTTTAGAGTGGTGGCTTAAAAAGTTTAAGTTCTCTTGAAACGCATTGTGGATCTCTTCAATCCATAGTGGCTGAATAAGGAGGCTAACTTCTAAACTTTTTAAACCCATTCTAACT